>CM069915.1:55730033-55816783 GCA_036172215.1 Camellia granthamiana | reverse complement strand
TGTTAGCCTCTTGTGCTTCTGTTTTTGGGCTCCGGTCCGAACTATAAATGGGCTTATTTTGACCCCGTTTTCATGTTTCATTAAGGGTCTTTTACTGTTTGAGGCATCCTTTTTATACTTTGTGTTTAAACCTCTTTTTGGCCTTATCTTGCATAGTATTTTGAGCATGCTTGTGCACTGTTTTGGGTTTGGTCATCAACTATAAAGTACCATTTTTTGAGCCCCTCTTCAACTTTGTTGAAGGGCTCTTGGCCATTTACGGCCAGTAGCTGTCACTTGCTTCTTTGTCCCCCTTTTGGCCCATTTTTGCATGCTAACTTAGGCCTATTTGTACTCACTGTTTGGCCTTTCTTAAAACTGTAAATATGCTTATTTTGGGACTGCCTTGATTCTTTCTTTAGGTCTCATGTTCAAATAATGCATGCTTTGTATAGCTGTAAGCCATTCCATGTACCTAGTTTTGCATTTCGGGATCATTCCATATTCCATGCATCGGGTGCCATGTTTCCATGATTCGGGGCTATTCTGCATCATATTTTGCTACTGAAATTTGCATGTTCATATGCCATATTCCATGCTTTGCCATGCCTTGTTAGAGTGGCATTTGTGCCTTAGGTTCGGTCCTCGGTTTGCGTGCACGCGTGCACGCATCTCGAGTGTCTCATTTTCATCTAATGGCCTCCTATGTGAGTGTGGCTGAGGTCCACTTGTGTTGGTGTAAGTCCATTATGCATTGTGTATGCCATTTCATTTCATAGCATTGTGTATGCTAGGTTGTATGTTAGCGCATCGCGTATGCCTTGTTACATCGTGTATGCCATTTCATAGCATTGTGCATGTTAGGTTGTATCTTAGTTGCATTCATGCATGTCATGCATATTGCATTGTGTTTGGGATAGGAGTTAGCCCGAGCACGGGAAACAAGGTACGTTTCGTACTCCGAGTGACGGAACGTGTCTCAATTCCCCAGTCACCGACACTCCGGATTATCCATGATGGAGTCTCAGTCTTGTTGTGTTTTCATGTGCATTCATTCCATATTGAGTTGTGCAATTCGACTCCTCGGCCATCATGCATCGATATGCGTAATTGGTGGCACGAGGATCGAGACATGCATACATATGTGAGAATATATTGCTATGCCCCTTTCCTGCTCTCTGTTGCAGCAAATCAAGAATCAGCAGCCTTCCGGAGCTTGGCACGCATTCCAAGAACAATTGCAAACAGAGGCTAATCGGGGCATCCCAGTGGATTTCCGCCTAAGGCAGCCCAAACATACATCATTCATCAGAGTTGAGGCAGTGCCTGGCTTGCATGCCAATTTATAGCTTTCTTAGTTAATTTGTAAATTAATTAGGATTTTGTATTTATTGGGACTGTATCATTTATTCATTTGGGACTGTATATTATTCTTTCGGACCCTCCGAGCGAGGGCAATATTGTAATAAGTGTGCGTGCGTGTGATGTATGTCTTCCAACCCCACGTCTTTCTCCCTTTTATTTACCAGCTTATGATGGTTAGATTAGGGCATATTTCAATTAGCATACAGTATGATAGCATGTTTGCATTCATTCATCTGTTTTGCATGCACCGGGCCCGGCGCATCATACTAACTGCATTTGTATTTCAATTCCAAAATTGAATACTTGTTAACTGTTGCATCTCATATGCCATGTTTAGGATAGCCGAGCCTATCTTAGTTGCATTTTGCATGTGTTGCATTAGGCATTTCTGTATATTTAGGATCATGCATGGATTTCTAATTAGCTTCTTTTTTGGCTTGGAGTACTCGGTAAGTTTTATGCTTTAGCATCCTTGCATGTGTGTGAGTGACTGCCATGATAGCATGCTTACCATGAGGCTACGTGTTTATATGATATAACTGCCTGAATGCCTGTGGGTGAATGTTGGGTTATTTGGATTGGAACAATGCATTGACTGTGAGTTTTAAGCCCACTAGATAGTGGCAAAACCATTGTTTTCTAAGCCCACCCGAGGGTGGCAAAATCCACGTCTTAGCCTACTAGCGAGTAGCACCATCAAACCATCTTTCAAAAACAAAATGAAATGTTTTGTTCCAATTCAGGCGACCCAGTCAATATTTGTATGCTGTGCGCATCACATGGTGATTCTAGGCTAATAACCGGAATAAGAGCACACAATGTTTTCAAAACTTGATATCATGGTTAGTAGAGGCCGATCTTTGATCGGGCGAGCGGGGGTGCTCACGAAGTGACCTTCCCCAATCGTACCCAAGTTCCCGAGCCGAGGCAACTTTGGTGATGACGGACACGTGGCCTTAGGCAACGAGTCAGGGTTTCCTAAATTTCCCAAAAGTAAAATATTTAGGTGGCGACTCTGTATCTGGCAAAGCAGTCCATGTTTGGCACCTCTTTCAAAAATCTGTTTTCTCAAAACGATTTGCCGGATTTGGACTCTTTGGTTCAAGATTAAGAACCGTGACAACAAATCGAGTCCGAGCTGTAGCGAGGTCCCCCCGCGGGCCATGTCTACATATATCTCCTGCAAATTTCTCATTAGACTTGGTTGTTTGAAAAAACTATCATCTGATGATGCTGATGGTGATGATGATGCAGCACTTCTGTGAGAAACTGGCGATCTAGGTGCCAGTATTCTATGTGGAGGAGTTTGTGGCTCATCTTGAACTTCTCTTGTGATTTCAATCGAAGCTTTTGATGTTTCATCTTCAAGAATGAGTTCTGCATCTTTAACAACTTCATCTTGATTCCAGTTCCAAGCTTCTTTTTCTTCAAATATCACATCTCTACTCATGATCACCTTTCTGGTAATGGGATTATACAACTTCTATCCCATTGTTCTGTCTCCATATCTGACAAGGATACATTTTTCTCCCTTATCATCGAGCTTGGTTTTCCTTGCTTCTGGAATCCTGGTGTACGCAACACATCCAAATATTCTGAGATGGTTAACACTTGGCTTATGTGAACTCCAAGCTTCTTCTAGAGTCATAGAGTGAAGGCTCCTGGTTGGACATATGTTCAACAGATACACAGCACATGATACGGCTTCAGCCCAAAATTGTTTGGATAGTCCCCTTCCTTTCAACATGCTCATTGCCATATCTAAGATTGTGCAATTCTTCCTTTCAGCATCACCATTTATTTCCATGCTCTTTGCAATAATTCTCAAAAGCATTTGATGTATATTCTCCACCTTGCTCTGATCGCAATGTCTTGATGTAGTAGCTGCTTTGCTTTGTTACAAAAGCTTTGAATTCTTTGAAGATACTAAACATCTCTGACTTTCTTTTAAGAAAATACACCCATGTCTTCCGGCTATAGTCATCAGTGAATGTGAGAAAATATCTATTCTGTCCATTTGACATTGGCTTCAATGGACCACACACATCAGTGTGCACTAGCTCCAGCGGCTTTGTTGCTATCCACTTCACTTCTTTGGCAAAGTTGGTTCTGTGATGCTTGCTAAGAATGCAGCTTTCACAGACCTCATTAGTATGAGCAATATGAGGGAGCCCTTTTACGATATTCTTGCTTGACAAAAGCTTCAAGCTTCCAAAGTTGAGATGTCCAAACCTCAAATGCCATAGCCAATCTTTGTCTTTGATGATGGCACTTAAACACTTCGCAGCATCATGTTGGATGTTCAGTGCAAACATCCGATTTTTGGACATTCTCATCCGAACGATCAAATTACCATGATTGTCTTTGATGGTAAGATGACAATCTTTCATGCTGATGTCGTATCCCCTCTCTAGGAGTTGTCCCATACTCAAAATGTTGTTCTTCATGGAAGGAACATAATAAACATTGGAGATGTAATCATGATCTCCATTCTTGAGTTTGATCAGAATATTACCTCTTCCTTTTCACTAGAGTCTTTGAAGAATCACCAAATGAGACTTGTGCTTGTACAGTCTCGTCAAGCTCAACGAACAACTCTCTTTTACCACACATGTGATTACTAGCTCCCGAATCTAGATACCAAACATTGTTTTGGTTTTCAATGTCTCCGTGGTGGACAAACAGGGCTGTAAGTCCAACTTTGTTTGTTTCCTGCTCGGCAAAATTTGCTTGCTCTCTGGCTTCTGTTGTTGCTCTACTTTGGCATTCATTGCTGTAATGTCCAAACTTATGGCACTGGTAGCACTGAACATTGCTTTTGTCAACTCCTGTTCGATTGTTGTAACCACCTCCTCTTCCTCTTGCTCTTCCTCTTGGAGCAAAATGTGGTTGACTTCTTCCTTCTCTGGCTGGACCTCTTCCGCCTCTTCCTCGAAAACCAGAACTTCGGTTATTATAGCCATGACCTCTTCCTCGGCTTGTTTGTGATGTCCCCTCTTGCTCATTTCTGTCATCTCTGAAAGACAGCTTTGATTGAAGAGCTTGCACTAGGGAACTTGAGGGAATCTTCTTGTTGATCCTTTGTTCATGAATCTCAAGTGTGCCTAACAACTCATTGGTGGTCATGGCATTGAGATCCTTGGACTCTTCTATTGCTACAACCACATGCTCGAACTTGGGACTGAGTGATCAGAGAATCTTCTCAATCACTTGAAGAGATTCCATCTTCTCTCCATATCTTCTCATCTGATTAACAATGGTCAATGTTCTATTGAAGTACTTAGAAATTGACTCATTCTCATTCATGTGCAACATCTCGAATTCACCACGTAACAACTAGAGTCAAACTCTGATCGTCTTCTCAATATCACGGTGTGAATTGTGAAGAATACTGCATGCCTCTTTAGAGGTTGCTACTGCTGAAATCTTCTCAAAGCTTGACTCATCAATGCCTTGATAGAGTAGATACAAGGCCTTTTTATCTTTCTTCCTTGAATCTTTTAATGTCGTCTTCTGAGCTTCATTTAAATTTCCTTCATCTTTGAGAGTAGTTAGTTCATCATATCCTCGATCCACTAACTCCCACAAATCTTGTGAGGCTAGTAGGACTTGCATTTGAATAATCCAATTTTCATAGTTCCCCTTGTTGAGTTTTGGAAACTAGGGCTGAAAGAAGTTGTTTGTGCTGGCCATTGGTTGACTCTAAAAAATTTACAAATTTTCAGGATGGAATTTGCAAATTCTGACCATACAGATGTGTTCGAAATACTTCAAATAGTTTGACAGAACTATTGGATCACCAGAAACAGACTCCGAATGGCTCGGACCAAGCCAAATATAGTTTTGACGCTTGAAATCTGCGGCTGCAACTTAGCCACGTCACACTGGATTAATCCTTGGTGTGCTGATATCAGTGGCTTGGTCAACGGCGTAGTCAACGTGGCCTGGTTAGCGGTGCGACTCAAGCTCGGCTGGGTCAGCGGCTCTGGTCAACGGCGGCTTGGCTCGGTTTGGTCAAAGCTGGTCAGCGGCTCAGATAATGTTAGTGGATGACGTTAGGTCTCTGGTGCGCGCGCGTGTGGCGCGTGCTTGCACATGGGATCATGCGTCTTCTTCCTTTGGAAGCGTGTGGAAGCGCGTGAGAACAGCGTCCGTGGCCCGTGTGGCGCGTGTGGAGTTGTCCGAGATCCATTTTCGACGCGATTTTCACGGCTGTGCTTGTCTCGTTGGGAGCTTTAAGCTGATGTGATCAAAAATGGATTTCGACCACTTTGATTTCTGGGGAATTTTTGAAAACACACTCTGTTTTTCCGAAAACGCACAAAATCGGCTCTGATACCACTGTTAGTGGGAGTGGGGTGCAAACCACTGTTGGTGATTCACAATGAGAGGATTAACACTGAACCAAACTGAAATTAAATTCACTCAAAATAATTTTGAAAATACAGAGCAAGAACTACAATTTTCTCTCTTTTATTTTTCTTTTTCCCACACTCGTTCGATACATTAGCTATTTATAGATAAACTAGCAATGTGAATGCATTTAATGCAAATACAGCTATCAGTGTGTGTGAATGCATTGAATGCAACTACAACTATTAGTGCGAATGCATTAATTGCTAAGCCGACAAACGTTGAAGCAATTTCTAAGCACATATTTGTTTTGGTGGCTATCAAGCTTATTTTCCAACATAGACTAGGCTCATAGTTGCCATTGCATATACTTTACTTTTCCATGGAGGCCTTGGCTTTTGGGTAGCAAATAGCAGGATTTGATGATCTCCGTTTTATGTATGTAATGAAGGATTTTTATTATAAATTTTTATTATATTTTATTTTATTTTTAAGATAGGATTTTCATTACAAATTTAATAGATATGAAATAAGAATGAAAATTTATAATTATTTTAAATTTAAAAAAGTTGTTACACTCACCATTAAATAATGTAATGAAACTTCTCTATTACAAATATTTAATGGAGAGGATAATTGTTGGAAATTGGATTGGGTTTAGAACCCATATCCGATTGGGTCGCTCATGGTAGTATGACCCAAGACCCATAAGGAGAGGCCCAGTCAAAGTGGACTTGGATTTACTTATCTTCGGGATAAATGTGATCAACCCACTATCTCATCTCTTGTGGAGGTAGAGTTGTGGATGATTATAACACTTCTATATAATATACATGTTATATGGCGAGAGTTAATTTTAATAGTATGAGTCTCATGTAATCTTCTCTATTTTCTTATTTATTTTTTTCTTTCTCCATAGAAACACATAATAGTCTTTGTATTGTGAAGAGTGTGGGTAGTTCTCTAGCAGTTCTACTCCACTATTGGGAATTATTCGAAAACATCAATGAAAGCATGTGATTCACCCACATGATCCATGGATTCGGTTTGAGCGTAAAAGGTATGTCCGAATTTGTTTATTTTTGTTGTGTATTATTCATTATTTTTTCTACATTAGTATCAGAATCATTGTTGGGTGTTTTCGTGTTATTTATGCATGAATATATGTATAGATATAATTTGTACATAAACATTGATTTTTTCGAACCATCTTTGATCGTCTTAAATTTTTTATATGTTGTGATCCATATAATATAGAGCAATCTACAAAATTTTGAAAAAAAATAGGACGATCGAATTTTGAGAAAAATGGAGATTCATAATTAATTTTCATAACTTTGACTATATGCTGGTTTTATATGCTTTATTTTCATGTTGTGAAAATTATATATTTGAAATCCTTGTTTCGAGACCTTTGAAACGGTATATTATGGGCCTGATTCCGACTTACGATTGAGGAGAAAATTCAAATTCAATTTTGGATGAGAGTTGGCGCCATTGAAAAAAAAAAAAAGAAGACAAAATTGTTGCGCGTGCTAATGTCAGCGCGCAACACGCGTGTTGATGTCAGTGTGACATGCTGCGAGCCAAGCTGCGAAAGGCAACTGCTATTGTTCTAAGGCCTTATTTGTTTGTTTTTTAATTTAAAATTACTTCTATATTATTCGTTGTAATTCTGATTGAAGCATGGCTTATACCGTTGGACTTGCAATTAATTTTTATATAAGATGCTAAAGCTTCAGAATTTTATGGAAAATAAAATATTTTTCATTAATGAATAATTCAATATTTTTATGTTAAATTGCTCTTGGGGAAACATGATTTGGATTCTGAACTTAAACTTTTTACAGTAGACGACTGCTATGAAATCTTATTTACTGGTTTATTTTTTTGTATTTTCTTAGATTCTTTAATATTTATTTCTTATTTTTTTGTGTAATTATTAATTACTTATAATTCTAGAAAATTTCAAACAATTGCAGAAATTATAGAAATCTGTTATGGCATTATTTAAATATTGTAGACAACATGTTAAGTTCTTTTAAATTCTTAGAACTTGTAGTATGTTGTTATTTTAAATAGCATGATTTATTTATTTTGGTGAATTTTAATTCCATGATTAAATTAATATAACATGTTTTATTTTATGAATTCACATTGAGATGTTATTGTATGGATCTAAATGTTTTATCATGCTTTAGACATGCCATAGTTAGTGGGAGGTTGTTTAGTTGAGGGAAATCTTTGTAGATTTACTCTTGAAACCCAATATTTTGCGCATGAATTAAATTAAATTTTAGATAATTGTCACTTGTGGTGTAAGAGATGATTACGAGCATAGCAGATTTTCGATCTTATGACTTGTGTAATATTGTCACTATTTAATTTAGATTTTTTTGGCAAAATTATATTGTAATATGCTAATCAAATTAATTTCAATACGCATTTTTTCTTCTAATTGAGTTAGCTTATGAAAGTTAATTTTGGTGAGCAAATGTGAACAATGTAAACAAGACTTTTTAGAGTTGTTCAAATGTGAACAATGTAATCTCATTCTTTAGATGAGCAAAAAGTCTTGGAAACTTTCGGTCAAACCTTAATTGAGCCAAAGTAAGAAAACATGATTCAACATCGCCGTGGTTTTGTTGCCTTGTTTAGCACAATAAAAATTGATGTGTGCGCTATGGTTAGCGGCATGCTAAGCAACTTTGATTGGCGAGTTTGGAGCTGTGAGATTTGTAAGCCCTCAATAGATCTAGATGTGATCATGACTATTGAGTTACGCGGATTGACTTTGTAATTTAAATTTTAATAATGTTGCATCATTGGATGAAGCAATATCCAAGATTCACGTCATCCAAGATATGTGAGCGGATGGAGCAAAATTTCACGCACTATACTAGTGTGCGTTGAAGTATCACTTGAAGTTAAAGTTTTAGCGTTTAGAAGCTGCAAAATCTATTAACATTAAGTGAGAAGATTAGGGCCTAGTGGCTGCAAAATCTATTAGCACTGTCAACTTGTCTAATTCTGGACACTTCTTGTTTCTACACTTGAGTGTGAGATATGAGGAGGTGTTTCTTTGTATGATTCCTTAGCTAGGCTAACGCCTTTGAATCGCTTTTATCATTAAGCATAAAAGTTGCAGCATAGTAATAAAAAAGGTCAAGGCCAAGTTGGTTGTTATTACTCTAAGAATTTGACGCATCGCTCATGAGAGCATTGTGTTGAATTAGACTCTTTAGTCTGATTTACGCTTAAGTTGCTTCAGGAGCAGTCATAGTTTAGTAGCTTATTCTCTCTTTCTTATGGATAGTAAAATTAATTGCAACTAACCATGAAGCGAGAAATGGAGATGGCAAGAGGAGTATTGTCATGTTTCAACTGGATGCAATAAAGTGTATGGAAAATAAAATCGACTTAAAGGTGCAAGGGATTAGCACTTACTAGTTAAATTTGTGACTTAGGTAACTTGATATCTCCATGACATCCTTTTATGATCTAGTGAACATGAGTTACTCATGAGTCATTACCTAGTTGGGCCTAAACCTTTACACTTGTCTTTGAGAACTCACACATTAGGATGATTGGAATTAGTTTATGACATTGGTCATGAACCAGTAGCTTATTGTACTTAATCACATTGATGAGGGGATGACGTGAATGGTTTGAGTAGGCCCTCTTGGGCCCACTTGCTTGTGGCATCTTGCTTTCATATGAATGTGTAACTTTGTTGGCAATTGTTGCACACAAGCAAGTAGGAAAGTCGCAGAAAGGCATATGTATTGGTGCATTTAGTCCACTATGATATTTGTGACTTGATACGTATAATGGTATGATGGTTAGCCCTAATCTCGACACATTTATAGAGTACGATACGCATCTTAGTCAAGATTATTTGATCTCCCATAAGTCAAAAGTTTTGAGATGATTTTCGACATTGCACATTTGAGGTCGAGATCAATTACATAAGAACTTTTATGCTTTTAGTTTTGACCGAGGTAGCGAGTATCTATTTGAGTTGTTTTTTAAGAAAGCTCTGTGAAGAGAAATGGATGCTTAGAAAATTGATTATTCCTAGTACTTAGCAACACAATGGTGTAGTAGAGATAAAGAATTAAGTATTGCTTATGTTAGGTGGATAATGGTGCAATATGTTTCCTAATTGGGAATTACACTTTAGTTTGTTGCCTATGTCACTAACTAAGTGCCCTCCATATCAGATTTTACACTCCATTTGAGTAACGAGTTAGCGGAGAGCAATTTGTGGGCGATCTGTAAGCATCAAACAACTTATCTTTATTTTACTTCTCATAAGATTGCGAAGTTAAGACCTATAGTTCTATGGCGCATTATTGTATGTTGTCTTGTAAACGCTTAGGGTCATGTAGTGCATTATTATATGCTGTCATGTAAACCCTTCGGGTCATGTGCTTGTAGGTGAGTAGCTTTGTGGGAGTGTAACTAAGTCACATAAAGTTTTTTTTAGTAAATGTGACGTGAATAGAGCTTTGGAACTCTATAAGATAGAGAATTCTAAGTATGGCACTTTATGTAGCCTAGTTCATAATGGAAAATAATTTCTAATATCCTATGGACAACAAGAGTGACGTGTCTACTAATGGATTACTCTATTAGAGAAGAATACTCTACATTCTTAGTTACGGATAATGCCAAAGGCTCTCTAGTCTCATGTTTTTAGAAAGTGGATCAATGTTGTGCATTTTAAGACAAAGTCTTTGAGGATTAACCAATTCTAGGATTTGGTTAACTTTTCGCTACAACGCGAAACTGTTCCAAAGTTATGCGCGATTTGGATAGTCATTTTTTGAGGCATAAGGCAAATACTGAAAAGTTGCACCATTGAGGAAGGTGTAGACCATGAGAAGCCTTCCTCCTAGGGAGTGAGGCTTACTTCCACTAAGGCTATGATTGACATGAGTTCGGAACTTTATTTTGTGGACATTGTGACCCAACTGCTCGTTAGAGAATTGGATAAGTATATTCGTAGGGATTTACCTTCTGCTTTTATAGCGAAAAGTTAGGAGCGCGAAAGATTGTTAGTTCCAATAAATCTTTTATGACCTAAAACAGTTATCCAAATAAAGGTTCTTAGATTTCATCGAGCCATGATAGACCGATGATGATCAATGAAGACTACTACAGCATGACCAATGGTCTAAAAGAAATTTTTTCCTTACTTAGTCATTATGAGCCAGGAATTTATAGTGTTTTGACCACCTAGGGTTGGCAGTCCTCTATTTTAGACATGATGGACATGGGTGATGTAATTTATGTGATGACCGAGTATGTAATTCGCCTCGTCCTCTAGAGTTATGTTGGATTTACTTTCGTTAGAGCGTCGAGTTTTAACGTGTGGTCTTGTCAACGGTTGGGTTCGTTGTTTTGAAAACTTTTTCTCTAAAATTTTCGTTCTTATTTATTGTTATCTCGAGTTTCACTTGTTTCAGATAGTGCGAGGTTGGATCCGGAGTACCTTAGGCCAAACTGGAATTTTTTCCTGGTTGGAGGGCAGAGCCGCATGTGCAGGGGCTTGGGCCGCACGTGCAGAAAACAGGGGATTGTTGAGGGCTCTACTGCATTATACACAGGTACAGTTGGTGGTGCGGGGTGAGAGTGCCGCACGTGCGAGGGAGAGTGCCGCACATGCGGGGGTGAGTGCCGCACGTGCGAGAATGGGTGCCGCACGTGTGGGACTCCGCTGAATCTGAAAATTCTGTCTTTTCTCTCTTCTTAGGCTGAGTGTATATCACTTTATCATCATATCTCTCTCTCTAAAAACACTTTTCTCTTTCTTCTCTCTACATTTCCTACACCAAATTAGATTAAAGCCTTGATTTCTTGAAATTTATTGGGATTTTGATCCTTGTTCCTTCACCAAAGTTGGATAATTTCTTGAGGGCTTCGTTGTGTGCAGTGAAGATCGGGTTTCGACACTGTTGGATTTGGGGCTTTTGAGTCTTTTCTTCTCCAAAACTTGAGGTAGGGATTTTTCTTAGAGTTATATATATATTTAAAAAAGATTTGGTTGATTTTTGAAACCCCCTTTGATAGCATTGAAACTTGAATTTTGGTTCAAGAATGTGAGTGATTTTGAAAGTGGGTTTACCCCTTGTTTCCTTTGAAATAATCTCGTGAAGGTTTTGAACTACATTGATTAAGGAAAGATGATTTTTGGAGAGATTCTTTCAAATGATTTGGGTGTGTGTAGTTGTGGTGAGGAAAACCTAGAAATTTGGGATTGAAAGATGTTGAGAACCCATGGATGATATTGTTATTATATTATATATATATATAGATATATATTGTGCCAAAATGAATGATTGATTAGAAAATTTCTTATATTTATGTATAAATGACGAATTTCATGGAATATGAGAATTGTTGATTTTGGAAGTTGTTGTCCAAAATGTTGATATAGTCTTGAAATGACTACATTGTTGGGAATGAACGAAGTGTGAAAATGTTACTACTTATTGATGGATTTAGTTAAATATGTGGTTATCATGTGAAATGACATTGAAAGGAGAAATGGGGATTTTGATTATTATGGAAATATTGTGTGGGATAATTGAAAATGAAGGAACGTTATGTGGTACTGTTAATTGTTGCAATCGCATACCCATTCAATTGGTTGTTACAAATTTTGAACTTGAATTTTGGAAACTTTTACATTGATGAGAAAAAAAAAAGTTTCTAAATAAATTTTCATGGAATTGCTTTGGGATAAATAGGTTGGTAAGTCTGGACAGGAGGTGTAGATGAAATTGATTAAGTTGGCCTAAGTGTCCGGGGGTGAAAGACTGAAAACGCGCACGGAGGAGGTACTACGTCCCTTCCGGTTAGTACCCGGTAAAGTGGGGTTTTGGTAGCGCTAGTTATGCCTACTTGTAGACACCAACCTAGGGATTACCTGTGTCGTATTTACCGCCCCTTGAGTTAAATTGATAAATTTTGAATTGTTGAAATTTCAAGATATCATTGAGCGTAATAGTTTTCAAAAGATGAAGATGTGATTTTCTTTCAAAAAGCTTAGCATGGCATGTGCATTTCATTTCGTGAGGCTTGTATAAAATGTATATACTTTGTTAAGAAATTTCTACTGGGCTTTATGCTCACCCTATGGGATTTTGTACAGGAAAAGAGTGGTGGTTCCGCCTAACTAAGGGTGTGGATGTGCGTGTTGAGAGCACAAGGCTCTCGTTTTGTTGTGAATAAATATATATATATATATTTTTAAAGCCAAGGACTGTATTTGTATAGGTTCGAGTAACCATTTTGTGTAACCGGGCTTAAGCCTTGGACTTTGTAGGCCCTTGAGGGCATTATTTATTTTGACTTGATGCTTTACATGCTATAGATTCATGTATCGAAGTCATTGAATGTATATCCACATGTGAACTATTCTTTTTGTAAACACTTTATGATTAAATAAACCAATGTTGGATAAGTACTTCTATTATCATGAAGAGCATTGGTTGAAATACTTTAATGGTGTTATTTTTTCGGGACGTTACAACTTGGGTATCAGAGCTATTGGGTTTGAATACTTGGGGCTCGTAGGAAGTGGTTGTTTCACCACTATGGGTTCATTTCGCATGATGAGGAAATGTTGTATATTTTGTGACTATATGATAACATGTTTATATGACTAGATGGGTATGGGATTGGACTTTTGGGATGTTGTTTGTGCCTATTAAATTTCTTGAGGTCTTATTAGAAGGGTACTTGATCAATACTCGTTCTACTAAGAATTCTTGGTTTTTCGTGGGATGAATTTCATTGTAAAAGAATAATACGTATGTGTTTACATGGTTAAGTGCTTATGTGGAATGAAATTAACACTATAAGAAAACCTGGCAAATAACACGGAGGCTTTTGCGAGCGCGGGTAATTGCATTTTTTGCGACGCAGTATAGTTGCTGTCGCCAAAAAAGTTTTTTGTGACGACGTTTTTCTACCGTCGAGGAAAATGGCCTTTTGCGACGGGGATTACCTCCGTTGCTAATGATTGTAAAAGAAAAATGCAGGAGAGTTTGTGATGCACGGTTATACCGTCGCAAAAAGTATTATTTAGCGACGGTTAAGAAGTTACTGTCGCAAATGGTGGACCATGTGTGACGGCAGAAGCCCGTCGCAAAAAAATATTTGTAAAACGATGTCGTTTTAATTGTTAAGGATGTATCATTTGCGATGGTAGTATATATCCCGTTGCAAAAAAATAAATATTTCATATCCCGCTCATTCCTCCCATTTGCGGTTATGCTAAAATCCCTAAAATCACCAAACCAAAATCCCCAAAATCCCAATCCATTGATCCAACTATTATAACCTAAATCCCAGAATCCCCAAAATCCTCAAATGAAAAGAAAATCATTCAGTGCCGGAGTAAAGGAGGGTGAACGACGGCATTCGTAGAGTGACGAGGGTGAACGACGGCCTTCGCCGGAGTGACGAGGCAGGGACTGTGAACGGCGAGTGACGAGGCAAGAACGAGGGTGAACGACTGCGAATGACGAGTGACGAGGCAAGACTGTGAACGACTGTGAACATTTTAAGGGTGAGTTCCACCACCTTCAATCCTTTCCATTCTTCAATTTGATTCCCACGTTTTGACAACACAGCTTCTATTTCATGCTTCTTTGTCATGCTTACAAATCATGGAAGAGTCTAAGGTTGGGAGTGTCTGTTGAAGCACTTATTTATATATTTTATATTCTAAGAATTTTTTTTCTTAGTTGTAATATATATGTTAAAATATGAATAAATATCAGAGAGTATTGGAGAGTCGAAGATTGTTGTCAACTACAAATTTATTTTATTTTGTAAATTATAAACAGATATTATGTAAATACGAAGTACTTGAATAAATTTGAGTTTTTTTTTTTTTTTTTTTCCTATCATCTTATTGCTGCCACAGATTTTCCTTTGCTTTGTAGCTTTTTCTTTTGTTTACTAGGGATTCATATGTTTGAGAGGTTCCATCTCTGTTGAGAACACAGTTCTTTGTTAATAGGAATGAGGTTTAAACTTGATTCTTGCTTTGAATTGTGAAATCGCTGTTTTGGAACTGATTCGTTACCCTTACTAGGAGGTTCCTGCAACTAAGGTACACTGTGTAGTGAAATGGAAGAGGGGATGAAAGGAAATGAGAAATAATAAAGGAAGAGAACAAGAGAGCATAAGCAACTTGACAGGCTTGTCCCTATAATTTTGTCATGTGAAGTAGAAAGGCATTGGTTCCTCAATAGTAATCTTATAAACGGTAGCCATATTTGTAATATATTAATAGCCACATTCAACTGTTCACAATATATTAATAGCCTAACCAGCCCAATACATCCTCATAGTTCCATTACTTTTAAACCCTTCAAAAGAGACTATTTGTTGGATATAGTGGATCGTAATGAGTACTGGATACTAACTACTTGATTGCCCATCCAACTTCACGCTAGGTTGCTAATCCAACTTTATGTTTGGGGTTTGAGGGAGCTTGCTTCCCAACCAGAATTCTGAAATAAAGGTATTTAGGATTTTCCCACTTGACCTTGCCGTGATATTTGACTTCGTTTTACTATTATTAAAACCTTCAATATCACCACACTCAGATTGTCTCACTATCTGTTGAGGAATTTCACTACCTGAGGTTTTTGCGGAAGCTAATCTGTACTTCTAACTCATGCTTGTGTGCATTGGCTTGGGGCTCATGTGCTTCATCATTGGTTGGGGTTGCTTTCCCCTTTGGTTGTCAGAGATATGTTTCCCAAAGTTTGAAATTCTTTTTTGAAAATGATAATGTACATACCTAGAAATACAGAGCACTTCTCTTCCTTGATCGTTCTATTCAAGATGATATTTTATATGCTGAATGTTATGTGAAAATGAAAAGTGAATGTGGTTAGTCTAGTTAATACTTTTTTCCTTTTTCACATAATTTGGTCACTCAAATTCAAGGGAGTATTCATCATGTTGCATATTAACGCTCCCTGTTGAAAATATTTTCTGAAAAACATTTTCCATATTTTTCTAGTGTTTGGAATGACAGAAAGCGGAAGTGAACAGAAAAAGTTATGTGGTCAACAAAGAACAAGCTTATTTGGGCAAAAAATGTCTTCTACTTTTAAAATATTAAAAATATTTTCCGGACAAAAGTCTTACCTATACCACCACATTACCACCATCTCCATTGCCAGCACAGCCCACTACCATCACCACCACACCACTAGTAGTACAATAGTTTCAAGGTTGCAACCAAATATAGGAAACCATTTTCAGGAAAAAGTTATTTGTAGAAAAAGTTTTCTATTAGAAAATGTTTTCGACCGAAACAAACAGAGTATAAAATTGAAGATTAAGAACAGTAAAGTCAACTACCATTTCATCAATGAAGTTGGATGAAAATGATGGTAGTCAAATTAGAAGCATGTTAAAGTCCACAATCTTTGTGATATATTGTAGCTATATATGGATTTAGCCCCAATCATAAACTAAACAATAAAACTTATCTTTTGTGGGCACATGCCTTTAGGATAGCAGGGAACTTTCTTTTTGAAGTTATGATCTTGTTTGATCCTTCTGCTGATGCTAATATGGAACTGGATGAGCGTAGCAACAATATTCTATTATTTTTCTTGTTATGATGTGTAGTTATGGAACGTTTGGAGGAATAGCAGTTAGAACTTAGTTCTAGTGATAATGTTTCTATCACTATTATCAATGGTGATTTCAAATGCTGTTCATTTGTGAGATTTTTAATATGGAGAAGAAAGTTTTTAGAATATATTATTTTACATGAAAATGTAATTAGTCTCCTTCAACAAGAGAAGTTTTTAGGTGAGTAATATTGTACATTCAAGGAGATGTAACATGAGCTACATTACTAATGAACTTTAGGACCATATGGAGCCTAATGTTAGGTGGTATCTCAACTGTTATGTAATGCTATTACATAATCGTATGGGCAGTCACTGGTACCTATGACGATTGCTATAGCGGTGTGATGACAGTGGCAACATCTGCTGGTACATGACAGTGGCAGCATCTGTTGGTACATGACAGTGGCAGCATCTACTACATTTAAATGTCAATTTTGTGCTCATTTTCTTCTCTTTCAGTTTCTGTTTTATTTATTTATTTATTTATTCCTTCTTTTAGTCTCTTTTGTTCATTTTTGTTGAAGTCAATATGTCTTTTGTTCCTGTTTCTGCTGTGAGTTATAAAATACTTTTTTATTGTATTTTCATATTGAAGTACAAATAAGTGAAGTTCGTTTCCATGTACAAAGAGACCATTTCCATGGCTTGATTCTTGAACCCATGATGCCCAAGTTGCAATGAAGAAGCTTTACCGCCGTGCCAAGGCCATATTTAAAGAGTAATTTGATTGGAAAGGGAGAGCGAGTAATCATAAACAAATAGACTTATGAAAAAGCAACCATAATCAAATATGCCTAATGTCTAGCAGCTTGAGGGCAATTTGATTCATCAATCATGGTTATAATAATTGGATTTTGTTATTTGAAATGCTTAGTTTACATGGTTCTAGATGTGTGTGGGCTTATATGTGTGCATTCCTGATTTTTCCCCCTCTTCGTCCTGTTCTTCTTTGTAGGTTATTGCAGGTATTTGTGTATTGGTATAGCTTGTAAATATTGGTCATTTTCGTGATCCTGCTCATGGTGGTTTCTTACAGGGGGCAATCCACTACTTTAAGGTAATGATTTATGGATGAGGTTCCTTCTTTTCTATTGCATACATGTTTATATACATATATATTGAACAATGCTAGAAACAGCCCTTAAGGTAAAAAGTGTGTAAAAAGTGTATTGAAATGTGTATAAGTGTTTTGGGACATGTGTGGATCTATTTTGTGCCTGGTTTGGAGGTAATTTTAATTCTCTCACACTTTTTTGCTCGATACTTCTGCCTCTAGTTACATAGTTGAATCCCAAAAATTGTTCTGGGCTACTTTTGCTTTTTGATGTCATGAAATCATGTCCTTTGTTTGTGTTTGTTGCAAAAATCTTTTTATTTCAGTTGGTGCAGCACATTAACCAATGACAGATGGAATCTCTCCTTACAACCAGGAACTTTTTTTTGTGTTTGGATCTTAGATTTGTAAAAAGATTAACGAGGGAGTGTGTTTGGCTGTGTTTTCGATTTCTGTTTTCATTTTTTTGAAAACATCGCTTCTATTTCATTTTGGACCTAAGAGGCTGTGATTTCATGGGAACATGATTCAAAATGTAGTAATTATTAAAATAAAATAAAGCTCAAAAGGTCACAACAGATTTTTACCCTTACATCTCATTATGACTCTTACATTTGTTGTAATTATATTTTTTTCTAGGGCATATTTGTTTTGCATGTGAGATGTATATCTCCCAGTAAGTTTGCCTGAAGCAAATTAATAGTGGGAAACACATATGAGGGAAGTACAGATGATGGATAAGAGTTGGATTGATTTGCCAAATAGGATGTCGAGGGAATACATTAATGGGATTGATCAATTCCTTGTGTTTGCCTACACCAATAGGGTTGAAGGTTCGATGATTAGTTGTCCGTGTAGAAAATGCGAGAATCGATACCATCTTGTACGAGAGGGTGTACGGGAGCATATGATTTTGAATGGTTTTTTTAAAGAAGTACAAACATTGGATTAATCATGGGGAATCTTACGTATCTCTGCATGGTAATCGAGAGAATGAAACATTGGCTAATTTAGACATTGGGAACGATATGGTTGAAATGATACAAGGGGCTATGGGAAATCCATATGCCGGTACAAGTGTTGAGGGTAATGAACCACAGGGGCCTGATCCCCATGCATCTGAACCCTAGCTCGGTCCAAATGCAGAGACTGCAAAGTATTTCAAACTTCTTCAAGATGCACAAAGTGAATTGTATCCGGGTTGTCAGAAGTTCACATCTTTGTCATTCATTGTTTGACTTCTACATTTGAAGGTGCTTAATCAGTGGACAGAAAAGTCTGTTGACATGTTGCTTGAGTTATTGAATGAGGCATTCTCGTTGGGTGTGAAACTCTCGGACTCATATTATAAAGCTCAAAAGGTCACAACAGATTTGGGCTTCACGTATGAGGCGTGGGATGCATGTCCCAACAATTGCATGTTGTTTCGAAACGAGGACGCCAATCTTGATAAATGTGTCATATGCAATAGTTCAAGATGGAAATCAAATGGTGATGGTGGTTCAAATGGTCCTCACAACGATGGCAAACAAATAGCGGCAAAACAAATGAGGTATTTTCCTTTAAAGCCAAGGTTGCAGAGGTTGTTTATGTTATCCAAGACGGCTAAGTTAATGAGATGGCATGCAGAGGAACGAACTAATGACGGTGTCTTTAGGCATCCTGCAGACTCCCTTGCATGGAAAGATTTTGATCGTCGGAATATTAACTTTAGTAATGATTGCCGAAGTGTAAGGGTTGGCTTAGCATCTGATGGTTTTAACCCATTCAGGACGATGAACATAGTTCATTGCACTTGGCCTGTTGTACTCATTCTATACAACTTGCCGCCATGGATGTGCATGAAACAACCATTTCTAATTTTATCTGTGCTTATTGACGGCCCGAAAGGACCTGGTGACAAGATTGATGTGTATATGCAACCGTTGATTGAGGAGTTAAAAGAACTATGGAATAACGGTGTCTCCACATTTGATGCATCAACAAATCAAATGTTTCAAATGCATGCAGCTTTACTGTGGACAATTAGTGATTTTCCTGCATATGCAAACTTGTCAGGATGGAGCACTAAAGGCGAATATGCATGTCCTTGTTGTAATAGGGAAACTACATCGTGTTGGTTGAAGCAGAGTAGGAAACAATCATACTTGGGTCATCGCAGATTTTTACCTAGTGGCCATAAATTTCGAAAGGATAAAGTATCATTTGATGGTAGTCGGGAAGTCAGATTCAAACCAAAATTTTTGTCTGGAACTGAGATGCTGCTACAATTAGAATCTGAGGGTATTTTAACCCAATACAAGAGGGATGACCTTAAAGAGAGGCATAGGAGACAAGTAGAGAAGGAGAAAGCTGGACATCGCACCCATAGCTGGAAGAAAAAGAGTATCTTCTATAAACTGCCATATTAGGAGCACAATCTAATTAGACACAACCTCGATGTGATGCATATAGAGAAGAATGTTTGTGACAATGTGTTGTGGACAATATTAGGGGTTGTAGGAAAATTGAAGGATGGTGTTAATGTTCGGCGTGATTTACAAGAAATGAATATTAGAAAACCCCTACATTTGCAGTTAAGAGGGTCGAATAAAGCTTATTTACCACCAGCACAATTCACGATGACCAAGGATGAAAAAGATTTGTAACACTTTGTCATCCAGAGAAAATATTTCCTCCTACTTTTTTTGATATAAAGGAGCACTTGCCTATACATCTAGCTGACGAAGCATTATTGGGTGGAGCGATTCAGTTTCGATGGATGTATCCAATTGAGAGGTATTTTCTTACTTTGAAGCAATATGTGCGTAATAGAGCTCATCCAGAAGGTTCAATTGCTAAAGGATATCTTATGGAAGAATGCATGAATTTTTGTGCACAATATCTCAATGATGTGGAAACTAAATCTAATCGACTCGTGAGGAACTACAGTGGTGATGATAATCTGGGTCGTGCTGTTGGTGAAATCACAAGCTTTTATCTTGATAACACTTATTGGGCACAAACTTATCGGTATGTCTTATTCAATACATCCGCGGTTCAACCATTCATAAAGTAAGTTATGTCACTCACTCAATATTTTATTATGTTTCATTGAATTTTGAACCAAATTTTGTTTTTTGATAAAATTTCAATCTACATAGCAAACACCTTGAAGAACTTAAGGTCAAAATGCCTCGTGTTGACGATCATCAGTTTCGGCGTGAACATTTTGAAACTTTTCACATTTGGTTCAAGGAACATGTATGTATTTAAATCTACAGATTCTATTTACCTAAGTCAAACTACGTTTTAAATTTTACAATTTTTATTTTTTAAAATAGGTTCAAACTTTGCGAAGGACTAGTGATGTCACATTTTCTGAAGAGATTAATGTATTGGCAAATGGTCCTCATAACTTGGCAAGGAGGTTCAACGGGTATATAATGAATGGGTTTCGGTATCGAGTAAAGGCCATGGATGACCGTCGAGCCACACAAAATTGTGGTGTAGCTTTGAAGGCAGATACCATAAGTTATGCTACTCGGAAAGACAAGAATCCTCGTGTGGGGTCTGTGTACTATTATGGACAATTGACAGATATTGTTGAGATTCGATATTCCAATGAGAAGAAGCATGTGTTGTTTAAGTGTGATTGGATTGACAACATTCACGGGAAGATACAAGATGTCTTCAATTTCACGTTAGTCAACTTCAATCATTTGTTGTACCGAGATGATCGAATTACCAATGAACCTTTCATCTTGGCATCACAAGCAGAGCAAGTTTGGTATGTTGCAGACCCATTACAACCAGACTAGTAAGTGGCGGTGAAGATGTCTCAAAGAGGTTTATTTGATATGAGTTCGACTGATCCACAAATCTAGCCATATATGAGCCAACAATTGGAAGAAAATATAATGCTTCATGATGAAGAAGTTGGTTAGGTGAGGGAAGCCGCAAAAGGGGAAACAGTTGATGTTCAAATAGGCTGATATTTAATCAACATCAGTAATTCAATTAAGGCCAAGGTTATAGTTAATCATCAGTTTCTTAATTTACTTTGTCTTTGTAATTGTATTAGTTCAATTAATGTCATATTATAGTTGATGACAAACCGTTGTCTATGTTTCTAATGTCAATTAATGTTATATTGCTTGTAGATTATTATGGGAAGGAAGAGGTAGCCTGATCATCCCTGGCGCATGATGTCCGATGTGGTACGTAAGAGGACATCAGCGGCACCACCATCAGAGGAGGCATCACATCGACCACCATCAGAAGGGCCATTAGTGCCACCACTATCTGGCCAGCCACTACAGCGACCATTATTAGTGGCACCACCATTAGAGGAGGCATCACAGTGATCACCATTAGTGCCACCGCATCAACCACCATTAGTGGCACCACAGTAGCTATCATCTACTCAGCCTCTACGCCTACCATTGGTGCGTCCACCATCAGTGGCACCACCATTAGAGGAGGCATCACAATGAGCACCATTAGAGGGGCCATTAGTGCCACCGCATCGACCCTAATCAGTGGCACCACAGCAGTTATCATCTACTCAACCTCTAGGCCTACCATCGGTGCGTCCACCATCAGTGGCACCGCAACAGCTATCATCCTAACTAGAGTCATCGGCTTATGAGCCATCCGCAGGTATATAAATTTGCTTTGATTTGTATGAAAATTATTTAAATATATATTTATTTGTTCTCATTACATATAACTTGTTTATTTTCATTGTATTTTTCAGACCCTTTGACTTCTTCACAGCCTCCCTCAGGTATAAGAAATTGATTTGTATTGACATTATTTAAATTTGCATTTGTTTATTATCATTGCATATTGTTTATTCTTATTGTATCTCGCAGGTCATGTTAGTTCTTCATCAACCTCGAGTAGGCGTGGTAGAGGATGTGCCAAGGGGATTAGGGAGTGAGGTACTGGTACAAAGTTGGACATACAATTTGATGAAAATTACTGTCCAATAGGGGATAACGTGTCTAAGTTAACTACTCAACTTGGCATTATTGTGCGAAATGGCAACATTGTTCCTCTTACTTTTCTTGACTGGAACACTGTGCCTGATGACATTCTTGATGCTATCTGGAAGGATGTGAAGGTAAAAGTATATTTTTGTCCAAAAATTTAAATTTCAAAATTGTGTTATTATTATTTAATCTTTGAAATTGTGTTTTATAGGACAATTTGAATATATGTCCAGAGGAGTACAAGCCAATCTGCATGAAAAACTGTAACAGCATATGGAAGGATCACAAGAATAAGATTAAGTCTAAGTATTTCAAGCCTAGAAGCGAAGAACCTAATTTGAAGGATGATGTTCCTTTGCACATTGTGCCAAGCCAGTGGGAAGAACTTGTGGAGTATTGGCGTACTTCCGATGTTAAGGTATACAAATAAGTTATATGTATGATATGTAAACAGACAAATCATATTTATATACTTACATTTGTTGAACCTGTTATAGAAAATTGCAACTAGGAGCGCTAAAAATCAGCGAGCTCACGGCATAGCTCATACCACAGGGCGTACTACTTTCGCTCAGATACGGCATGAGGTTTATACTTTATTGTTTTATTTTTGTATATAAATAAACATTGTATATTTGCAAATTATTTGGATTCTAATTTTCATATTTCTAAAAAAATGTAGATGACCAATAAGGGGGAGTCTACTGATAAGATGAATGTTTGGCTTATGACACGTAGAGCAGATGACCCAGAGGTTATCCAAACCTTGGTAGTTTCCAAACACCTTTGATTGTATTTAAAGTTTATTTTTTATTTTTTGTGTGTCAACCATCTTAATTTGGCATATACTTGTATGTCTTATTCAATACAGGATGAGTTTAATGGCCAACTCTCTATGCTACCTGAGGATTGTCGGACTTTGGAGGCTAGGAATGCCATTTTCCATGAGTTGATGGGTCATGACAATCATGGATATTGTCGTACATATGGGAGAACTGTGCCTCGAAGAGCAGTGTATAAAGATGGTGCTGGGCCATCACAGTCAGCACCCCAGCCATCAACTATTGTTCAGATCACCCAGCAGGTTCGTGCGGAGCTAAGGGATGAGTTGAGGAAGGAGCTACGAGCAAAGTTCTCTACACATTTACAGCAACTGAGAGCTGAGATGTTGGCCTTTGTCTCAAAGGGGGCAAGTGTGGATCCCAACAGACAGGTTCGATATAAATTAAATTGTTTGATAGTTAAATTTTCACACAACATTATGTATAAAATTTGAATATGATTAACACATTATGCATTGACTAGCATAGGTTCCTGATGCATCAAGTGGCCACCGGGCATTTAGGGAATCTGCAGAAGACGAGAATCCATATACACCACCACCAAAAGATCAGGTATAAAATGTATCTTTACATTCTAAGCTAAAATTATCTTTGCATTCTTTGCATTATAAGCTAAGAGACTTGTGGGAGAAGACGGGACTCAAATCGGGTTCCCGGAGTAGGAGTTAGAGACGGATTTCACTCTAGGCAAACTAGTTCTTTAAGAAACTTGAATTCGAGGTGTTAACGCCCCAAAATCACCAAAAGGGGGCGGTTTAGCATGAAACTTGGCACACACGACCGCCTAGGCACGAGAGACTTGTGGGAGAAGACGGGACTCGAATCGGGTTTCCGGTTTGGGAGTTAGAACCGTATTTCGGTCTAGGCAAACTAGTTCCTTAAGAAACTTGAATTCGAGGTGTTGACACCCCAAAATCACCACACGGGGTCGGATTGGCACGAAACTTGGCACACACGACCGCCTAGGCACGAGAGACTTGTGGGAGAAGACGGGACTCCAATCGGTTTCCCGGTTTGGGAGTTAGAGCCATATTTCGGTCTAGGCAAACTAGTTCTTTAAGAAACTTGAATTCGAGGTGTTGACGCCCCAAAATCACGAAACGGGGTCGGATTGGCACGAAACGTAGCACACACGACCGCCTAGGCACGAGAGACTTGTGGGAGAAGATGGGACTCGAATCGGGTTCCCGGTTTGGGAGTTAGAGCCGTATTTCGGTCTAGGGAAACTAGTTCCTTAAGAAACTTGAATTCGAGGTGTTCACGCCCCAATATCACCAAACGGCCTCGGATTGGCACGAAACTTGGCACACACGACTGCCTAGGCACGAGAGACTTGTGGGAGAAGACGAGACTTGAATCGGGTTCCCGGTTTGGGAGTTAGAGCCATATTTCGGTCTAGGCAAACTAGTTCTTTAAGAAACTTGAATTCGAGGTGTTGACGCCCCAAAATCACGAAACGGGGTCGGATTGGCATGAAACTTGGCACACATGACCGCCTAGGCACGAGAGACTTGTGGGAGAAGACGGGACTCCAATCGGATTCCCGGTTTGGGAGTTAGAGTCGGATATCACTCTAGGCAAACTAGTTCCTTAAGAAACTTGAATTCGAGGTGTTGACGCCCCAAAATCACCAAAAGGGGTCAGTTTAGTACGAGAGACTTGTGGGAGAAGACAGGACTCCAATCGGGTTTCCGGTTTGGGAGTTAGAGTCGGATATCACTCTAGGCAAACTAGTTCCTTAAGAAACTTGAATTCGAAGTGTTGACACCCCAAAATCACCAAAAGGGGTCGGTTTATCACGAAACTTGGCACACACGACCGCCTAGGCACGAGAGACTTGTGAGAGAAGACGGGGGTCGAATCGGGTTCCCGGTTTGCGAGTTAGTGTCGGATATCACTCTAGGCAAACAAGTTCCTTAAGAAACTTGAATCGAGGTGTTGACGCCCCAAAATCACGAAACGGGGTCGGATTGGCACGAAACTTGGCACACACGACTGCCTAGGCACGAGAGACTTGTGAGAGAAGACGGGACTCGAATCAGGTTCCCGGTTTGGGAGTTAGAGCCGTATTTCAGTCTAGGCAAACTAGTTCCTTAAGAAATTTGAATTCGAGGTGTTGACGCACCAAAATCACCAAACGGGGTCAGATTGGCACGAAACTTGGCACACACGACCGCCTAGGGACGAGAGACTTGTGGGAGAAGACACTACTCCAATCGGTTTCCCGGTTTGGAAGTTAGAGCCATATTTCGGTCTAGGTAAACTAGTTCCTTAAGAAACTTGAATTCGAGGTGTTGACGCCCCAAAATACCAAACGGGCTCAGATTGGCACGAAACTTGGCATACACGACCACCTAGGCATGAGAGACTTGAGGGAGAAGACGGGACTCCAATTGGGTTCCCGGTTTGGGAGTTAGAGTCGGATATCACTCTAGGCAAACTAGTTCCTTACAAAAGTTGAATTCGAGGTGTTGAACCCACAAAATCACCAAACAACGTCGGTTTAGCACGAAACTTGGCACACACGACCGCCTAGGCACGAGAGACTTGTGGGAGAAGACAGGGCTCGAATCAGGTTCCCGGTTTGGGAGTTAGGGTCGGATTTCTGTCTAGCCAAAATTATTTACTTAACTATCTTTGTAATTATATAGTAATTTAATTTTTTATGTTTTTTTGTAATTAAAGTATTAACACATAATTATATTGTCATTAATTATTTTTATTTTTTATTTTCTGATATTTCCTGAGTAGCAGTTTGTTTCTTGTGGAATGTAGGCGTGTGAAGATTGTGACAAACTTTTGTTTTTGTAACCTACCGATGAATCATGACGAAAACTTTTATTTTTGATTTACGTTATTTAGATTTGTGAACAACATTATGTATGTATTATGCAACATTATGTGGTGGGATAATTTTGATGATGTGTTGTTATGAATGGAAGAATACTTTAATTACGGATGAATTTTTATTTATATACAGGAATTTTTATATTATTATATAATTATTGGTTTTTTTTTTGTTATTTTCATTTAATACAGGTAATTTTCATATTTTTAATAATTTTATTACAGTTTTTTTTTTTTTGAGACGGCATGACACTATCTCAAAAAAAATTAGAACAGGTTTTTTGCGACGGTAGTATAGCCGTCGCCAAAGATATTGGCATTTATTAATTAGTTGAAACAAAAGGCCTTTAGCGACGGTATTCTTCACCGTCGCAAATAATATTTTAGAGACGACATTTTTCCTGTCTCAAATAAACATTTTAGCGACGGTATTTTACCGTCGCAAATAACCATTTTAGCAACGGCATATTTGCGGTCTCAAATAAACATTTTAGCGATGGTATTTTTACCGTCGCAAATAACCATTTTAGCAACGGCATATTTGCAGTCTCAAATAAACATTTAGCGACGGTATTTTTGCCGTCGCAAATAACCATTTTAGCGACGGTATTTTAGTGCCGTCTCAAAAACTTCAAATTTCTACACATTAATGGCGACAGTATTTTGCCGTCACTAAAAGCCATTTTTGCCGTCGCCTATATTTTGCGACGGCGTCTTACCGTCGCTAAAGGCCTTTAGCAACCCCCTTTGTTGCGACCGCCCTCTTACCATCGCTAAAAGCCATCTGCCGTCGCAAAAAAGCTTTTGAGACGGCGTTTTGGGTATTTGCGACGGTATTTTACCATCGTAAAAAAGAAAATTTTTTGTAGTGTAAATTGTTTATATGGCAGGGAAATATATAGAATTGTTGTGGTCCAACGTGTGAGGCAAGTTGTGAGCACATATGGGTTCGTGTGTTAAATTATATCTCTTGTCCCGTATTAGGATGTCAGGAAGAGGTCAAGTCCATGGTGGTAGAGTCGGGAAGCGTAGTGGGCTTCACCGGGGTATGCATGAAGTACCGGTCCATGAGGTCCCGGTGCAAGAGGAAGGGTTCGGCCAAGCCAATGCGGCAGAGTAAGCAGGCCAAGCTAATGTGGCTGAGCAAGTGGGGCAAGGGGGAATTTTGGAACAAACGGGTCAAACCGCAATGGGGGCCCTAGCCCAAGAAATGGCAGGGGCTTAGAGGGAGTCGATGAATTTGTTGAGGCCAGAGAACCAAGCCTAAGAGAACGTCATAGAGGCAAGAGCGAGTTTCCTTACTAGAGAGTTTTTGCAGGCCAAACCGAATGAGTTCCATGGCGGCCCCAAGCCCAAGAAAGCGGATGAGTGGCTTGAGCAATCAGTGAAGACATTTGAGATGCTTCATATTGAAGATAATGAGCTAAGGGTGACTCTAGCGAGTTACTACCTTAAGGGGGATGAAGGTCAGTGGTGGAAGTATGCCAAGGGTAAGGTGGAGCCGACATGGGAAGCCTTTGTGGTTGCTTTCTAAGACAAGTACCTACCTTCCACTGCTAGGGAGAGATTAAGGCAAGAGTTTCAAGACTTCAAACAACTTAACCTGTCTGTGGCCGAGTTTGAAGCGGCCTTCTCTAGTTTGTCCCGGTTTGCACAGGAGTTGGTGGCAACGGAGAAGCGCCGTTGCATAGAATTTGAGAAGAAGTTGAGCACTAAGATCCTATTCAAGGTTTCCAGAAATATGATTCAGAACTATGATTATCTTGTGGAGGTGGCAACACAAGTAAAGATTACCATGTAGGCCGAGGAGGAGAGACTTCGGGGTTCGAGGTCTGGGGGCCAAGGGTCACAGGGAGACTATAGACCTAACAAGAAGAGCAAGAGCACCTTTTCATCATAGTCTCAACCATAACAGTCTAGATCTACTTTTCCTTTGCCTAGTGCAGGCTCGGGAAAAAGTGCACCGGGTAATTTTTCATGTTTCATGTGTGGCTAACTAGGTCACAAGGCCTTTTCATGCCCACAGAAAGGAGGAGGGCAGCAGATGTTACCACCACTACCTAACCGATCTCAGAGTCAGTCTCAGAATAAAGGACAAGGGCTTGCTTGTTTTCAGTGTGGTCAGTCGGGGCATATGAGGAGGACTTGCCCGCAGTTGGGAGGTGCATTTGGCGCATCAGGGTTGAGGCAAACTCAGAGCCACCAGCAGGCTCATTCAGTTCAGACTTCATGAGCTAATCAGGGAGCCGCTTCAGCTTAGTCAGTGCAGTAGGCCTATGTTCCAAGAGATAAGCAAGTTAATCAGAGGCCACAGGGGCACATGTATGCTTTTACCACGCCAGAGAAGCTACCAGCATCCTCTGTTGTGAGAGATATTTTTTTGTTATGTGTAATTCTTTGGCTAACGTGTTGATAGATACGGGTGCGTCTCATTCATTTATATCTATTGCATTTGCTTCTGCATTGGGGTTAGAGGTGGCACGGTTAGCGTCTCCGGTCAGAGTAGAGTCACCAGCTGGGGGTACTGTTGATTTAAACTGGGGATGTTGTGATTGTGAGATAGAGGTTATCGAGCGTCGACTTCCGTTTGCTTTTGTGTTGCTAGACATGTCAAGTTTTGATGTCATTTTAGGCATCGACTGGTTATCTTCGTACTGAGCTGTGAGTGATTGTTACTGTCAGAAAGTTACAGTATGCACCTCAAGTGGTGATTGTTTTTATTTTCTGGGGTACCGAGTTGATAGGGTCTTGTCACCAGTTTTTGACCCTCGTATTAGGAGCAAGCTTAGTGGCCTTCTTGTGACTCTCTTGGATAGTGAGAGCGACAGGGCCCCGTGTTGAATTGCCAAGGGTAGTTTGTGAATACCCGGATGTCTTTCCTGAGGATCTTACTAGTTTGCCACCCCACCGGGAAATTGAGTTCTCCATTGACTTAGTGCCTAGCACGACACTGATTTCCATGGCACCGTATAGATTTGCACCTGCTGAATTACATGAATTGAAGATTCAACTCCAAGAGCTTTTAGACAAGGGCTTCATTTGCCTTAGTACATCACCTTGGGGAGCGCCAACCCTCTTTGCAAAGAAGAAGGATGGGTCGTTGTGGTTATGTATTGATTACCGCAAGTTGAATCGAGTTACTGTTAAAAACAAGTACCCTTTACCCAGAATAGATGATTTATTTGACCAACTTAGGGGGTCTCGCTGCCTCTCGAAGATAGACTTGAGGTCAGGGTACCATCGGTTGAGAGTCTGGGAGGAGCACATCCAGAAGACGGCCTTCCGTATACGTTATGGCCACTATGAATTCCTTGTAATACCTTTTGGGTTGACCAATGCACTTGCTTCCTTTATGGATTTGATGAACCGAATTTTTTGAGAGTACTTGGATCGTTTCATGGTCGTCTTTGTTGACGACATCTTAATTTATTCAACCTCCAAGGAGGAGCACGAGGCTCACTTGCGGGTAGTGCTTGATTTTATTAGGAATCACTGATTGTATGTCAAATTTGAGAAATGCGAGTTTTGGTTAACCGATGTAAAGGTTTTGGGACATGTGGTGTTGAGAGAGGGAGTAACTGTAGACTCTTCGAAGATAGATGTCGTACAAGATTGGGGACAACCCAAAAATGTTTTTGAGATCTGGAGTCTGTTGGGATTAGTGGGGTATTATTGACATTTTGTAAGGGACTTCTCTAGACTAGCCGTGCCTTTGACTAGGTTGACTAGGAAAGGTGTCAAATTTGTGTGGAGTGAAGCTTGTGAAAAGTCATTCCAAGAACTTAAGACTAGATTGACTACCGCACCGATCTTGATAATCCCGAAAAGAGGTTTGGGTTACACCGTTTATTGTGATGCGTCTCGGGATGGGCTTGGTTGTGTCTTGATGCAAGGGGAAAAGGTTGTGACCTACGGTTCACGACAATTGAATACTCATGAGAAAAACTACCCCACCCATGATTTGGAATTAGCGGCGGTAATTTTTGCCTTTAAAATTTGGAGACATTGTTTGTATGGCGAGAAGTTTGAGGTTTTCTCGGATCATAAGAGCCTAAAGTATTTGTTTTCCCAAAAAGACTTGAATCTACGTCAACGAATGTGGATGAAATTTATGAAAGATTATGATTTTGAATTGGACTATCATCTGGGGAAGGCCAATGTAGTGGCCGATGCCTTAAGTAAAAAATCTGTGAGTAGTTTGGCAAGTGTGACCATTCGAGAATGGGTTATGCTAGGTGTTATTGGCAAGTTTGATTTTCACTTGGGTGAGTCCGGCGAGAGTGTTACCTTGTTTACTTTGAGTGGTCAACCTACCTTGATTAGCAAGGTCATAGAGGCACAATAGGGGGACCGTGAGGTGGAGTCAATCCATGATAGAATTTCCAACGAGAAGGAAGAGAAAGATTTGAACATTCAGTCGGATCTGAGTGTACATTATCTAGACCGTTTGTTTATACCAGAATCTTGTAGAATAAAAGTACTTTGGGAGTTCCATCACTTACGCCATGCGATATATTCGGGAGGCACCAAAATGTATCATGATCTTAGTCGCTAGTTTTGGTGGAGGGGTATGAAGCGGGATGTTTCTTTATTTGTATCAAAGTGCCTTACTTGTCAACAAGTGAAGGCTGAACACCAAAGGCTAGCAGGTTTGCTACAACCCTTACCGATAACCGAATGGAAATGAGAGTATGTTACCATGGATTTTGTACTTGAACTTCCAAGAACACAGTGAGGCAATGATGTCGTTTGGGTGATTGTTGATCGGTTGATTAAGTCCACACATTTCATTCTGATGCACACTGGCGACTCAGTTGAGCATTTGGCAGAGTTATACATTAGAGAGATAGTTTGACTTTATGGGGTTCCTGTAACCATTGTATCGGATAGAGATCCTTATTTTACTGCCCGGTTGTGGCAAAGCCTTCAAGAGGTGTTGGGAAATAAGTTGACCTTTAGCATCGCTTACCACCCTCTGACCGATGGGTAGTCAGAGCGTACCATTCAAATTTTGGAGGACATGCTTAGAGCTTGCATCCTTGATTTCAAGGGGTCTTGGGAGAGGCATTTACCATTGATTGAGTTTGCCTATAACAATAGTTATCAAGCTAGTATTGAGATGGCACCATTTAAGGCCATGTATGGCCGACCTTGTAGATCACCGGTTTGTTGGCCGAGGTGGGTGATGCACCATTGTTGGGTTTAGAAATTGTTAGAGAGACAACCGAGAAGGTTGCTCTCATTCGGAAGAGGTTAACTATGACCCAAAGCCGACAAAATAGTTATGCCGATAAGAGGAGACGACCTTTATCTTTCGAAGTTGGTGACCATGTGTTCCTTAAAATCTCGCCAATGCAGGGTTTGATGAGATTTGGTAAGAGTGGTAAATTGTCTCCAAGGTTCATTGGGCCTTTTGAGATCTTGGAACGGATTGGGGAAGTGGCATACCGGTTAGCTTTACCACCACAACTTTCGGGGGTTCACAAAGTATTTCATGTATCTATGCTTAGAAAGTATGAACCTGACCCTTCTCATGTGCTTGATTGGGTTGATTTGGAGGTAGATGAGGATACCTCTTACGAAGAGCGACCGGTTCAAATATTAGATACCTGGGAGCAAGTGCTACTGGGCAAAACTATACCGTTGGTAAATGTATTGTGGAGGCACCATGGGGTTGAGGAAACAATGTGGGAACGGGAGGCGGAAGTCCGCTCAAAGTATCCGGATTTGTTTAAAAATGCTTAAGTTGTTTTCCTTTGTAATATTTCGTAGTGTTTGAGGGAAATATATTAAAATTGTTAACCACGTGTTGTTATGTAGATTGTTGTTTTAAGCATGAGGTTGTTGTTGGTTGTTATTACTTTTATTGGAGAGCTTCATGCTTATGCTTATCTTGGACGGTTCTTGTTAATGAGGTAGCTATGTTGATGATGGTGAGTTTTGGTTGCGAATTAATATTGTGATTTGAAAAAGTAATAGCATGGTTTTGATCGCTTGAAATCCCTTTGTTTGGGTAGTTTGATTTAATGTCGGGGACGAAATTTCTTATGGTGGGGAGGTTGTGATGACCGGGTACGTAATTCGCCTTGTCCTCTTGAGTTATGTTGGATTTACTTTCGTTAGAGTGTCGGGTTTTAACGTGTGGTCCTATCAACGGTTGGGTTCGTTGTTTTGAAAACTTTTTCTCTAAAATATTCATTCTTATTTATTGCTATCCCGAGTTTCTCTTGTTTCGGATGGTGCGAGGTTGGATCCAGAGTACCTTGGGCCAAACTGGATTTTTTTCCTAGCTGGAGGGTAGGGCCACACATATGGGAGAGGGGTCGCACGTGCGAAAAACAGGGGATTGTCAAGGGCTCTACTGCATTATATGCAGGTGCGGTTGGTGGTGTGGGTGAGAGTGCCGCACATGTGGGGTGAGTGCCGCACGTGCGAGAGGTACGCTCTGCACATGTCGGAATGGGTGCCGTACGTGCGGGACTCCGCTGAATCTGAAAATTCTGTCTTTTCTCTCTTCTTGGGCTGAGTGTATATCACTTTATCATCATATCTCTCTCTCTAAAAATTTTTTTCTTTCCCTTCTTTCTACATTTCCTACACCAAATTAGATTAAAGCCTTGATTTCTTGAAATTCATTAGGATTTTGATCCCTGTTCCTTTACCAAAGTTGGATAACTTCTCGAGGGCTTCGTTGTGTGCCGTGAAGATCGAGTTTCGACATCGTTGGATTTGGGGCTTTCATCTCTTTTCTTCTCTAAAACTTGAGGTAGGGATTTTTCTTAGAGTTATATATATATTTTTACAAGATTTGGTTGATTTTCGAAACCCCTTTTGATAGCATTGAAACTTGAATTTTGGTTCAAGAATATGAGTGATTTTGGAAGTCGGTTTACCCCTTGTTTCTTTTGAAATAATCTCGTGAAGGTTCTGAACTACATTGATTGAGGAGAGATGATTTTTGGAGAGATTCTTTCAAATGATTTGGGTGTGTGTAGTTGTGGTGAGAAAACCTAGAAATTTGGAATTAAAAGATATTGAGAACCCATGGATGACATTGTTATTATATTTATATATATATATATATATTGGTGCCAAAATGAATGATTGATTGGAAATTTTCTTATATTGATGTAAAAATGACGAATTTCATGGAATATGAGAATTGTTGATTTTTGAAGTTGTTATTCAAAATGTTGATATAATCTTGAAATGACTAAATTGTTGGGAATGCACGAAGTGTGAAAATGTTGCTACTTATTGATGGATTTAATTGAATATGTGGTTATCTTGTGAAATGGCATTGAAAGGAGAAATGGGGATTTTGATTATTATGGAAATATTGTGTAGGATAATTGAAAATGGAGGAACGTTATGTGGTATTGTTAATTGTTGCAATCACATACCCATTCAATTGGTTGTTATAAATTTTGAACTTGAATTTTGGAAACTTTTACATTGAGAAAAGAAAGTTTGTAAATAAATTTTCATGGAATTGCTTTGGGGTAAATACATTGGTAAGTCCGGATAGGAAGTGTAGATGAAATTGATTAAGTTGGCCTGAGTGTCCGGGGTGAAAGACCAAAAACACCCGCGGAGGAGGTACTACGTCCTTTCCGGTTAGTAACCGGTAAAGTGGGTTTTTTGTAGTGCTAGTTATGCCTACTTGTAGACACCAACCTAGGAATTACTTATGTCGTATTTACCGCCCCCTTAGTTAAATTGATAAATTTTGAATTGTTAAAATTTCAAGATATCATTGACCGTGATGGTTTTCAAAAGATGAAGATGCGATTTTCTTTCAAAAAGCATAGCATGGCATGTGCATTTCATTTGGTGAGGCTTGTATAAAATGCATGTACTTTGTTAAGAATTTCATACTGGGCTTTATGCTCGCCCTATGGGATTTTGTGCAGGAAAAGATGTGGTGATTCCGCCTAACTAAGGGCATGGATGTGCGTGTTAAGAGCACAAGGCTCTTGTTTTGTTGTGAATGATTTTTCTTTTGTAAGCCAAGGGCTATATTTGTATGGGTTCGAATAACCATTTTGTGTAACTGGGCTTAAGCCTTGGATTTTGTAGTCCCTTGAGGGCGTTATTTATTTTGGCTTGCTATTTCACATTCTATAGATTCATGTACTGAAGTCATTGAATGTATATCCACAGGTGAACTATTTTTTTTGTAAACACTTTATGATTAAATACACCAATGTTAGAGAAGTACTTCTATTATCATGAAGAGCATTGGTTGACATACTTTAATGGTGTTATTTTTTCGGGGCGTTACAATTTATATGCTCAGATGTACGATCTTTAGGGATTGTTTTAGGAGAATTCTCGATTTGTCTTTGATGACTTACATAAGGAATATCCTAGAATGATTCTAGATGCGAAATTACAATCCCATCGAGTTACCTATCAGTAAAAGCCAGAGCCTCAGCTATTCAGTGAATCCTTAGATTGTCTATAGGAGAAACAGATGACCTATATTCCTTGATCTTTTGCTGTGGGAGGCTGAAGTATGCTATGTGGGCATATTCGACATGATGAGTGTTATCTTTTGTAAATGGTCAATTGAATAGTTTAGACATTGACCTTACTCATTAGACAATGGATAAGATGCTCTACTAGTAGTGTATAAATTTTCCCCCTGCAAGATTCAATGCGCTAGTTGGACGTTTCTTGAAGAACGCAAATTGGTCACCAAAATATTTTTAGAGAGGTAATTACGCAAGTGGTAGTGATCTTGAAACACTTCGTGTGAGGTGCACATGGTATATTCCATCGTATATGATTATCGCAAGAGATGTTGATAGGGCTTATGTTTGGAATCTAGAATTGCGCAAACTGTGGTTGTATTTTTTTAATTGATCACTTATTTTTGTGAGATTATAGGATATTGGTACTATTATGGTTTGTGTCATAATGATTAGCAGATGATGATGTCAGCAGGCAAGATTGGCTCACTCACATGAGCAATCGTCCTTGGCGCTTGGGAGCTAGCAAATATGAGACTAGTGGTTTATTTTATTTGAAGCCAAAAGAATCCTATATGTATGTCACTTGGTTGCAACCAAGATGAGGTTGTGTTAAAGACCAAACATGGATATTAGTACCCACTTTCCATGTTGTGCCTATTATGATTAGCCATATGTGAGATCTTATTTGGCGCCTAGAAGGCAAACAAATAAAGAATTCGGATTAGGTGCTAGAAAGTGACTAGACTAAAATCTGTACGGTGCACCGAGTATGCCGTCATTGTTTGAAAGAGTTACTCAACCGTAGCATGTATTCATACTACATATGCTTGGCGACTGAGTAATGGGGTGAGAGAATAGATCCTTGTTTCCTCACCGTGTGAGTCTTACATGTCATTATTGATATGACTTTCACTTATGTACAATTTTGTGACCTATGACTATGTCGTATGGTAAAAGGTTGATATTTTGCTATTTTGTACGTTGCCTGAGGTTATGTATGATTCAGCCTTAAGGGACATTGCTGGGAAAACCATCAATCCTACACTAAATGGCATGAGGGCGAAGGGAAGATCATCTAGTATTACACCACTGTTGTATATTCACTACCAGCAGCTCACATTATTTTGTATGAGAGGCGAATTGAGTGGGAATGTATTGCAAGAATTGAGAGGGTCAAATATGCTTTTTTGAGGGATTAGGGATGTTTGTTAGACTGGTGTAATTAGATGGGTCTGGAGTATATGAGACATTATTTTTATTTTCAAGTTGATAGCTCTATATTGACTCTTTTTGAGTTTCTAGTGTAGAGCTCTCATATGCATGTGCTCTCAGTGGTCGCATTGTCGATTGGCTAATATGATCGTGTTTGATGGATAGATTGAGATAAAGAAAGCGTGATGTCATGCCAGTGCATGTTCGAGTGGGAGATGTTGGAAATTGGGTCAGGTTTTGAACCCATATCTGATTGGGTCGCCTATAGTGGCATGACCCAAGACCCATGAGGAGAGACCTAGTCAAAGTGGACTTGGATTAACTTATCCTGGGAAAAAATGTCATTAACCCACTATCTTATCTCGTATGAGTGATTATAACACTCCCATATAATATACGTATTGTATGGTGGGAATTAATTTTAACTGTATCTGATCAGTTTCTTGTAGTCTTCTCTATTTTCTTTTTTTTTTTTTCCTTCTCTCTCCATAGAAACATATAACAGTCTTTGTACTATGAAGAGTGTGGATAGTTCTTTAGTAGTTTTGCTCCACTGCTGGAAATTATTCGAAGACATTAATGGAGGCACGTGATTCACCTACATGATCCATGGATTTGATTTGAGTGTAAAAGGTATGTCCGAATTCATTTATTCCTGCTATGTGTTATTTCTTATTATTCATACAATAAAAATCCCAAATAGCAATGCATTTATTTGTTGCTGGTACTTTTTTTTAGTCTTGTTTGGATTTAAATTTGTAAAAAGATAAAAGAATTAGCATATAAGTTTTTTTTTTATTTTTAATTTTAATTTTATTTCAGGATCCAAATACGTTTTTTTAGTCATGTTTGGATTGTTTATTAAAATACAAAAGAAGAAAAAGAAATTCCATCCATATTCCCTTATCACATACTTTGCTCCCTTAAGTAGAGATGTAATCGATCCAGTACGGTCGGTATTTAGATAAAAAAATTATTGAACTGATAATGCCAATTTTATTATTTTGAGCATAGTCACTAATTTATATAAAAACATTGAACTCTATTTCAAACATATCTAATCCATCTATTTAATAAATACTTTTCAATTCCTAAATGAACAAAAATACAAAAAAAAAAAAAAAAAAAAAAAAAAAAGAGTTAAAAAATACTAAGGTTTAAGAAAATAATGAGTTAGAATTAAGATTATATATAATAAGAGTTTACAAACTTAGGTTATAGAGATGATAAGGTTAATAATTTATTATATTTATTAATATCATTATATTATTAAATTATATATATATATTAAATACAATACATATTGAAGCAGTTAGTTTTGGTTTAGTTCGATGCACAAAGTGTTTGAACTAATACCTAACCAAAAATCGAAAAAACTCAAATTAAAAAATCCGCGCGGACCGATTTTTATTAAAAAAGAAAATCAAATATAACCGTTTGGTCCGGTTTAATCGATTTGGTCGGTTTTTTTTCAATTTTTTCGCATCCCTACTCTCAAGTTAGGCAAAAAAATGCAATTTGTTTTTGGGCAAATTGTGGCGATTGTCTCTATATTTCGGTCCTTTTGTCATTTTAATTATTGTAATTTTAATTGACTCAATTTTGACTATAAATTTATGATTCTGTATAAATTTGGTCCGATTAATTATGACTCTTAACATCTTTTTATCAAAAATATACGCAGAAGTGTCATGTGTCATATTTTAAGGGTAAAAATTATAAACTTATTAAACTAAGTGAGTTAATCTCAATCAATTTAGTGATAATTTTCTATAAAAAAAATACTAATGATATTATTAATTGGATCAAATTGATACAAAATTTAAAATTAAGGATCAAAATTAAACTAATTAAAAATATAAAAATCATAATGACACAAGAGATAAAAGGTATAGACACAGATGTAATTTTTCCTTTATTTTAATATTTCTTACCAAGATAAAAGACCACCACCATTTACAATCAGGCCACACCATCGACCCTATTTAGGCCAAGTTTGGGTACTTTGAAATAATCCAAAAAGTCAAAAAGTTACTCAAAAAGTTAAAAAGTTAACACTATTCACCAAAAGTCAACAATTACGGCTGCACAACTCCCAATTCAAATTTTCCTCTAAAAACCAATTTTCACAATTTTTTATTACACATTTTTTCATAAAAAGTCAAAAAGTTAACCCAAACATCCATATTTTCAACCTCAATTTTTTTGACCAAAAAGACAAAAAGTGCACTTATTTAGTCTTCCCAAACAAGGCCTTAATATTCGGCTACCTTGTGGATTACAATGCTATTTTATACAACCAAAAAAAAAAAAAAAAAAAATTGTTGTGGAAATATCATTTTACCCTCTAAATCTTACATATTTTTTAATTTGAGTTCCCAAAATTCGAATAATATTAATTTGCCTCTTAAAATTTTGAAATTATGATCAATTTAGTCCGTCCCGTCACATTCCGTTTACAATCAAACGGAATTTGTAGACGTAGCACCAAACTTTATTTGAAACTTCATTTTACTCCCCAAACTATACCTTAAAAATCAATTAACTCCCCAAATATTTAAAAATAAAATAAAATAATATTTAATTAATTATTTTTTTTCTCAAAAATGAAAAAATTAAATTTTAAATAAAAAAAATTGAGTATTAGTCATGTTGAGTATTCTTTAGACAGTAATTGAATTTTAATTTGTTCTCCCACTTAATTTTAAAATTACTATTAGTCAATCAATTCTATTGAAATTAATTTGGGAAACAAACTAGTTACAATTGTCGGCGCGCACACACATAGAATAGCCACGAAATTTTCAGCTCAATAAGTTTTTCCAAGATCGACTCAAGATAATTTGAGACATAAGCACATGTACGAGTATGAGTACTGGTATTGATACAATACGGGTACGTCAATACAGTAAAATTCAAAAAAAGTAGGGCACATGTACGGCTTGATACGTTTGTAAAAAAATATTTATTTTTAATTTGGAGTAATACAAAAATTGATTAAATGGTTTAATTTATTAAGATCCCACATACAATTAACATTTAATGCCAACAGTACAAGTATAAGATAAACCAAAATTAAATGTCATTATATTAAATAATTTACAAACCATAACTTAATTTAAAATCATACTAAAGCATAAAACTAAAAATGAAACAGAAGTTTCGTAAAAGAAATTTTTTTTCTAGAGTAAAAGAAAATATTATTTCGACTAAGATACGACATGACTTGGGTATATACTAGGTATGTCTAAGTACACCAAAAATTAAGGGAAAAAAAAATTTGAGTACATGTTTTGTATACCCAGTACGAATGCAGAAATGCCATACGTCGGTAAGTATCCGATACGAGTACGACATATTTCTCGAAATACCCATACTTCATAATTTCAAGATAATTCTAAATGAAGCTATCTATATTTTTTTATTATTTTTTTGCAAAGTATATATTATTTAATTTTTTTTTTTTTTTTTTATATTTGGAGGGCTAATTGATTTTTAAGGTATAGTTTGTGGGTAAAATAAAATTACAAATGAAATTTGGTGTCACGCTAGCAAGTTTTGTTTGATTGTAGAGGGAATGTGACGGCATGTGACAAATTGATCAAAATTTCAAAGTTTGGAGGGCAAATTGATATTGTATGAAGACTTGTGAACCCACCCCCACAATGTTAATGATACAAAATATTTGACGGATATTCTCTCCCATGTTGTTGGGGTCCAAATATATGAAAATTACAATGACATTGCTCTAATTGCAGTAATTTAATTTTGTTATTTGGCAATTACAAGAAATGAGGAATTAGAGAAACAGTCAAATCTGTTCTTGGACTTGTGATTGTGAATGGCATTGTTATTTATTGATTTGATTATTTTGTAGGTGCTATACATCAATTTCAAGTGTCCATAATTAACTCAAGTAGCTCTTCTTGCTAACTGTTTTGAGCTCTCATGAATCCCAAAAGTTGTGTTTGTTTGCAATTAAATTGTGGGATTGGACTATTTATTTTGGTTAATTTCAAATTTGACGTTTGGACATAAATGAGAAATTTTTAGATTGACAATCTCTCTAAATTGTATAGAATAAAGAATTTCTGTTATATTTTTGTGCAATGATCTTGTTGTTGTGTTTTTTAATCACATCAAGGCACATCAACAAATAATATAATTCCCTGTGACTTGAGTTAAAATCATTGTGGAGAGATTTATTGTAGAGAATTACACTCTCCTAAAAATTGATAATTCCAAGTGTCTCGTGTAACAATAGTTTCGTCTAATTCAATCCAACTAAACAATAATAGCCAAAAGGGACTAAAAGTTGGAGAAGCATTGTGAACATCAAGCCTTGCCGACCTCCTGTTCGCCAAATTGTCTCATTTTGTACAAAGCTGAACAATCAAACCTTATAAATTGGTCAGCCTCAAAGCTAATCCAATCATCAAAACGCAATCTCATTCTCATAAAAGGACTCTTATTGCAACTCTTACCCATCAACCATCCAAAACAATGGCTTCCTCAATCTTATTCAAACATGCTTTGTTTTTCATTCTATCCGTCCTTGCCACTTTCTATGTTGCCCAAGCCAGTGACCCCAATATCTTAACAGACTTCATAGTCCCTGCAAATTTTAGCACCCCTATTGATGGAAACTTCTTCACCTTCACTGGAATGCATAGACTCGTCGCTAACTCAACAAACCCACCAAACTTCAAGGTCACAAAAGCAACCATGGCTGAGTTCCCAGCTCTAAACGGCCAAAGTGTGTCGATGGCGGTTCTGCAGTTCCCTGCTGGCGGCGTTAATCCACCACACACACACCCACGCTCGGCGGAGCTTCTTTTCGTAGTGGAAGGTAGTATGGAAGTTGGTTTCGTTGACACTGCCAACAAACTCTACACTGAAACACTTCAGCTTGGAGATATGTTTGTGTTTCCAAAGGGATTGGTACACTACCAATTCAATGCCGATGCCAAAAAACAAGCCACCGCTATCTCTGCTTTTGGCAGTGCAAATGCAGGAACTGTGTCTGCTCCGGCAACTTTGTTTGCTACAGGGATTGATGATGAGATTCTTGCCAAGTCTTTTAAGACTGATATTGCTACCATTCAAAAGATCAAGGCTGGCCTTGCCACTAAGCCCTAAGTTAGAGGCATAAAAATCAGTCATAGTTAGAACTATTTACCTACCTTCGCAACTATTTTATTCATTTATTTACAATTTATCAACTCTCTTTTTATTTATTTTTCTAAATTTTCAGATCTATTTTGAGCAAGCAATAATGTACTTGTTCAGTATAATTTGATTTGTAATTGTTGAAATAATGCAAGGAAGATGCCACTTTTGGTAATAAATTACCAATGTGATTCTATTTCAAAAAGTTTGATTTATATGAATTTTCATTTTTATTTTGTCAATAGGTAGAAAAATATTATATTGATATACATTTTTATAAATATTAAGACAATTATGCTAAATTAGATAATCAATCATTTAAGAAAGTTATACCCCGCAAATCCAGCCTTTATAACTATTAGGGAAAATTACAAAAATTCTAAGGTTTGATCTCACCAACAAATATATTCTAATTTTTAAAATTATTTTAATTTAAATCCTAAACTTTCAAAATTATAATAGATACAATCATCCGTTTGTATATTAATTATAACGAACGTAGAAGAAATAATTTAGAAAATTTAACCACTTATTTATTTATTTTTTTACTATTGACGTGTACTTTTATTCATCACCACCACTCATATTCCATAATCTACCTACTTCCAGCCCTCCATTCCTTTTTCCCGTCCACCGTTACTTCTTCCATTTCCTGACTCACTACTACCCCTCTCGTTCTTTCTCCAATCTGTAACCACTTTCGCTGTACATCACTATTGACAAAAAGTGGTTAAATTGCTTAAATTGCTCGTCTATTAGTTATAATGAATAAACGGTTGTAATTGCTACCATTTTAAAAGTTGAAAATTTTAATTAAATAATTAAAATGTTAGGATTTGATTTATTTATTTTTTTTCATAAACAATTTTCCCTGATTGTTATTTAATACAAGAATGACCCTAATAATAAAAAAAAATAAAAATAGTTAATTATATAAATTAACCTGTTACTTCTTAATTAAACAAATACAAGAGTAACAAATTAAAGTAGGTTATATAACGATTTTGGTTTGGACCCGACTCATTTGATATTCTGGATTTGGGTTTTATGGTTTTGTATTGTTGTTCATGTCTTATTCATCTTTTCCCTCCTTGAGTTTGGCTATTGGATTGTGTTGGTTATGTTTGGAATAGGTCAGTATGTTGTTTTTTGAAAACCTAGTTGTCCAGAATTTTGCCTCTACTCTCAAGCGCCACTTTTTGCGCTCGAGTTTCGTAAACTCTCAATAAAACTATTGGGAGAGTGTATTCTATACTCGAGCGGTGTTTTTTGCGCTCGAGCGACTCTTCTTGAGCTCGAGCAGTAGGCATCTGTCTGTAAAATTACTGGGAGTGTGTATTCCATGTACGAGCATCACTTATTGCGCTCGAGCTTTGACGCCCCAAAATTTGAGGACATCAATAAAAGGTTTAAAAATTAAAATCAATTTTCTTAACTAAGAACTTCTAATCATTGTAACCACCAAGTTTATTATCATCCATTAATTAATAATACAGAAATTAAGAATTCTCAACTTACAACTCCAATCAAACTCAAAACTTAGTCTTAGTACGTGAAAGAAAAAAATAACACAAATATATATATATATATAAAACTAGAGAAAAACTAAAAAGCTCAAAAAAATTGTTCATGGAACTTGGGCACACTTCAACTAACCAAGGCTGAATGTCGCCTTTCATGACCTCGGTGTTTCCTTCGGTTTCTTCGGTACCTAGCATGAAACGTCAGAGCAATGGGAATGCCAATGAGCGATGAGCTCAATAAAATACTACAACCGAAAATACCCACCCTAATAATGATACTCACAATTAATGAATATTGTGTAGTAACAGAACAACAAGCAACATTGAATAAACATGACAGAGATGCTATCAATTGAAATAATAACAACAGATAATAAGAACAAGGGCAAGTGAAAACAGTATTTCATCATATGGAAAAATGCGAACTTTTCTTTTAAATTCACATAGATTTAGTTTATCAAGTAATTTTAAGTAACTCCCCGCGGAATACTATTTCCACTCAGCCGCTAAGCAATAGCCACGAGCAATTCTGACTCCCCCTTAGTTAAATATTCAAATGTTACTTATTGTAACTACCAATGATACTCACGCACCAGGGTTACGTACCTGAGTCGTGACATCGCAGTTTGCCCCAAGGGAATGGTCTATGTTGTGACACTCGCACCACCAACCTTATATCGCCTATACCGATAAGAGACGAAATACCTTCCCGTGCCAAGTTAGGGTTCGCAACTCATTTGCGCAAGACTCTAAACCGGGCTCACCCCGTCACTTTTAAACTTTAATGCATCAGTATAATTTCGTGTTTCTTTACTTCGTCAAATTCACATTTTAATGCATATACAAGTTTTAGTTTGCAAACCATAGTGACATACGGTTTATATAGCACAACATAATCACGTATGGAAACCAAAATAAATATTATAAAATGTCTTAGGAGTCATCACAAAATTTCATTGAATTTCTCACACTTGTATAATGAATGTGGTCAATAATAATATTATAACACTAGTTGGTACATTAGTGTGTACACTAATTGGTGCATTTATCACCACCGATAGATAAAAATTCTAGGTAGGTTATGCAAATTTTGAAATTGGGAATGAAAGTAAACTTATTATTCTATGTTTTTGTTAATTTTCAGAACCTAAAAAGGTCCAAAAGTATTTTTACCGACCCAATCCTTTGGCTCATACTAATCTAAAATCTGCTGAAAATGTGTTACTTTTTGTGTCAAGTGTTCCTGAGTGCTTAAAAGCGCATGCCAAATGTGGTTTACTTGCCTTACCATGCGTGTATGTATTAATGTGTTATACTTCATCCCATATACTTGCCTTACATTCATGTATATTTTTTGATTCGAATCTAGCTATATCAACTAGGACAATTACATTAATATATATACATAATATAGACTGAAGAATTGGAACTAGGGTTGCATGTTTGTCTCCTTTTTTGCAAAAGAAGTGTGGTGTTCTGGTGAGATTCCCACAAGTTACAAGGGAATAAATGAGCATGGAAATTACAAGGAATTGATGGAGCATGAATTTGCCACCCCTTCCCCAAAGAATCAGATCAGACACACTTAAGGGATTTGTAGCATATATTAAATAATTGGTACAAAATTATATATATATACACATAAAAGAGGTATATTTGAGATGTATGATTCTTTTATTATCAATATAGGATAAATAGGAAATATAAGATTATGAATCTTATTTTGTTGTACTCTATTTTCTTTTCTTTTTCTTTTCCTAGACTTGATTACATGACAACAATAGTGAAGTGAGGATTTGATTTGCAATATACCATTGATGTTTTGTAGAACTTTCTTGAATTTTCTATTGGAGCCATCACAATGGATGGGGACTTTCAAAATCCATGTCTGAAAACACAAAATTAATATTAATATTAGTCAAAAACATTATTAAATCATTATATGTGTCTTATATTGTCAAACCATATCTGCCCAGAATTGAATCCTCTTACCATCCCCAACTTCAATCCTAAAATTGGTCAGATAGAAGTTAATCAAAGCAAGACTAGATGAGGCAAGTAGGATTATTTCTTTCCACAACCTTGATACATTGCTAAATTCATATGGAGATGGTACCCACACTTGCTAGTACAAGGTTCGCATGCGTTTTTGCAAGCTTAACTCGTTCTATCCTTTTCATACCATTGCTCCGTGATAGTTTGATCCAATTATCAAAAGACTACTAAAGATCTAAATACATACGTATATACCCACACTTAATGCATTTTTGCAAGCTTAACTCATTCTATATTTTTCAAATGTTGATTAATTTTAGTGGGAATGTAATTGGTAGGTTGAGTTAATTTCTACTTAGTGAAGAGGTCATAACCAAACTTATAACGGTAGTGAAATCCTAGTTCTACTAGGAAATAACTATAAGAATCCAATCCTAAGTGTAAGAACTCTAATTCGAATTGACATTGGGAAAAACGCCTTCTAGCTTTTTGAGTTGCTTGTGACTCATTTGAATATTTCTACATGTTTCTTATCATGAAAATTAATAATTGGTTTCGAAAAACTTTGATGATAGCTGCCACCATCAATGAAGCATTATTTAGTTAGATTAATTCCCTATTTTGTTTATTTTATTTTATTTTTTTGAACTGGGCAGTAAGGCTGTGTGTGATTGCTAGTTTTGGGAGTGGAATTAGATTTACAAAATTAAATAGAAATGTATGCAAAAATATTATTATTGACAACGCTTTCGTCATTTTTTTTTAATTTTTTTATTGCATGTAGCTAGAGGTGTAGTCATGTGTGTTTATGGACCTGAGTTTACCGGTGCATTAATTCTAAATTGTGCTTATACGTAGAGTTTTTGATATATTTCGCATTGGACAAATATGACATGCACTTGGATATTAATAGTTTTTGAAATCTTTGATGGTTTCAGGGAATATGTTTTTGATGTAAATTTGTTGTAAACTAAAAGAATGGATGGTTATTTTAGACTTGTAATGTGTTCATGTTGACAACTGGTCGTAATTAGATAGATTAACTACTATTTTGATTTTATAGTCGATGGTTTTTTTTGTTTCAAGATTGGATTGTTGATGGATTGGTATGTTGAAATTGATTGAATGGGCATGAATTATGCATTAATTGCAAATGTATTATAGGTATTAAAAAAAAAATAGCATTAGATTTAAAAAATTAATTTTTGAAATTGAAAGCTCTTTTGTGACCAATAAAATTTTAGTCACAATAGGTGTTGAAGAAGGTTCCAGAAATAACTATTGGTGACCATGACATGGTCACTAAAGCATAGACTTTCAGCGACTAAATAAATAGTCACGAATTCAGACTTTCAAAAAATTTAAATCCTTTTAGTGACCAAAATAGGTAGTCGCAAATGTTAACTTTCAGCAACCAAAATAGGTGGTCACAAATGTTAACTTTCAGCGACCAACATAGGTGGTTGCAAATGTTATCTTTTAGCAACCAAATTTTAGGTTCCAAAATGATCAACTTTTGACAAATTAAAATCCTTTCCGTGTCCAAAATATGTGGTCGCAGATTATAACTTTCCGCGACCAACTTCACTTCTGGTCACCAAAAACCTTCTGTGACGAGCTTTTGGCAACTAAATTGCGACCAACTTTTTTTGGTTGCTAAAAACTATTAGCGACAAAAAATGAGCTTTCTGCTACCACAAAGTTAGTCACTAAAAGTGTTATTTCTTGCAATGACTGTATTTAGATACATAAAGTTATTCACAGAAAGATAAATAATTTTATTTAAAGGAATTTAATATTGGTATTAATTATGATGCTATTAACATTTTAATTTAATAATTTAGTAATCACTATTAATTGACTTAATATTGTTATTAACAAATTAATTAGTTGTCTAAAAATTCAGGTTCTTACAACCTATCCCCCTCAAATAATTTCATCCTCAAAATTTTAACATGCACCTTTATCTTCAAACAACTGAGGGTAGTTGGCTCGTATTGCATCCTCTCTTTCCCAAGTAGACTCCTTCACTCCTAGATGCTACCACAACACTCACACCATGTGGATGACTTTGCCTCTCAAGTTCTTTTCTCGTTGATCCATAATCTTTATTGGCCTTTCCTCAAAGCTTGCATCTTCATTGAGATCAATCTCTCCCCCAATTGATAACATGGGAAGGGTGTGGCTCATATTTTCGTAACATTGAGATGTGAAAAACATTGTGTACCGCTGTGAGTTGTGGTGGTAGTGCTAAACAGCATGCCACCTCTCCTACCTTGCTTAGAATTTCAAAGGGTCCCACATAACGAGGTGCAAGTTTTCCTTTCTTCCTAAATCGTGTAGTACCTTGACGAGGTCGAACTTTGAGAAAAACATGATCCCATATCTCAAAGGTTAAGGGTCGTCTCCTTTGATCCGCATAGCTCTTTTGTTGACTTTGGGCTGTGATTAGTCGTTGTCTGATCAGTTTTATCTTCTCGATGGTCTCCTGAACCAAGTCTGGTCCTAACAAGGTTGCTTCTTCTACTTCAGTCCAACAGATTGGTGATCGATAAGGTTGCCCAGAAAGTGCTTCATACGGTGCCATTCCAATGCTGGCCTAGAAACTATTGTTGTAAGCGAACTCAATGAGAGGTAGGTGTTTCTCCCAACTTCCCTTAAAATCCATAATGCAAGCTTGGAATATATCCTTCAAGGTTTGTATTGTCCTTTTGGATTGCCCATTTGTCTGTGGATGAAATGCCATGCTAAAGCATAGGTTCGTTCCCATTGCCTTCTACAAGCTCTGCCAAAATTGAGAAGTGAATCGAGGATCACGATCAAACACGATGCTAACTGGTATTCCGTGTAATCTGATCACTTCTTTGATGAACAATCTACTGAATGAATCTAACGTATCTGATGACCTGACAGGTAATAATCGGGTTGTCTTAGTTAGTCGATCTACCACTACCCACACGCCATCATGTCCCTGTGGTGTTCGAGGCAAACCCGTTATGAAATCCATGGTTATGTGTTCCCATTTCCACTCCGGGATTGGTAAGGGTTGAAGTGTTGATCCATGTGCCACCACCTTGCCATTTTGCATCAATACGCACCCCAGACCTTATTTGGAAGCATCACAATACACATTGTACCCAACGTCACGTTCTGGTACTATGAGAATAGAGGCACTCATCAATCTTTTCTTGAGTTCTTGGAATGAATTTTCACAAGACTCGTTCCATTAAAACTTAACCCCTTTTTGAGTCAAATGTGTCATTGGTTTGGCCAATTTTGAGAAGTCTTGAATGAATCTTCGATAGTAACCAGCCAATCCAAAGAAACTACCAATCCCAAACGTGTTCTTAGGTTCCTTTCGTTCTGTCACTGCTTCTACTTTAGTTCGGTCCACTGATATTCCCTTTTCAGACACCACATGACCCAAAAACTTTACTTCCTCCATCCAGAACTCACATTTACTAGCCTTTGCATACAGTTGGTTCTCTCTTAAGGTTTGAAGCACTATTCTCAAGTGTTGTTCATGGTCTCCTTCAGACTTGGAATACACCAAAATGTCATCAATGAAAACTACCACAAATTGATCTAAGTAAGGCTTGAATATTTTGTTCATTAAGCTCATGAAGACACCTAGTGCATTGGTTAGACCAAATGGCATTAATACGAACTCGTAGTGGTCGTAACGGGTTCGAAATGCAGTCTTAAGAATATTTTCTTCCCGAATACACAACTGGTGATACCCAGACTTGAGGTCTATCTTTGAGAAATACTTTGCCCCTCTAAGTTGATCAAAGAGGTCATCAATCCCAGATAGTGGATACCGATTCTTAATGGTGACCCTATTGAGTTGTTAGTAATCAATGCACAACCTAAGTGTCCCATCTTTCTCTTTAGCAAATAAGGCTGGTGCTCCCTAAAGGGACGTGCTTGGCTTTATAAATTCTTTGTCCAATAATTCTTGCAATTATGTCTTTAGCTATCTCAGTTCAGCTAGTGCCATATGATGTGGTGCCATTGAGATCGATAAGATGCCAGGTTGTAGTTCAATGGAAAAGTCTACTTCTCGCTTTGGGGGTAGTCCTGGTAGTTCCTCTGGAATACATCAGCATGTTCACACACCACACGAGGTAGCCCTAGTTCTATACGATCTTTATCTTCTAGAACTAAGTTGGCTAGCCACCCAACCAAGTGATCCTGCCACTTTGACTTTCGAAGTGTCGGTGATAGAGAATCTTATCTATCATCCTTAAATTGGAATCGCATTCCGTCCTAAGAGTAAACAGTCATCGTCTTTCAACAACAATCAATGGTGGCTCTATGGGCTGATAACCAGTTCATTCCTCGGATAACGTCAAAGTCTGACATTTCCATGAATCGTAGGTCACAAGTTAAATGCAAACTGGAAACTCCTAGTTCACATGATTTGCATACAAGATCTACTCGAGTTTGACCTCGTAGCAGTGAAGCTACACTCATAGGTGTTCCTAAATATTCAGGCTCTAATCCCAAAGTTGTAACACATGAAGCAGATATGAAAGAGTGTGATGCTCTAAAATCAAACAAGACTTGTACACAAAAGTTCATAAGGATGAGTATACCTTGAATCACTGAAGGATTTCCAATGTCTTTTCCTTCTTGGAGTACAAAGACTCTCTCGGTGGCACCTTGATTTGGCCCCCAAGGTTTCACTACATTGGCATCTCCTGGTTGTTGAGTCATCGATTGTCCCACATTCTGATTAGTTGGCAGTTGACCTCTACCAGATTGGGAATTTTGCACAACTCGTGTTCCTTGAGTTGGCGCACATTTGTTTCATTGAGTGTTCCCCCTTGATTGACGTAGTAGCCTGACCTTTGAGGATAGCTGTTCCTAAAGTGCCCTTCTTGGCCACATTCATAACACCTTCTAGCCCCTTCCCTACCACGTTGTTTAGGATTGTACCCTTGATGTTGTTGTGGCCCCCTAGCATAAGGTACCGAAGTAGCAGGGGTCCTACTGTTCCTTGAGGGTCCTCTACTTCTTTGCTGGTTGGCTCTGGACTACTGACCTTGAGTTCTTGCAGTGTCCATCTTCTCGCTTTCTAAAGTAAGAGCCATATCTACTACCTGTGCATAAGTAGGTAGCTGTGCTGCAACCAACTTGTCTCGAATTCCTGAGTCAAGTCCCCACTCAAAGTGCCTTACTTTGTCTGTTTCATTTGCCACTATAGTTGTGGCATGGCGAGAAATGGCCTCAAATCGATTGGCATACTGTGTCACAGTCATGCCCCTTTGTTTCAGTTGGAGAAATTCTTGGATCATCTTCTACCTTATTGAGTTTGAGAAGTACTTTTCCATAAACAATTCCTCAAACTGTTTCCAAGATAGTTCTACCACTTGACAGCTTTCCTTAATCATTGTCCACCAAAAATCAGCCTCCCCGTCAAAGAGAAATGAGGCGAGGGACACTAGGTCTTGCTCATTCTGAATTTCTAGCGCCTCCAATATTTTCTTCACTTGCCTTATCCAAGCCTCAGCTATGTAGCGATTAGGTTCTCCGAAAAAATTTTGGGGTCTGAGTTTTTGAAATTTCGCTATTAATTCTACCTTGTTTTCACGCGTGGGTTGGTTTCTTAGTTCATTAGTAATTGCCCGAATGAAGTTCATGACATCACTATTGTTGTTGTTGTCATTGGATCCATTTGCCCTTGTTCTTCCTGCCATTTTTTGTATGAAGGATATTGTTGTTACACCCTTTATTTATTTATTTATTATTATTAGTATTATCATTATTTATTTATTTATCTATTTAAAGATAAAATGCATGTAAAATAGTCCAAGTTGAACACACAAACTTTTAAATACTAGGATTTCATTAATGACAATAAAAGATCAGTACATTCATAAAAGAAAGAAAATAAAGAAAAGAAAAATAAAATAAAATTTATTCTACCCTTTCCTATCTCATTGCGGTATATCCGCTAAAAACCCTAAGTTAGAGACTAGGACTATCACAATTAGGTGCTACAAAATTTGTTGTTGTCCTAACTTCTACACTTGTCATTTCCTATCCAAGCAAATGGGCACAACATTGACGCATTGTCTCCTCCAACTCCCATGCCTCATCGGGTAGCCCATAACACTCCCAGCGCACAAGGACCATCCGCATCCCATTCTGACCCACCATTCGCCTAATCACATAGGTAGGGATTTCATGATATGTAGTAGCTCTATAAAAATTCACCAATGGGTCTAGGGTTCAGACAACATGACTGAAAGGAGGTTGGGTAGTCTGGATATTTTGGAGTAGAAATGCATCACCCTTGTTGGCGACGTACTGTAGTGGTGTAGCTCTACTTTTTGTGCTCCTTTCGGAATACGATAGCCCTATAGTTCGGACTCCCATGGGTCTGAATATGATCTCACAAGTGCAATGTGAAATAGGTAAACACCAAAGAGTCCAAATTCGACAAATCTTTTAGAAAAATCGATTTTGAATCAAAATGCCAAAAATGGACTGCTTTGCTAGATACAGAGTCGCCGCCTAAATATTTTTGGAAAATTTAGGAAACTCATGACTCGTGCCAAAGGCCACGTGTCCATCATCACCAAGATTGTCTTGGCTCGGGAACTTAGGTACGAGAGGAAAATGTCATGAATTGAGCACCCCCACTCTCCCGATCAAAGATCGGCCTCTACTAACCATGATGTGAATCTTATTTACATTATATGTTCTTGTTCCGATTTATTGGGCTAACTTACTATGTGATGCACACACAAGTATAGACTAATTTGCAAAAATTGGAGCATTTGATTTCATGTTTGTTTTTGAAAAGAATTTGTGAATGTGCCACTTGAAAAAGTGGGCTCAAATGTACATTAATCAAACTATCCCAATTCAAGCAACTAGCCTTCATCCACAGGCATTCAAATAGTTTATTACTTAAGGACTTAGCCTCATGGCAAGCATGTTAGACATGGCAACAACCACGCTCATGCGATATGCTAAAACAAATAAAAGCTTACCTAGTACTCCAAGCCAAAAAAGATGACAAAGTTAGAAAAATGCGTGATCCTAACTATGCAATGTGACTAATGCAACACATGCGATATGCAATTACAAGGCTCGGCTACTAATATGACGTATGAATCAATTTGATAGTATGAGGTCTAAGCATGTATTCAAAGAAGTATTAACTAACAATGCAAGTTAGAATAATGCGCCGAACTCAATGCATGCAAGACAATGGATGCAAGGCATGAGAGATGCTAAACGAAATATGCTGCCCTAAACTAACAACCATAAGCAGGCAAATAAAAGGGAGAAAGACGGGAGATTGGAAGACATACACATTATTATAACTGTGCCCTCGCATAGGAGGGTTCGAATAAACTAACTAGCTATGCTAATTAACTGGCTATTACAAAATGAATTAACTAATTATTACAAACCGAATAAACTAACTATGCTAGCTAGTTATTACAAAACCAATTAATTAATTAACTATTCTATGGAACTAACTAATTAATTATACTAATTAATTAATTAGAAATTAGAATGAACTAATTAATTACAACATGAAAGAGGTAACTAAGCTAACTAATTAGTCCCGGGAAGTGAGGAATGCTCATGTATGTGCAGATTTCCATCCAAAAGCCCACTGTTCTGTTGCCAGAATGCCTCTATTGCACAGTTAAAAATCTTTTTCCCTCAGCCTCTGCTCTATTCTGTTCCAAAAAGTTACTGCTCAATTTGACAAAAGTGGCCGGCAGGCTAGAAGTAGTGGTCGGCCAGCCACAAATAGTAGCCTGCCATCCAAAAGAAGTGACGTGTCGGCCAGAAAAAGTGGCCTGTCGGCCACTAAAGCCTGGTTCCTCCTGCTGCAACAGAAAGCATACATAGCACAAACAGGGTATTCTCAAGGTATATTTGTACACCTTGCCCTTCCTTATCATAAAACAGCTTAAAAGAAGGGTAGGCTTGATTCGCAAGCCATCAATCGATGCAATTTCATTGCATGATGGCCTATAAACCAAGGTGCACAATTTCAATAAATGCACAATAAAAGACTATCAAACCTCCTCCCTATCATGGATTGATCAAGGGAAGTGGTTGACCTTACAAACTTGAACCATTTCATCACTAGCAAGTATGAAATGCCTCAAGTTTCCATGTGTTCAATTAACGTCCGATTGAACACCAAATTGCTTATTATCTTGCATCATTTTCAGTCCCAATTTTATTACCCCATTTTAATTACCAACCATTCCTTAGTTCATTGAGTCCAAAACTGAAGATTAAGTCCTCTAATGGAAAGGAGTACCAAACCAAGTGTTATTTTAGACATGAGAGACAAGTCATGCCGTTGGTAATGAACCCCCAAAGGGATTAAACCATTAAGCACAATACCTCTATCTAAAGCTTAAACAAGCAAGTAGTTTGAAACAACTTTCAAAGCAAAGAAAAAGCCAAGAAAGGAGGCAAGTTGCAGAGGTGATTAAAGGTGATCACAAGTATGGAAAGAAAGAGATAAACACTATCAACTCAAATAGGTTGGTGGCTAAGGCCTAAACCTCCAAACCTGTGAGGACCATTACACTACAAGCATGTAATATAAAGCATAAATGACACAACCAACCCAAAAAAGTCCTAAAGTAAGCACAAGCAGTGCTAGAATTTAGGTAAAAATAGCTAAAAGACTAAACTAAAATAATGAAGAATTTAAGCTAGTAAACAAGCCAAAGGAAGGGTGGCTAACCCCTCCATTTTTGGGACCTCAAAACATGATTTTTAGCCTCTGAAAAACTCTGAAATTCAGTGATAAAAAGCTCAAAAAAAGTTGAGACAAGAATGGCAAACACAAGGGCAAAAGCTTAGAGAATAAGGTTCAAAGAATGGTGGTTAACCCCTCCACCTTTGGTAGCTTTAAACCACAAGTTTCAGCCCATAAAAATAGTGTAAAACAGCCCAAAATAGTAACAAAAAATAGGAAAGAAGTAGTGTAGAGATGCTCAAAAGTATACCTCTTGAAGCAAGGTTACTCTTTATTTCACAAACCCACAAGTTCTCACTCTCAAGGGCTAAAATTTGGACTCAATAATCTCAGCAAAGAGAACTCCAATATTGGTTTAGGAAGTGTTTAGGTAAGGTGTGTGTTGCAAGATAGAGATAGAGAGAGAATTTCAAGTTTTGGGACTTAAAGAATTTTTTGTAACCTAAAAACAAGAGGAGAGGTCAAGTATATATAGAAAAATAGCCTCTCAGGTCGAAAATATCTATATAGGAATAGCTGGAGCTTTTAGGGGACAGCAGGCAAAAATATCTGGACTTTACACAAGTGGCTGGCAGGCTAGAAGTAGAGGCTAGCCGGTAACTAATAATGGGCAGCCGTCCACAAATAGTGGGCTGCTGGCTATAAAAATATGCTTCTAGGCTCGACTTCAAACGGGCATATTTCCATCATCCAGACTTGGTTTTAGGTCATTCTTAAGTCTAAATTGAAGCCCCAGAAGTATAATTTCCAATGGACAGAGACTCACATCTAAATTCTAAGTGTGCAAAGAGATATGCCTATTTTAGTGAAGGTTGCCCAGTTCTCCCTTAACGATTGCATGCTTAACCTCTTCCACAACTAGTTTTCTTCCCTCCCCTCCTATTTTCTTCAACTCCAAACCTTTAAATAAGATGTTTTAAATATTTTTCAAAAAGTTCACCTCCCTTTCATTTATTTCCACTTTGTCCTTACTCAGTTACCGAAAAGTGCAATATTTTAAACGAAATACGAGCCTTGGGACATCGTAGAAACATTTGGAAAAATATTTTGGAAAAAGAGGGTTTTAAGGTCTAAAATAGTTTTGGTTTAAAATAGTTTTGGTCCAAAATGGGGTGTAAAGTTGGGATTTAGAAGCTCTTCTTGCTGAAGAATTTGAATGTTTGTACAGTATAACTTTCATCATCGAGTGATCAACCTCAGGCGCCCAAGTCTTAAGGGCGGTCAAAAATGGGGTGTCTATAGGTGGTAAGTTCCATACTCGATAGAAATTGTTGTCTAGATATTCTCTTATCTGAGCAGGCCCAATAAACATGTCCATTCTAAGCGAGCTCCTCCAATAGCACAACCTAGTAGGGGTAACCCCCACAAATACTGTCTTTTTATATGGCAGGACAGGCGGTACCATCATGTGTCTCAAGGCCACCTTAGGGCCGTCCTCTATCGAGGATTCAGGATTAGACTCCTCTAATTCTTGATCAAAGTCAGACTCAGAATTGGAATTAGCCTCAGCTCCTACTCTGAATTCTTCCTCCAAGTTATCTTCTGGCTCTTCTTCTGGATCCTCCTCTGGATCCTCCTCACAATCAATAGGTTTTTCTAACATCTCAAGTTCCTCCTCTAACCATCCATTCTAATTTTCGTTTTCTATCTACAAAAATCAAAATTTTACTTAGTAACTAAAAATGGTCACTACGACCACTAAGAAGTTATTCAGCAAGCAGGCTTACAATTCCTCAAAGTCTCAAAGGTTTCTCAACCTATGCTCTGATACCAAGTTGTGACGCCCCAAAATTTGAGGACATCAATATAAGGTTTAAAACATAAAATCAATTTTCTTAAGTAAGAACTTCTAATCATTGTTACAACCAAGTTTACTATCATCCATTAATTAATGACATAGAAATTAAGAATTCTCAACTTGCAACTCCAATCAAACTCAAAGCTTAGTCTTAGTACATGAAAGAAAAAAAATAACACAAATATAAAAAAAAAGCTAGAGAAAAACTAGAAAACTCAAAAAAAAATGGTTTATGGTACTTGGGCACACTTCAAGCTAACCAAGGCTGAATGTCACCTTCCAAGACCTTGGTGCTTCCTTCGGTTTCTTCGGTACCAGGCATAAAACGCCAGGGCAACGTGAATGCCAATGAGCGATGAACTCAATAAGATACTACAACTTGAAAATACCTACCCTGATAATGATATTCATGATTAATGAATACTGTGTAGTAATAGAATAACAAGCAGTATTTAATAAACATAACAGGGATGCTATCAGTTGAAATAATAACAATAGATAATAAGAACAAGGGCAAGTGGAAGAAGTATTTCATTATAAGAAAAAAATGCCAACTTTTCTTTTAAATTCACATAGATTTAGTTTATCAGGTAATTTTAAGTAACTCCCCGCGGAGCACTATTTCTACTCAACCGCTAAGCAATGGTCACGGGCAATTCTAACTCCCCCTTGGTCAAATATTCAAATGTTACATATTGTAACTACCAATGATGCCCCCGTACCAGGGTTACGTACCCGAGTTGGGACATCACAATTTGCCCCAAGGGAACGGTCTTTGTTGTGACACCCGCACCACTAACCTTATATCACCTATACCGATAAGAGCCAAAATACCTTCCCGTGCCATGTTAGGGTTTGCAACTCACTTGCTCAAGACTCTAAACTGGGCTCACCCCATCACTTTTAAACTTTAATGCATCGGTTCAATTTCATGTTTCTTTACTTCATCGAATTCACATATTGATGCATGTGCGAGTTTTAGTTTGCAAACCATGGTGACATACGGTTTATATAGCACAACATAATCACGTATGGCAACCAAAATAAATATTATAGAATGTCTTAGGAGTCATCACAAAATTTTAATGAATTTCTCACACTTCTTCTTTTCAGCACTGTAGGATCAGACTAAAGATAATGAAACCCATATCAAACGAAGTTCAATTTTTACAATATTTTAACTAGTACTAGTTCATTGAGTTTGAAAAATATTTCACAAAGAATACCACGGCTAAAAACGATTTTAAAATGGAGAAATAAAATTTGGAAGAAAACTGGTTTATGGGACAGTGAGTTACAGTAACTTCCAGCACATGTGAGCTGTGTTTGAAAAATAAAGCGTGGCCTCAAACGGTGTCAAAAAGAGGTATGGTCAGAACAAATTGCTAGATATTTGAATTTAGAACATATTTCCAGAGAGTTTGAAGACTTAAAACCAATGGAAGATGGTCAAATAATGTTTATAAGAAAATTGGACAGATTCTGTCTCATTTTAGTAAAACTACAATTTCTCCTTCTAGACTTATCCTTTTTTTGTGAAATTAGCGGAAAGTGAAAGCTAACTCTTATATCTAACTATCCCAAGTGGTCGTACAGAAAAATACCATTTACAAAGAAAATGGGACCTGTTTGAAGTCACTGTTGCTGCTATGTTGTGAACAACACGTGGGACAAATATCTATTTCGGTAATAAAATGGTGTCCGATGATTTTATAAAAATTAACATGTATATAGAACACCTATATATACTACCAGTAACAACATATTTTTGGCACAAGTTATTTTTCAATTTATTGAAGCATTTTACCTCCGAAAAAATCTGAAAACAGTGAAGAAAATATAAGTTTCGAGTAAAAATAAACCAACATTATCTCACTTTATCCCCATGCAAGATTATTTCAAAAAATGGAGAATATTTGAACACATATGAAGATAAAATCAGTAGCTAAAGCATCTAATCTATACTTTCAAGAAGGAATAGAAATCATATAATCATGAAATTATTATTCTATCAAAAAGAAAACATGATTTGAGCTATTCTTGCTATGTGCGTATTAACAATGCACACTCTTGCATATTTTTAATATATTGATTCAGTTAAAAAAAATATTTAAGGGAGGACAGAGGTTGAGTATTCCAACCTCAAGAGCTTTTACAAACTATTCTTAAGATTAGTTTTGAAATGGTGACCACCAAGCACCCTCTCTTCTTCCTCTTTTTCTTTTTTTTTCCTCTGCTGTGTGAATAGAAATGAAAGGACCGAAATAGTGTTCTATATGTAGGAGTTTGGAGGCAATTTTTATTTTTATTTTTTTATTTTTCCTCTTGGCTTGGGAAATATTACCTACATGTATAGGCTTAGAGTGTAAAGGTATGCACGCCTTAGCGTGCCTCCAGCAGCCTTCTTGGGAAGGTGGGGGCCGAATTTCCTTGCCCAAAATCTGACTTCAATTTTGTGTTTGTGTGTGTGTGTGTGTGTACAAAAATAAAAATCAATGAATATATATAATCTAGTCACTAGATATTTTACTCCCTACTATCCTCTAATTAATTTAGTTACTATTTATTTAACCCATTTAGTTTCCACAACTGTATTTAGATACAGAAATTTAATCACAGAAAGATAAATAATTTTATTTAAAGGAATTTAATATTGGTATTAATCATGATGCTATTAACATTATAATTTAATAATTTAATAATCACTATTAATTGACTTAATATTGTTATTAACAAATTAATTTGCTGTCTAAAAATTCAGGTTCTTGCACGAGTGGTGACGCCCATTTTCATTGTGTCTTGGCGCTCGAACGTCACTTATCGAGCTTGAGCGGTAATTATTTTTGTATCTAGAAGCTCGAGCGTCACTTCTTGCAGTCGAACGGGCTGTGCGTATATCAGTTCATAAAAGTCACTTTTTATATCACTTTTTCATCTCTCTCTAAACATTTCAAAACCCTAAAAATAGAGCTCCTCTCTCTAGAACTTACTCTCTCTACAAATACACCAAGATCAATCCATTTTTCCACCTTATTTCCTTTGTTAAAAAGGTAGAGCTCACCTAGAGCTTCATTTTCATCCGAATAGAGTTGGGTTCCGGCTTTATTCGAGTTTCATTTGTGTTTTTCTTGTCTTCTAGCTTTGAGGTAGGGATTCTCTACACTCTTTTATGATTTTTAACTTAGCTATTTGTTTTTATGAAACAATCTTGTGATTCTAGAGGATTTTGAACAAACCTAGGATTTTGGTTTAAAATCAAAAGAGGGGTTTTCAAATGGATGTATTGAAAACGGTTGTGGGGTTAGATATGAGGTTGAGTTGTGATGAAATTATTGATTTTGATACTTGGAATGGATTTGGAAGAAAAATGGGTTTTTATCCTAAATGGCTCAAATATTTATTTTGTATAAATAAATGGAATTGATGTTGGAAATATGAATTGGATGGATATTGATATAGATGGTGCAGTTTGGCATGTATTATCACTCACCTTGAAATTTGAAAAATTTATCTGCATTGGAGATTTTATATCTGTTTAGAAATATTTGTTTTGGGCTATCGGTGGAAGATGGCTATGATTGTTGTAAAAATTGCATAAGGATTAGGTTAATTGAAACTAACTTCTCATCCATGTGCATTGAACATTGTTGCTCACTTAATACATTGCAAATGTAAGTGATTTTAAGAAAAATTGGTGAAAGTTAGAAAGAGGTGTGTATCACCAAACTAAGTTGGCCTGTATATCCAGGGTGAAAGTCTCAAAAAATGCGCATATATATGAGTGCCGATTCCCGCAAAAGAAATATCTGTAAAATAGCAATAGTAGCGCTTATATAGGCTATGTTTACATGGGTGCTGTTTAACAGTTTCCCGCTGACGAAATATTCGTGAAACATTGTACCGGTTTGAGAATTCCCTCTTGTTTTCTATTATAAAGGACATGATTTGAGAATTGTGATATAAACTGAGCATGGCGTGGTTTTTGAGAAAAAAATGTAAGACGTTGTGGTCATAAGTATTGCATATGCATTTCACCCTTATATCTTTGTTAAGATTCATATATGGTGTTGAATTATTTCTACTGGGCTTTGGCTCACCTTATATGGGAAAACTATTTTCAGGTGCTGGTGATATGCTTCCACCAAGGACCTAGCTTGAGAGGATTGTGGAGCTGAAGGCTCAGTGTTGTATTTTTTTATTGTGTACAAGCCTAGGGCTTTATATACATTGAGCTTAAAATTCACTTTCGATGTACCCAAGCATTGACTTAGAAAGGTGTAAGCTTTTAGGGCATATGACTATCTGTTTAGCTTTCATTTCTTTTCTCAATCTTGTAACACGTGCAATAGATTCAGGATGTACTGTTTATGAATATATATCGCATGTGTAACCTTTTGCATATCAAACTCTGATTAATGAAAGCTTATCAGTTCATATATGTTGCCACTTATCGGTTGTTATGAGATGGGTACATCGTATTTATTTCGGGCCATTACAACTTGGTATTAGAGCATACCGGGTTCAAATAATTTGGGGTACGTGGGAAGTGACTATTACCACAATGGGTTGTCTTGCTTAACAAAGATGTTTGTATTTATGGTATGCTTATGTGATAACATGCTTATGTGATTGTATGGGTATATGATTTAATTTCTAGGATATTGATTGGGTCTATGGGTTTCTAGAAGTCTTATTACAAGAGCACTTGATCACTGCTATTTCTAATTGGAACTCTGGTAACGCCGTGGGACGGTCATTATCTAGGAAGGAAATTCGTATGTGTTTATGTGACTAGGTGCTTATGTGGAGTGAATTACTATTGTCCATCGCATTAAGATGCGAGTGAGTTAGCTTCAACACATTTGTAAATGTGTTAATCTCTTTTATTACCTTTATTAGGATGCCAGGACATGGACGTGGTGGTGGTAGGCGTAGTAGGCCTAGAAGGCATGAGGTGCCTTTACCGGATAAGATTTTGACACAATAAGGAGGAGTTGGTCAGGCCAATGTGGCTGAACCAGTTGGTCAGCAGGCCATGGGCGCTTTGGCCCGCGAAATAGCTGGAGCATTGTGGGAATCCATGGACATTCTCAAGGCTAAGAGTCAAGTCCATGCCCATGTTGCTGAGACGGGACTGTCATTTCTGAAGCAAGAGTTCTTCCAGTCCAACCCAGACTAGTTTTTGGGCAATCCTAAAGAGCCTTTGAAAGCGGATGAATAGCTCGAACAAATGGTGAAGACATTTGAGATGCTCAGCATCAAAGATGGTGGTTTGGGATTGACCTTGGCATCCTTCTAGTTGAAGGGAGATACAGGTCAATGGTGGAAGCATGCATGCGGGCGCATTGAAATAACTTGAGAGGTTTTTGTCGATGCTTTTTAGGACAAGTTCTTACCTCCCACTGTCAGGGAGAAGTTGAGGGAGCAGTTCTCATAACTCAAGCAATTGAACACACCGGTGGCCGAGTTTGAGGCCACATTTACTAGTCTATTTAGGTTTGCACCAGACTTAGTGGCGATAGAGGAACACCGCTATGTGGAGTTTAAGAAAAGGTTAAGGACCAAGCTTCTTTTCAAGCTAGCTAGTTCAATGATTAGAGATTATAGGTGACTTGTAGAGTTGGTGGCTCATCTTGAGATCGTGATGCGAACGGTTGAGGGGCTCCAGGAGGAGTTAGGATGTCCAAGGAGACAGTAAGAGGCAGAGGGGTTTTACCCTATAGCAGTCTTAAGGAGCACAGTCGAGGTCCACTTTTGTAGTACCAAGTTCAGGTTCTGGAAGAGATGGTCAAGCAGATTTCACTTGCTTTAAGTGTGGCCAATTGGGCCACAAGCCTCTAGCTTGCCCGTAAAGGGAAGGAGGGCAATAGTCTGTTTCATCTGTGGCTTATTCTCAGAGCTAGAGTTAGGGGACAGGACAGCCATTCACTTGAATTGCACATGGCAATGACGCTGAGTGATAGCATTAAAAGTAACACCAAAAAAGATTTGTGATGGAATAAAAAGGTATTAAGTACTTATGCCAAGGGTATTTAGAATTTGGTATCAGCTGAGGGATTTATTTATTTATTATTATTTTTTTTAAGGCAAGAAGAATTTATTAAGTAAATTTTGGTTCAGTGTGAACAAGTATTTTTACACTTGCAAAGGCGATAAGATGAATAAAATGACTTTGAAAGAACAATGTGTAAAGAATTCAAGTTTGTATAAGTGAACAATCTTTTTCCTTTTTTGAATGGAAAATTTCAGGTCATCACAGCAGATAGAATTGTGAACACCGTAAAAGCTTCACTTATTTTTAATCTAAAATCTTCACCCCTATACTTGAAAAATTTTGAGGACAAGAAATGAGGAAAAAAGTTCAGAATTAGAAGATACAATTTGGATGTAAGCAGGCATAAAGCAACTGGTAGCAAGACAATTATGTACAATAAAAGAATGTCAATTTAACTAGGCTGCTGATGAAAATAATAAGAGAAATTACCTGTCAGTGGTAATTGCAAAAAATTATTACATAAATAGAAAATTTCATAATTTTAGTTATTAATATTGATAAAATTTACCACTAACTTGTAATTATTTTTCAACTTCTACACTGATTTGAAATTCTCCCAAAATAATATAATATACAAGAAACTATGATACCCTATACAATGAATTGACTCACCAATGAAAATTTGTCATCATCCCCTTTCTTAATGTTATCTTCATTTGGAAGAAGATAGGCAGTCATCAGTTCCCACTTGGTCCATGCTCTAGTAGCTACATACTAAAAAGGTAAAAATAAAAAATAAACTAATAAATAAATAAATTAGGGGAACCATAAATTTCTCCATGACAAAGACTACAAGCAGAGTGAATGCAGGCAGAAGTTCGAAAAAACTACCAGTAACAGGGTTTGCAGCATAAGAAGGGCAATAACTTCAAAGGTTAGAAGGCTGAAGCATTTCATGTTTGAAAGATATCAAAAGTGGTTGGAATGGGTTTTCTAAGAGTCTGATTCTTGGTTGGTTATGGGTTTATTCAATAGTTAAATTAAGATTTTCTGAGCTTATTTACCAGGAGGAGCAGAGAGGGTGAAGCCCTTTCCAAATTCTGTATAGGTAATTTGCATAAACCTCTCTCTCGTATAATTTGCAGGTACTTGGGTTGGATGCTGTTCTCCACTCAGAAAGTAGAGCTTTTTTGGGGAAAAAAATCAGCCAATATTGATGTAAGATGTGAAAGCTTACAACAGGCAAGTATTCACAAGAATCATCACAAACTAACTTAAAGTGTAAATAGTAAGCATGATAAAAGACCGTGTCCCAACTTTTTTGTACCCAACTCTTTAATTTCTCCAAGCAACCATGATCCTACTTGAGAATTCCGAAGTGAAGGAAAGCTTATGACAACAATCGACAATGTAATCAATATATAGAGCTTGTGCCTTAGGTAGTTTATAAATTCCCTTCTTTTGTTGAATATTTGAGGATGTTATGTGAAGAATTCCTTGACAACAAATTTGACAATCTTTTCGGATGCACAAGTCTTCATAGATAATAATAGAGTGCATGCCAAATTGAGTTTTAGGGAGTAACAAATCAAATAATCCAAAGGAACTAAGGAAAGGAGTGAATGCATGCATCAATACCAATAAAATAATTCTTACTTGTGTTTCCAGGTCAACAAAGTTTAATCTCTTCCATGAGGCATTAATGAAACTTTCCCTTTCATTTTCTGGGATAAGATCTCTAAATGACTCCCAAGCTGTATATTGAGAATAAAATACACAAACATTCAGCCATCTTAAGAAACTAGAATCATCCTCAAGTACAATCAATGTGAGGCAAGGCAAGACATCAAATAAACACATCACACAAAGAACACTATCCCAAGGAAAACTCATTCATCCCCACCCCATTGATGAAATCACCTAAGAATGTTCCAGACTAGGCTGAAGTTGTATGGTGTCTAAACCAGAATTCAATGAGTACTTTTTTTGCCTTAAGCAGTCTGTTAAACAATACCCAACACAACATAATAATGTAGAAATAGGATAAACTAAAAAGATGACATCTTTATTGACATGAAATAAAAAGAAAAGACGTAATCATAACAAATGCAAATCTCTAAATCACAATTAACAAATCTGTAAGCATGTTTTCTACACATCTCATTGACATGCTATCAGCCTATCACTATACACTGTGGGGACATAATTTTTGAGTGCCAACACATGGCCAAGGTGACGCCGAAATGTCAGCCGAGGTGATCTCGGATAGGCCGAGGTTAGCTGCGAGAATATCGGAATCCAGGATAAACGGATAAGGGACAAGAGTCCTAGAATGGGAGATGACTTCAGTTTGGATAAAGATAAGACTCTTATAGAGTTTATCCCAATCCTACTGGGAGTCCAAGATTAGCAGTAATCTTAAGTCCATTGAAGCTAGGTTTCTATTGGGACTAGGATTGTGTTGGCTATAAAAGAGAGAGGCACCCCTATAGGTCTAAGGTATGCAATTTATATTCTGAATAGTGAGTTAAGCTTTTTTGCTATCTTTGAGAGATAACTGACTTGATCATCGGAGTGCCCCCGGGTGGACGAACCACTGCCGGAATCTCTTCTTTCTGTTGCAGGTTGTTCGGGACTAATCTATTCTGCCAGTGCTCTCCAGCTAAGTACTAATTTGGCAGTGTGGTCAGAAATTGACACACACATACACCATAAGATATCCTCGTTATTGTTAGCACTTAAATCCTTCTGAGAGAGAGAGAGAGAGAGAGAGAGAGAGATGAAAATAAAAGAGAGAAGCACACCATTAGGGTATATAGCTGTAGTACTAGCCTCATAAAACCAATCAAGTTCCTCCTTCTGCAACAAAATGATCCCTCTAAGAATGATGCCAGTAGTAACCTTAAAATAAAACCCATGGAACATTTAATTTAAGCCTGTATAACACGTCTATATTTTTTGTATTATATTTTAGGTTTGGTTTCTGTACTTTTTTTTTTTTTTAATTTTATATATCTAGTTTTCTCTGTTTTCTTTATAAGTTTATTTTTAAAAATTAATTAATAAATAAATAAATCATTTTCTATTTCAAACAATTTCATTTTTGTTTTTATTTTTTATTTTTTCTTAAAGTAGTTTTACTTTTGGGCAATTACTTACTTTTTTTCTTCTGCTATATATTGTAATTTTGTACATTTTAAGTGTTTGATATTTTCATTAATAGACTTAGAGATGCACTATAAAAGAAATATCATACGAAAATCAAGTAAGAAAAATAAAATAAAATGATATGATGAATGTGGAGCAAAAATCAAAAATCAAAACTCCCAAAGTAAGCAACCAAGCATACAAACAAGCTGTAGACAGCCTAAGAACTTCGCTCTCCGCGTGCGAGGGCGCGAATCGCTTTGTTCTTAGCTACTACAGTTCGGACTCGTGTCATGGTTCTGAATCTAATCTTGTAAAGTGCAATGCAAGACTGATAAATCACCAAAGAGTTCAAATCCGGCAAATCATTTTGGAAAACTGATTTTTAATAAAGAAGTGCCAAACATGGACTACTTTGCCAGATACAGAGTCGCCACCTAAATATTTTGTTTTGGGAAATTTAGGAAACCCTGACTCATGCCCAAGGCCACGTGTCCATCATCACCAAAGTTGCCTTGGCTCGGGAACTTGGGTACGAGAGGGGAAGGTCATGCAATGAGCACCCCGCTCGCCCGATCAAAGGATCGGTCTTTACTAACATGATATGTTGTTTTTGAAAACACATGTGTTCTTATTCCAGTTTATTAGCTAACCTTACTACGTGATGCGCACAGCATACAAGTATAGACTAGATTGCCTAAATTGGAACAAAACATCTCATGTTTGTTTGTTTGAAAATGGTTTGAAGATTCTACGCGCAAGTAGGCTAAGACGTGGATTTGCCACCCTCGAGTGGGCTTAGAAAACATGATTTTGCCACCTCAAGTAGGCTTAAAACTCGCATTTCAATGAATTGTTCCAATTCAAGCAATCCAACCTTCACCCACAGGCATTCAAGCAGTTATATCACTTAAGCAGTTAGCCTCATGGCAAGCATGCTAAACATGGCAATACTTACACTCATGCAAGATGCTAAAGCATAAACACTTACAGTGTACTCCGAGCCAAAACAACAATTAGTTAGAAATCATGCATGATCCTAGTTTATGTTAAGATGGCTAATGCAACACATGCAAAATGCAACTAGAGATAGGCTCGGCTATTCTAAGATGGCATATGAGATGCAACTTGATAACATGCTGTTAAACACGTATTCAAGTAAATGTATTTAAATACAATGCGGTTAGTATGATGCGCTGAGCCCGGTGCATGTAAGACAAATGAATGAATGCAAACATGTAAGGCATAAGGATGCTAATCAAAACATGACCTAGAACTAACCATTGTAAGCGGTTAAGTAAAAGGGGGAAAGACGTGGGGTTGGAAGACATGCATCACACACACACACGCTTATTACAAAATTCGCCCTTTCGACGGAGGGTCCAAATAAATAAGCTAAGCTAGCTACGCTACACTATGTAACTAATCTAATAATCTAATTTGACTAATTATTACAACACAAATTGAATTTGAACAACTAGCTAATCTAAGCTAATTAAGTACAAACCAAATTAATTAATTAAACACTTAACTAATTAATTACAAAATAACTAAGCTAATGAACTAGTTTAGCTAAGCAGTTTAAACAAATGGCCTCAGGAAGCGAGGAGGACATGCATGCTCGGTCGGCTTCGCTCGGAAATCCACTACCGTGCCTCATGTTGCCTCTGTTTGCATTGTTTTAGGCTTCTCAAAATTGTGCAAATCTCCAAAATACTTCTGATCCACCTCATGGACATGCTGAGCGGTCATCGGCCAAGAAGTAAGGCCATCGGCCAAGAGATGAGGTTCATTGATCACTTTTTAGGCTATCGGCCAAACATTTCTAGGCGATCGGCACACTAAATAGCCGATCGGCCATTTCTTTCTGCAAACTGCTCCTTTTGCTGCAGCAGAGTACAAACAGAAGCATGGCAATACATTTGCAAGAAAATGTTGTGCAACTACACCCCTTATCATGTTTGAAACTCAAAGGAGTGTACTGCTCAGCCTTCGAGCCATCAATTACGCATTTCAATGCATGATGGCCAAAGAGGCCGAGTTGCACAAATCAATGTGAATGAAATGCACAAAAACACATAAATGCCTTAAACTCTATCATGTTTGATCAAGAGTGTCGGCGACCGAGAATTGAGGCACGTTTCATCACTTCAAGTATGAAACGTCCCTCGTTCCTCGTGTTTGGCTTAACACCCAAAACAAATACAATGCAATGCATGCAACATGGAGAAGCTATGCAATGCAACATAAGCATGCCAAATGCAATACAAGTCAAGCATGCACACATGATGCAATGCAACAAGTATGCAATAATGTTATGCAATGCAACAAGCATACAACAATAACAAAATGGAACAAGCATGCAACAACATGCAATCTAACAAGCATGCAACAACATGCAAATGCGACAAGCATGCAACAACATGCAAAACACATACACAATGGGCTTAAACCGAAGATGGACAGACCTCAGCCATGCCAAAAACAGTGGCCAAAATGATGAGTTAATGACATGAAATGCAAGACCAGCATGCATGCCAATTGGCCCAGAAATTGAGGCATAAAGAGGACAACTCTCAAGAGCACTTAAAGAGTGAAAAGTATGCAAGTGTGACAACACTACATACTCTGAAATGATGTCAGGAATGATGCCAAATCACACACATAACAAAAGCATAGCATGCATAAGGCTCAAAGCTTAAGGTTAGCAAAGGGATTTGCACTAAGGCTATGCAAAACCTGAAGCAAATGGCCTAAGCAAACTGACACAGTCCTAAAGCATACCAAAGTGAGTCTAAAACATGCATGGACCAAAGCCAAAACAAGCCAACATGAAAGGCATAAGGCATGATGCAAGTAAGACCAACAAAGGGGATTGCACTGCACCTACCAAAACCAAACATGGCATGACTTAACCAACAAAAATCAGAGATATGGCATGTCAAAATAAGCCCAAAAACCCACTGAGATGGCATCCCAAAAAGCTTAAGTAATAAGACCTGCAAAATGACCCACTCTTAAGGCATAAAACACCAACTCTTCAAAGCATTGAAAGAATGGCAAAGGTAAGTGTATGACCATGAAACATGCACTAAAATATCATTTCAAATGATGCCAAATCATGAGAATAGTCTAAGCAATGCATGCTAGTGGACTTGATACACAAAGCTAACAAGCTAGAATGCACTATGGCTATACAAAGCGTGGTATGCATGACCAAGACAACACAAATCAGAGCTTAAGTATGGTAAAACAAGGCTGAAAGCTTCTTTGAGTTGAGCCAAAACATGCAAGAATGATGGTCCAAACAGAAGATGCATGTTATGCTAGCATGCAAGATTGCTTTACAAGTATGTGAAACATGCAAGATGCTATCAAACCAACTTAAAACAGAGTTGAAGCATGCTAAAATAACACCAAAAAGTTGCTGAAATGGAACCAAAACATGCTAGGCAAACATGCTACCATTATACTAATTTTTATACTAGCATACAAGACACAAGGAGAGGGGGGTGTCCCTCTCCTATTTAAGACTCTAAAACCACCTTTCCATCACTGAAAATCCTCTGGATTTCAGTGGTGAGAAGGTCAAAACAAGGTGGCTCCAAAAGCTTAAAAGGAAGGCACAAAACAAGACCAAACAAGGCCTAAGAGGGGGTAGACAACCCCCAACACAAAAGTGACCTTAAACAAACATCACAAGCATGAAAAATTAGAACTTTTTACAGTAGAAAGTTAAGCTTAAATCAGCATGTAAATAGGTCTAAAAGCTTAAGCCAAAATAAGGGATTAAAAGGTAGTTGACTCACCCTTGAAAAACACAACTCCAGCAGCTTTTCTGAGTTCAAACTAACCCAAAAACACTAAAACTAACTCCTCGGTACCTCAGCAACAAAAGGATGGTGTTCTAGTAGGTGTACGTTTGTGTGCAATAGTGTGAAGATTTTACACTTTTGAGCACAAGCAAAGGTAAATGAAGAGAGAGAGAGGTAAAATATAGAGAGAGATATATATAGAACTTGTATATCAAATTCTCAGAATCTCTGGAAAGGGAGAGGGGCTTCCCTTCTTATAGAATTTCAATTCTCAAGCTTGTTGAACAAGGTTGAGTCTTGATTCAATCCCTCCATACACGTGTACGGAGGATGAGAATTGTGTTCACCAGCTGGTACAGCTGGCACAAAAATATTTGCAAAAGAAGGTGGAAAGGTCTCGGCCAAGAAATATGGCCGATCAACCAAAAAGAGTGCCGATCGACCAAAAACAGTGCCGATCGGCCACCACTTATGGCCGATGGCAAGAAAACAAGGCCGATGGCACAAGGCCTTAGCCGATGGGTTGTAGGGATGGCCAAAAGCCACCCTCTTCCCTCAAAAGCAAAACCACAAGTCCTTAGTCCACAACCAAGCACAAAATAGACAAGTTGAGAGATCCTGAGGCAAGGCGCGCAGCCGAGACTTCCGGGAACTCAAAACGAACACGAGCATGGATGATCATCGAGTGTTCAAACGATGATGTCCAAGTCTTGAGGATGGTAAAAAATGGGGTGTCTACAGTTGCCCCTCTTTGACAGAACTCGAAAGTCATAAGATGACGAGAGTGAATGTCAAAGCCCAGAGACGACCCATTTTTGACAAGGCCAAAGACTTAGACAAGCATACAAGATAACAAAGAGATGCGCCCGCAGGCAGGGGCAAGATGCAAATGACATGCACGATGCCGAGCATAACTTATGATCATGCAAAGAGAGCTGTAATGAAGCGTAACATGCAAAGCAAATGCGACATTTTAAGCAAGCGAATAAGAAATAACAGTCCTAAACATTCCAACAGAAAGGATGTAAGAAAACTATGCAATTCTCACTGCGTTTTACGCAGAGAAGACTAAAAGCGACTACCGAAGACACCCGGAGTCTCAAACACAACGCCTCCTAGCGTATCAAACCCAAAAGGAGAAAGGCATCCAAACGCGTGCCAAATGCGAGAGAAGAAGTGTACGTCCAAACGCATGTCAAATGCGAATGGAGAAGGGTTGCGTGAGAAAGCGCGATGCACATGAAAGTGCGGGTACGTCCAAACGCGGCACGCGAGTGGAGAAGGGTTGCGCAAGAAAGCGCGATGCACATAAAAGTGCGGGTACGTCCAAACATGGCACGCGAGTGGAGAAGGGTTGCGCAAGAAAGCGTGATGCACATAACAGTGCGGGTATGGTGCGCAAGATAGCGTGAACAATGCAATGCACTAACAAGTGCAGATAAGGTGTGACAGATAGCACGAATGTAAACTGCACAAAACAATGCGATGCGTTAAACAACGCGATAAAATGCATGCTCAATGCAAGTAAGGTGCACAAAATAGTACGATGCGCAAAATAGAGCGATAAAATGCATGCCCAATGCAAGTAAGGTGCACAAAATAGTGCGAGTGATAAGTTGCACAAAACAGTGCGATGCAAAATAATACAGTAGATGCAAAGGGTGGCAAACTCCAACCATGCTGGAATCATGAGAGGAGGAAAAACAAATCCCAAACATGTCGCAAATGTGTGAGGAATGGGCACACTCAAACCACGCTGAAATCGTGAGAGGGGATCCAAAACAATCAATCAGGAGCGTACACGACGCAACCAGAGATAAACTCCAAACACGCTGAAATCGTGTAAAGAAAGGGACAGCCTAACCACGCTGAAATCGTGAGAAGAGGTTCGAAAACAATCATCCAAGTGCGTGCACGACGCAACCTGAGATAAATTCCAAACACGCCGAAATCGTGTAAGGAAAGAGACACTCTAACCACGCTGAAATCGTGAGAAGAGGTAAACAAATTCCAAGCACGCTGAAATCATGTGAGGAAGGAACAGACTCTAACCACCCTGAAATTGTGAGAAGAGGAAAGGCAAATTCCAAACACGCTGAAATCGTGTGAGCAAGAAAAGACTCTAACCACGTTGAACTCGTGAGAAGAGGAAAGGCAAATTCCAAACATGCTGAAATCCTGTGAGAAAAGACAGACTCTAACCACGCTGAACTCGTGAGAAGAGGAAACGCAAATTCCAAACACGCTGAAATCGTGTGTGAGCAAGAAAAGACTCTAACCACGTTGAACTCGTGAGAAGAGGAAAGGCAAATTCCAAACACGCTGAAATCATGTCAGAAAGGACAGACTCTAACTACGCTGAACTCGTGAGAAGAGGAAAGGCAAATTCCAAACACGCTGAAATCGTGTGAGGAAGGAAAGACTCTATCCACGCTCAACGCGTGAGAAGAGGAAAGGCAAATTCCAAACACGCTGAAATCGTGTGAGGAAGGAAAGACTTCAACCACGCTGAACTCGTGAGAAGAGGAAACCAAATTCCAAACACACTGAAATCGTGTGAGAAGGACAGACTCTAACCACCCTGAACTCGTGAGAAGAGAAAAGGCAAATTCCAAGCACGCTGAAATCGTGTGAGGAAGGAAAGAGTCTAACCACGTTGAACTCGCGAGAAGAGGAAAGGCGAATTCCAAACACGCTGAAATAAAGTGAGGAATGACAGACTCCAACCACGCTAAACTCGTGAGAAGAGGAAAGGCAAATTCCAAACATGCTGAAATCGTGTGTGGAAGGAAAGACTCTAACCATGCTGAACTCGTGAGAAGTGGAAAGGCAAATTCCGAACACGCTGAAATCGTGTGAGGAAGGAAAGACTCTAACCATGCTGAAGTCGTGAGAAGAGGAAAGCAAATTCCAAACACGATGAAATTGTGTGAGGAATGATAGACTCTAACCACACTGAACCCGTGAGAAGAGGAAAGGCAAATTCCAAACACGTTGAAATCGTGTGAGGAAGGAAAGACTCTAACCACGTTGAACTCGTGAGAAGAGGAAACCGAATTCCAAACACGCTGAAATGGTGTGAGGAAGGACAGACTCTAATCACCTTGAACTCAGGCGATGAGGAAAGGCAAATTCGAAACACGCTAAAATTGTGTGAGGAAGGAAAGACTCTAACCACGCGGAACTCGTGAGAAGAGGAAAGGCAAATTCCAAACACGCTGAAATCGTGTGAGGAAGGAAAGACTTTAACCACGCTGAACTCGTGAGAAGAGGAAACCAAATTCCAAACACACTAAAATCGTGTGAGGAAGGACAGACTCTAACCACCCTAAACTCGTGAGAAGAGAAAAGGCAAATTCCAAACACGCTGAAATCGTGTGAGGAAGGAAAGAGTCTAACCACGCCGAACTCGTGAGAAGAGGAAAGGAAAATTCCATACACGCTGAAATCGTGTAAGGAAGAACAGACTCCAACCATGCTGAACTCGTGAGAAGAGGAAAGTGAAATTCCAAACACGTTGAAATCGTGCGAGGAAGGAAAGACTCTAACCACGCTGAACTCGTGAGAAGAGGAAAGGTAAATTCCGAACACGCTGAAATCGTGTGAGGAAGGAATGACTCTAACCACGCTGAACTCGTGAGAAGAGGAAAGGAAAATTCTAAACACCCGGAAATCGTGTGAGGAAGGATAGACTCTAACCACACTGAACCCGTGTGAAGAGGAACGGCAAATTCCAAACACGCAGAAATCGTGTGAGAAGGAAAGACTCTAACCACGCTGAACTCGTGAGCAGAGGAAAACAAATTCCAAACACGCTGAAATCGTGTGAGGAAGGATAGACGCTAACAACCTTGAACTCGGGAGAAGAGGAAAGGCAAATTACAAACACGCTGATATCGTGTGAGGAAGGAAAAACTCTAACCACGCTGAACTCATGAGAAGAGGAAAGGTAAATTCCAAACACGCTGAAATCGTGTGAGGAAGGACAGACTCTAACCACCCAGAACTCGTGAGAAGAGAAAAGGCTAATTCCAAACACGCTGAAATCGTGTGAGAAAGGAAAGAGTCTAACCAGGCCAGGCTGAACTCATGAGAAGAGGAAAGGCAAATTCCAAACACGCTGAAATCGTGTGAGGAAGGACAGACTCCAACCACGCTAAACTCGTGAGAAGAGGAAAGACAAATTCCAAACACGCTGAAATCATCTGAGGAATGAAAGACTCTAACCACGCTGAACTCGTGAGAAGAGGAAAGGCAAATTCCGAACACGCCGATAATCGTGTGAGGAAGGAAAGACTCTAACCATGTTGAACTCGGGAGAAGAGGAAAACAAAATCCAAACACAATGAAATCGTGTGAGGAAGGACAGACTGTAACCACCCCGAACTCGTGAGAAGAGAAAAGGCAAATTCCAAAAACGCTGAAATCGTGTGAGGAAGGAAAGAATCTAACCACACCGAACGCGTGAGAAGAGGAAAAAAAAATACCAAACACGCTGAAATCATGTGAGAAAGGACAGACTCTAACTACGCTGAACTCGTGAGAAGAGGAAAGGCAAATTCCAAACACGCTGAAATCGTGTGAGGAAGGAAAGACTCTATCCACGCTCAACTCGTGAGAAGAGGAAAGGCAAATTCCAAACACGCTGAAATCGTGTGAGGAAGGAAAGACTTCAACCACGCTGAACTCGTGAGAAGAGGAAACCAAATTACAAACACACTGAAATCGTGTGAGGAAAGACAGACTCTAACCACCCTGAACTCGTGAGAAGAGAAAAGGAAAATTCCAAGCACGCTGAAATCGTGTGAGGAAGGACAGACTCCAACCACGCTAAACTTGTGAGAAGAGGAAAGACAAATTCCAAACACGCTGAAATCATCTGAGGAATGAAAGACTCTAACCACGCTGAACTCGTGAGAAGAGGAAAGGCAAATTCCGAACACGCCGATAATCGTGTGAGGAAGGAAAGACTCTAACCATGTTGAACTCGGGAGAAGAGGAAAACAAAATCCAAACACAATGAAATCGTGTGAGGAAGGACCGACTGTAACCACCCCGAACTCGTGAGAAGAGAAAAGGCAAATTCCAAACACACTGAAATCGTGTGAGGAAGGAAAGAATCTAACCACACCGAACGCGTGAGAAGAGGAAAAAAAAATACCAAACACGCTGAAATCATGTGAGAAGGGACAGACTCTAACTACGCTGAACTCGTGAGAAGAGGAAAGGCAAATTCCAAACACGCTGAAATCGTGTGAGGAAGGAAAGACTCTATCCACGCTCAACTCGTGAGAAGAGGAAAGGCAAATTCCAAACACGCTGAAATCGTGTGAGGAAGGAAAGACTTCAACCACGCTGAACTCGTGAGAAGAGGAAACCAAATTCCAAACACACTGAAATCGTGTGAGGAAAGACAGACTCTAACCACCCTGAACTCGTGAGAAGAGAAAAGGCAAATTCCAAGCACGCTGAAATCGTGTGAGGAAGGAAAGAGTCTAACCACGTTGAACTCGCGAGAAGAGGAAAGGCAAATTCCAAGCACGCTGAAATAGTGTGAGGAATGACAGACTCCAACCACGCTAAACTCGTGAGAAGATGAAAGGCAAATTCCAAACATGCTGAAATCGTGTGTGGAAGGAAAGACTCTAACCACGCTGAACTCGTGAGAAGAGGAAAGGCAAATTCCGAACACGCTGAAATCGTGTGAGGAAGGAAAGACTCTAACCACGTTGAACTCGTGAGAAGAGGAAAGCAAATTCCAAACACGATGAAATTGTGTGAGGAATGATAGACTCTAACCACACTGAACCCGTGAGAAGAGGAAAGGCAAATTCCAAACACGTTGAAATCGTGTGAGGAAGGAAAGACTCTGACCACGCTGAACTCGTGAGAAGAGGAAACTGAATTCCAAACACGCTGAAATGGTGTAAGGAAGGACAGACTCTAATCACCTTGAACTCAGGCAATGAGGAAAGGCAAATTCGAAACACGCTAAAATTGTGTTAGGAAGGAAAGACTCTAACCACGCGGAACTCGTGAGAAGAGGAAAGGCAAATTCCAAACACGCTGAAATCGTGTGAGGAAGGAAAGACTTTAACCACGCTGAACTCGTGAGAAGAGGAAACCAAATTCCAAACACACTAAAATCGTGTGAGGAAGGACAGACTCTAACCACCCTAAACTCGTGAGAAGAGAAAAGGCAAATTCCAAACACGCTGAAATCGTGTGAGGACGGAAAGAGTCTAACCACGCCGAACTCGTGAGAAGAGGAAAGGAAAATTCCATACACGCTGAAATCGTGTAAGGAGGAACAGACTCCAACCATGCTAAACTCGTGAGAAGAGGAAAGTGAAATTCCAAACACGTTGAAATCGTGCGAGGAAGGAAAGACTCTAACCACGCTGAACTCGTGAGAAGAGGAAAGGAAAATTCTAAACACCCGGAAATCGTGTGAGGAAGGATAGACACTAACCACACTGAACCCGTGAGAAGAGGAACGGCAAATTCCAAACACGCAGAAATCGTGTGAGGAAGGAAAGACTCTAACCACGCTGAACTCGTGAGCAGAGGAAAACAAATTCCAAACCCGCTGAAATCGTGTGAGGAAGGATAGACGCTAACAACCTTGAACTCGGGAGAAGAGGAAAGGCAAATTCCAAACACGCTGATATCGTGTGAGGAAGGAAAAACTCTAACCACGCTGAACTCATGAGAAGAGGAAAGGTAAATTCCAAACACGCTGAAATCGTGTGAGGAAGGACAGACTCCAACCACGCTAAACTCGTGAGAAGAGGAAAGACAAATTCCAAACACGCTGAAATCGTCTGAGGAATGAAAGACTCTAACCATGCTGAACTCGTGAGAAGAGGAAAGGCAAATTCCGAACACGCCGACAATCGTGTGAGGAAGGAAAGACTCTAACCATGTTGAACTCGAGAGAAGAGGAAAACAAAATCCAAACACAATGAAATCGTGTGAGGAAGGACAGACTGTAACCACCCCGAACTCGTGAGAAGAGAAAAGGCAAATTCCAAACACGCTGAAATCGTGTGAGGAAGGAAAGACTCTAACCACGCCGAACGCGTGAGAAGAGGAAAAGAAAATTCCAAACACGCTGAAATCGTGTGAGGAAAAACAGACTCCAACCACGTTGAACTCGTGGGGAGAGGAAAGGCAAATTCCAAACACGCTGGAATCGTGCGAGGAAGGAAAGACTCTAACCAAGCTGAACTCGTGAGAAGAGGAAAGGCAAATTCCGAACACGCTGAAATCGTGTGAGGAAGGAATGACTCTAACCACGCTGAACTCGTGAGAAGAGGAAAGGAAAATTCTAAACACACGGAAATCGTGTGAGGAAGGATAGACTCTAACCGCACTGAACCTGTGAGAAGAGGAACGGGAAATTCTAAACACGCTGAAATCGTGTGAGGAAGGAAAGACTCTAACCACGCTGAACTCGTGAGCAAAGGAAACAAAATTCCAAACACGTTGAAATCGTGTGAGGAAGGATAGACTCTAACAACCTTGAACTCGGGAGAAGAGGAAAGGCAAATTCCAAATACGCTGAAATCGTGTGAGGAAGGAAAAACTCTAACCACGCTGAACTCGTGAGAATAGGAAAGGCAAATTCCAAACACGGTGAAATCGTGTGAGGAAGGACAGACTCTAACCAAACTGAAGTCGTGAGAATAGGAAAAGCAAATTCCAAACACGCTGAAATCATGTGAGAAAGAAAAGACTCAAACCACGGTGAACTCGTGAGAAGAAGAAAGGCAAAGCCAAACACGTTGAAATCATGTCAGGAAGGAAAGACTCTAACCACGCTGAACTCGTGAGAAGGGAAAACGAAATTGCAAAAACGCTGCAATCGTGTGACGAATGACAGACTCTAACCAGCTTGACCTCGGGAGGAGAGGAAAGGCAAATTCCAAACACACTGAAATCGTGTGTGAAAGGACATACTCTAACCATGTTGAACTCGTGAGAAGAGGGAAGGCAAATTCCAAACACGCTGAAATCGTGTGAGGAAGGAAAGACTCTAACCACGTTGAACTCATGAGAAGAGGAAAACAAATTCCAAAGACGCTGAAATCGTGTGAGGAAGGAAAGACTCTAACCACGCTGAACTTGTGAGAAGAGGAAAACAAATTGCAAACACGCTAAAATCGTGTGAGGAAGGACATACTCTAACCATGCTAAACTCGTGAGAAGTGGAAAGTCGAATTTCCAACATGCTGAAATCGTGTGAGGAAGAAAAGACTCTAACCATGCTCAACTCGTGAGAAGAGAATAGGCAAGTTGCAAACACGATGAAATCGTGTGAGGAAGGAAAAACTCTAACCACACTGAACTCGTGAGAAGAGGAAAACAAATTCCCAACACGCTGAAATCGTGTGAGGAAGGAAAGACTCCAACCACGCTGAACTCATGAGCAGAGGAAACCAAATTCCAAACACGCAGAAATCGTGTGAGGAAGGATAACTCTAACAACCTTGAACTCGGGAGAAGAGGAAAGGCAAATTCCAAACACGCTGAAATCGTGTAAGGAAGGAAAAACTCTAACCACGCTGAACTCGTGAGAAGAGGAAAGCCAAATTCCAAACACGCTGAAATCGTGTGAGGAAGGAAAGACTCTAACCACACTGAACTCATGAGAAGAGTAAAACAAATTACACAGACGTTGAAATCCTGTGAGGAAGGAAAGACTCTGACCACGCTGAACTCATGAGAAGAGGAAAACAAATTGCAAACACGCTAAAATCGTGTGAGGAAGGACAGACTCTAACCATGCTGAACTCGTGAGAAGAGGCAAGGCAAATTTCCAACACGCTGAAATCGTGTGAGGGAGAAAAGACTCTAACCACGCTGAACTCGTGAGAAGAGGAAAGGGAAACTCCAAACATGCTGAAATCGTGTGAGGAAGGAAAGACTCTAACCATGCTGAACTCGTGAGAAGAGGAAAACAAATTCCAAACACATTGAAATCGTGTGAGGAAGGACAGACTCTATCCACGTCGAACTCGTGAGAAGAGGAAAGGCAAATTCCAAACACTCTAAAATCGTGTGAGGAAGGAAAGACTCTAACCACATTGAACTCGTGAGAAGAGGAAAACAAATTCCAAACATGCTGAAATCGTGTGAGGACGGAAAGACTCTAACCACGCTGAACTCGTGAGAAGAGAAAAAGAAATTCCAAACACACTGAAATCGTGTGAGGAAAGACAGACTCTAACCACGCTGAACTCGTGAGAAGAGGAAAGGCAAATTCCAAACACGCTGAAATCGTGTGAGGAAGGAAAGACTCTAACTACGCTAAACTAAGAGGAAAGGCAAATTCCAAACACGCTGAATTCGTGTGAGGAAGCAAAGACTCTAACCACGCTGAACTCGTGAGAAGAGGAAAACAAATTCCAAACACGCTGAAATCGTGTGAGGAAGGAAAGACTCTAACCACTCTGAACTCGTGAGAAGAGGAAAACAAATTCCAAACACGCTAAAATCGTGTGGGAAGGGACAGACTCCAACCGCGCTGAACTCGTGAGAAGAGGAAAGGCAAATTCCAAACACGCTGAAATCGGTGTGAGGAAGAATTGATTCTAACCACGCTGAACTCGCGAGAAGAAGAAAGGCAAATTGCGAACACGCTGAAATCGTGTGAGGAAGGAATGACTCTGACCACGCTAAACTCGTGAGAAGAGGAAAACAAATTCTAAACACGCTGAAATCGTGTATGGAAGGATAGACTCTAACCACATTGAACCCGTGAAAAGAGGAAAGGCAAATTCCAAACATGCTGAAATCGTGTCAGGAAGGAAAGACACTAACCACGCTGAACTCGTGAGAAGAGGAAACCAAATTCCAAACACGCTGAAATCGTATAAGGAAGGACAGACTCTAACCACCTTGAGCTCGGGATAAAAGGAAGGAATATTCCATACAAGCCGAAATCGTGTTAGGAAGGAAACACTCTAACCACGTTGAACTCGTGAGAAGAGGAACGACAAATTCCAAACACGAAAAAATCGTGTGAGTAAGGACAGACTCTAACCACCCTGAACTCGTGAGAAGAGGAAAGCCAAATTCAAAACATGCTGAAATCGTGTGTGGAAGGAAAGACTCTAACCACGGTGAACTCGTGAGAAGTGGAAAGGCAAATTCCAAACACGCTGCAATCATGTGAGGAAGGAAAGACTCCAACCACGCTAAATTGGGGAGAAGAGGAAAGGCAAATTCTGAATACGCTGAAATCGTGTGAGGAAGGAATGACTCTAACCACGCTGAACTCGTGAGAAGAGGAATGGAAAATTCTAAACACGCGGAAATCGTGTAAGGAAGGATAGACTCTAACCACACTGAACCCGGGAGAAGAGGAACTGCAAATTCCAAACACGCTGAAATCGTGTGAGGAAGGAAAGACTCAAACCACGTTGAACTCGTGAGCAGAGCAAACCAAGTTCCAAACACGCTGAAATCGTGCGAGGAATGATAGACTCTATCAACCTTGAACTCGGGAGAAGAGGAAAGGCAAATTCCAAACACGCTGAAATCGTGTGACGAAGGAAAAACTCCAACCACGCTGAACTCGTGAGAAGAGGAAGGGCAACTTCCAAACACGGTGAAATCGTGTGAGAGAGGACAGACTCTAACTACGCTGAACTCGCGAGAAGAGGAAAGGCAAATTCCAAAGACGTTGAAATCGTGTGAAGATAGAAAGACTCTAACCACGCTGAACTCGTGAGAAGAGGAAAGGCAAATTCCAAACACGCTGAAATCGTGTGAGGAAGGAAAGACTTTAACCACGCTAAACTTGTGAGAAGAGGAAACCAAATTCCAAACACGCCGAAATCGTGTGAGGAAGGACAGACTGTAACCACCCTGAACTCGTGAGAAGAGAAAAAGCAAATTCCAAACATGCTGACATCTTGTGAGAAAGGAAAGACTCTAACCACGCTGAACTCGTGACAAGAGGAAAGGCAAATTCCAAACACGCTGAAATCGTGTGAGGAAGGACAGACTCCAACCACGTTGAACTCGTAAGAAGAGGAAAGGCAAATTCCAAACAAGCGGAAATCGTGTGAGGAAGTAAAGACTCTAACCACGCTGAACTCGTGAAAAGAGAAAAGGCAAATTTCGAACACGCTGAAATCGTGTGAGGAAGGAAAGACTGTAACCATGCTGAACTCGTGACAAGAGGAAAACAATTTGCAAACACGATGAAATCGTGTGAGGAAGGATAGACTCTAACCACACTGAACCCGCGAGAAGAGGAAAGGCAAACTCCAAACATGCTGAAATCGTGTGAGGAAGGAAAGACTCTAACCACGCTGAACTTGTGAGAAGAGGAAACCAAATTCGAAACACGCTGAAATCGTGTGAGAAAGGACAGACTCTACCCACCTTGAACTCAGGCGAAGAGGAAGGGCAAATTCCAAACACGCTGAAATCGTGTGAGGAAGGAAAGACTCTAACCACGCTGAACTCGTGAGAAGAGGAAAGGCAAATTCTAAACACGCTGAAATCGTGTGAGGAATGAAAGACTTTAACCACGCTGAACTCGTGAGAAGATGAAACCAAATTCCAAACACGCTAAAATCGTGTGAGGAAGGACACACTCTAACCACCCTGAACTCATGAAAAGAGAAAAAGCAAATTCCAACCACGCTGAAATCGTGGGAGAAAGGAAAGACTCTAACCACGCCGAACTCGTGAGAAGAGGAAAGGCAACTTCCAAACACGCTGAAATTGTGCGAGGAAGAACAGACTCCAACTACGCTGAACTCGTGAGAAGAGGAAAGGCAAATTCCAAACATGCTGAAATCGTGCAAGGAAGGAAAGACTCTAACCACGGTGAACTAGTGAGAAGAAGAAAGGCAAATTCTGAACACGCTGAAATTGTGTGAGGAAGGAATGACTCTAACCACGCTGAACTCGTGGGAAGAGGAAAGGCAAATTCTAAACACGCGGAAATCATGTGAGGAAGGATAGACTCTAACCACACTGAACCCGTGAGAGGAGGAATGGCAAATTCCAAACACGCTGAAATCGTGTGAGGAAGGAAAGACTCTAACCACGCTGAACTCGTGAGAAGAGGAAACAAATTCCAAACACGCTGAAATCGTGTGAAGAAGGATAGACTCTAACAACCTCGAACTCGGGAGAAGAGGAAAGGCAATTCCAAACACGCTGAAATCGTGTGAGGAAGAAAAAACTCTAACCACGCTGAACTCGTGAGAAGAGGAGAGGCAAATTCCAAACACGCTGAAATCATGTGAGGAAGGAAAAACTCTAACCACGCTGAACTCGTGAGAAGAGGAAAAGCATATTCCAAACACGCTGAAATCGTGTGACGAAGGGCAGACTCTAACCCCACTGAACCCCTGAGAAGAGGAAAGGCAAATTCCAAACATGCTGAAATCGTGTGAGGAAGGATAGACTCTAACCCCGGTGAACTCGTGAGAAGAGGAAAGGCAAATTGCAAAGACGCTGAGGTCATGTGAGGAAGGAAAGACTCTAACCACGCTGAACTCGTGAGCAGAGGAAACCAAATTGCAAACACGCTGAAATCGTGTGAGGAATGACAGACTCTAACCACCTTGAACTCGGGAGAAGAGGAAAGGAAAATTCCAAACACGCTGAAATCGTGTGAGAAATGACAGACTCTAACCACGCTGAACTCGTGAGAAGAGGAAAGGCAAATTCCAAACACGTTGAAATCGTGTGAGGAATGAAAGACTTTAACACGCTGAACTCGTGAGAAGAGTAAAACAAATTCCAAACACGCTGAAATCGTGTAAGGAAGGAAAGACTCTGACCACGCTGAACTCGTGAGAAGAGGAAAACAAATTCCAAACAGGCTAAAATCGAGTAAGGAAGGACAGACTCTAACCACGCTGAAGTCGTGACAAGAGGAAAACAAATTGCAAATGCGCTGAAATCGTGTGAAGAAAAGGACAGACTCTAACGACACTGAACTCGTGAGAAGAGGAAAGGCAAATTTCGAACACACTGAAATCGTATGAGGAAGAAATGACTCCAACCACGCTGAACTCGGGAGAAGAGGAAAGGCAAATTCCAAACACACTAAAACCGTGTGAGGAAGGAAAGACTCTAACCACGGTGAACTCGTGAGAAGAGGAAAGGCAAATTCCAAACACTCTGAAATCATGTGAGGAAGTAAAGACTCAAACCTCCTCGAACTCGTGAGAGGAGAAAACAAATTCCAAACACGCTGAAATCGTGTGAGGGAGAAAAGACTCTAACCACACTGAACTCGTGAGAAGAGAAAAAGAAATTCCAAACACGCTGAAATCGTGTGAGGAAGGACAGACTCTAACCACCATGAACTCATGAGAATAGAAAAAGCAAATTCCAAACACGCCGAAATCGTGTGAGGAAGGAAAGACTGTAACCACGCCGAACTCGTCAGAAGAGGAAAGGCAACTTCCAAACACGATGAAATCGTGTAAGGAAGAACAGACTCCAACTACGCTGAACTCGTGAGAAGAGGAATGACAAATTCCAAACATGTTAAATCGTGCGGGGAAGGAAAGACTCTAACAACGCTGGACTGGTGAGAAGTGGAAAGCCAAATTCCGAACACGCTGAAATCGTATGTGGAAGGAATGACTCTAACCATGTTGAACTCGTGAGAAGAGGAAACCAAATTCGAAACACGCTGAAATAGTGTGAAGAAGGATAGACTCTAACAACCTTGTACTCGGGAGAAGAGGAAAGGCAAATTCCAAACACGCTGAAATCGTGTGAGGAAGAAAAAACTCTAACCACGCTGAACTCATGAGAAGAGGAAAGGCAAATTCCAAACACGCTGAAATCGTGTGAGGAAGGAAAAACTCTAACCACGCTGAACTCGTGAGAAGAGGAAAGGCAAATTCCAAACACGCTGAAATCGTGTGAGGAAGGACAGACTCTAACCCCACTGAACTCATGAGAAGAGGAAAGGCAAATTTCAAACACGCTGAAATCGTGTGAGGAAGGATAGACTCTAACCACGGTGAACTCGTCAGAAGAGAATTGGCAAATTGCAAATACGCTGAGGTCATGTGAGGATGGAAAGACTCTAACCATGCTGAACTCGTGAGTAGAGGAAACCAAATTGCAAACACGCTGAAATCGTGTGAGGAATGCCAGACTCTAACCACCTTGAACTCGGGGGAAGAGGAAAGGCAAATTCCAAACACGCAGAAATCGTGCGAGAGATGACAGACTCTAACCACGCTGAACTCGTGAGAAGAGGAAAGGCAAATACTAAACACGTTGAAATTGTGTGAGGAAGGAAAGACTTTAACCACGCTGAACTCGTGAGAAGAGTAAACCAAATTCCAAACACGCTGAAATCGAGTGAGGAAGGAAAAACTCTGACCACGCTGAACTCGTGAGAAGAGGAAAACAAATTCCAAACATGCTAAAATCGTGTAAGGAAGGACAGACTCTAACCACGCTGGATTCGTGAGAAGAGGAAAACAAATTGCAAACATGCTGAAATCGTGTGAAGAAGGACAGACTCTAACCACGCTAAACTTGTGAGAAGACGAAACGCAAAATTTCCAACACGCTGAAATCGTGTGAGGAAGAAAAAACTCCAACCATGCTGAACTCGTGAGAAGAGGAAAGGTAAATCCCAAACACGCTGAAATCGTGTGAGGAAGGAAAGACTCTGACCACGCTGAACTCGTGAGAAGAGGAAAACAAATTCCAAACATGCTGAAATCGAGTGAGGAATGACAGACTCTATCCACGTTGAACTCGTGGGAAGAGGAACGGTAAATTCCAAACACTCTGAAATCGTGTATGGAAGGAAAGACTCAAACCACATCGAACTCGTGAGAAGAGGAAAACAAATTCCAGACACGCTGAAATCGTGTGAGGAAGGAAAGACTCTAACCATGCTGAACTCGTGAGAAGAGAAAAAGAAATTCCAAACACGCTGAAATCTTGTGGGGAAAGACAGACTCTAACTACGCTGAACTCGTGACAAGAGGCAAGCCAAATTCCAAAAACGCTGAAATCATGTGAGGAAGGAAAGAATCTAACCACGCCGAACTCGTGAGAAGAGGAAAGGCAAATTGCAGACACGCTGAGGTCAAGTAAGGAAAGAAAGACTCTAACCACGCTGAACTCGTGAGCAGAGGAAACCAAATTGCAAACACGCTGAAATCGTGTGAGGCATGACAGACTCTAACCATGGTGAACTCGTGAGAAGAGGAACGACAAATTCCAAACACGCTGAAATCGTGTCAGGAAGGAAAGACTCTAACCACGCTAAACTCGTGAGAAGAGGAAACCAAATTCCAAGCACGCTGAAACCGTGTGAGGAAGGACAGACTCTAACCACCTTGAACTCCGGAAAAAAGGAAAGGCAAATTCCAAACACGCTGAAATCGTGTCAGGAAGGAAAGACTCTAACCACGCTAAACTCGTTAGAAGAGGAAACCAAATTCCAAACGCGCTAAAATCGTGTGAGGAAGGACAGACTCTAACCACGTTGAACTCGTGAAAAGAGGAAAGGCAAATTCCAAACACGCTGAAATCGTGTGAGGAAGGACAGACTCTAACCACGCTGAACCCGTGAGAAGAGGAAAGGCCAATTCCAAACACAATGGAATCGTGTGAGGAAGGAAAGACTCCAACCATAGTGAACTTGTGAGAATAGGAAAGGCAAATTCCAAAGACGCTGAAATCGTGTGAGGAAGGAAAGACTCTAACCACGCTGAACTCGTGAGAAGAGGAAACCAAATTGCAAACACACTGAAATCGCGAGGAATAACAGACTCTAACCACCATGAACACGCGAGAAGAGGAAAGGCAAATTCCAAACACGCTGAAATTGTGTGAGAAAGGACGGACTCTAACCACGCTGAACTCGTGAAAAGAGGAAAGGCAAATTCCAAACATGGTGAAATCGTGTGAGGAAGGAATGACTCTAACCACGCTGAACTCTTGAGAAGAGGAAAACAAATTCGAAACACGCGGAAATCGTGTGAGGAAGGGAAGACTCTGACCACGTTGAACTCGTGAGAAAAGGAAAACAAATTCCAAACACGGTAAAATCATGTGAGGATGGATAGAGTCTAACCACGCTGAACTCGTGAGAAGAGGAAAAAAAAATTGCAAACACGCTGAAATCGTGTGTGGAAGGACAGACTCTAACCACGCTGAACTCGTGAGAAGAGGAAAGACAAATTACAAACACACTGAAATCCAGTGAGGAAGGAAAACAATCTAACGCTGAACTGATGAGAAGAGGAAAACAAATTCGAAACACGCTGATATCGTGTGAGGAAGGAAAGACTCTAACCACGCTGAACTCGTGAGAAGAGGAAATGGAAATTCCAGACACGCTGAAATCTTGTGAGGAATGAATGATTCTAACCACGCCGAACTTGTGAGAAGAGGAAAACAATTTCCAGACACGCTAAAATAGTGTGAGGAAGGATGGACTCTAACCACCCTGAACTCATAAGAAGAGGAAAGGCAAATTCCGAACGCGCTGAAATCGTGTGATGAATGACAGACTCTAACCACGCTGAACTCGTGAGAAGAGGAACGGCAAATTCCAATCATGCTGAAAATCGTGTGAGGAAGGAAAGACTCTAACCACAGTGAACTCGTCAGATGAGGATAGGCAAATTCCAAACACGCTGAAAATCATGTGAGAAAGGACAGACTCTAACTGCGCTGAACTCGTGAGAAGAGGATAGACAATTTCCAAACACGCTGAAATCGTGTGAGGAAGGAAAGACTCTGAACTCGTGAGATGAGGAAGGGCAAATTCCAAACACGCTGAAATAGTGTGACGAAGGAAAGAGTCTAGCCACGCTGAACTCGTGAGAAGAGGAAAACAAATTCCAAGCATTCTAAAATCGTTTGAGGAAGGATAGACTCTAACCACCGAAAACTCGTGAGAAGAGGAAAGGAAAATTGCAAACACGCCGAAATCGTGTAAGGAAGGAAAGACTCTAACCACGTTGAACTCCTGAGAAGAGGAAAGGCAAATTCCAAACATGTTAAAATCGTGTGAGGAAGGACAGACTCCAACCACGCTGAACTCGTGAGAAGAGGAAAGGCAAATTCCAAACACGCTGAAATCGCGTGAGGAAGGAAAGACTCTAACCACGCTGAACTCGCGAGAAGAGGAAAGGAAAATTTCGAACACGGTGAAATCGTGTGAGGGAGGAATGACTCTAACCACGCTGAACTCGTGAGAAGAGGAAAAGAAATTCTAAACACGCTGAAATCGTGTGAGGAAGGATAGACTCTAACCACACTGAACCCGTGAGAAGAGGAAAGGAAAATTCCAAACACGCTGAAATCGTGTTAGGAAGGAATGACTCTAATCACGCTGAACTCGTGAGAAGAGGAAACCAAATTCCAAACGTGCTGAAATCGTGTGAGGAAGGGCAGACTCTAACCACCTTGAACTTGGGAGAAGAGGAAAGGCAAATTCCAAACACGCTAAAATCGTGTGAGGAAGGAAAGACTCTAACCACGATGAACTCGGGAGAAGAGGAAAGGCAAATTCCAAACACGCTGAAATCGTGTAAGGAAGGACAGACTCTAACCACGCTGAACTCGTGAGAAGAGGAAAACAAATTCCAAAATGGTTGAAATCGTGTGAGGAAGGAAAGACTCTAACCACGTGAACTCGTGAGAAGAGGAAAACAAATTCCAAATACGCTAAAATCTTGTGAGGAAGGACAAGCTCCAACCACGCTGAACTCGTGAGAATAGGAAGGGCAAATTCCAAACACCCTGAAATCGTGTGAGGAAGGAAAAACTGTAACCACGGTGAACTCACAACAAGAGGAAAGGCAAATTCCTAACACGTTGAAATCGTGGGAGGAAAGAATGACTCTAACCACGCGGAACTCGTGAGAACAGGAAATAGATTCCAAACACGCTGAAATCGTGTGAGGAACGATAGAGTCTAACCACACTAAACCCGTGAGAAGAGGAAAGGAAAATTCCAAACACGCTGAAATCGTGTCAGGAAGGAAAGAGTCTAACCACGCTGAACTCGTTAGAAGAGGAAACCAAATTCCAAACGCGCTGAAATCGTATGAGGAAGGACAGAATCTAACCACCTTCAACTCGGGAGAAGAGGAAAGGTAAATTCCAAATACGCTGAAATCAAGTGAGGAAGGAAAGACTTTAACCACACTGAAATCGTGAGAAGAGGAAAGGCAAATTCCAAACACGATGAAATCGTGTGAGGAAGGACAGACTCTAACCACGCTGAACTCATGAGAAGAGGAAACGCAAATTCCCAACACGCTGAAATCATGTGAAGGACAGACTCTAACCACGCTGAATTCGTGAGAAGAGGAAAGGCAAATTCCAAACATGCTGAAAATCGTGTGAGGAAGGAAAGACTCTAACCACGCAGAACTCGTGAGAAGGGGAAAGGCAAATTCCAAACACGCTGAAATCGTGTGTGAGCAAGGAAAGACTCTAACCACAGTGAACTCGTGAGATGAGGAAAGGCAAATTCCAAACACGCTGAATCATGTGAGAAAGGACAGACTCTGACCACGCTGAACTCGTGCGAAGAGGATACGCAATTCCAAACACGCTGAAATCGTGTGAGGAAGGAAAGAGCCTGAACTCGTGAGATGAGGAAGGGCAAATTCCAAACACGCTAAAATCGTGTGAGGAAGGAAAGAGTCTAGCCACGCTGAACTCGTGAGAAGAGGAAAACAAATCCCAAGCATGCTGAAATCGTTTGAGGAAAGATAGACTCTAACCATACAAAACTCGT
>CM069915.1:55585824-55729833 GCA_036172215.1 Camellia granthamiana | reverse complement strand
GCTTCACACATCCCGAGATAAAACCCGCCCAGGGTCGCGCTTCATGCATCCTAAGATACAAGAAATAGGTACGAGACTGTACCACAAATACACAATTGTAACGAAATTGTGTGCTAGATGCACAAAGTGAATGAGTGCGATAGATACACTAAACATAATCAATCTTAAACGGAACTTCTCTGGATGAATCGCACATTCAATATCGCCTGGCTGCGCCACCTTCAAATGAACCGTACATACAATATCGTGCATGAATGAGAAAGATAACTCAACAGGTACAATACAGTAGAAACACATGTTCAGCGTTACATCAAGATACAATTTCAATACAAGATAAGCGCGTGCACATATGATGCCAATGGAAAGGTGCATAACAATGCATGGGAGATGTGCATAATAATGCAAGTGAAACAGTGCATAACAATGCAGGTGGAATGGTGCATAACAATGCAAGTAAAATAGTGCATAACAATGCAAGAAAAACGGTGCATAACAATGCAAGGGGAATGTGCATAACAATGCAAGGGGAATGCGCATAACAATGCAAGTAAAGTGCGCGTGACAATGCAAGTAAAGAGGTGCATGACAATGCAACTAGAGTGTGCGTGACAACGCAAGTAAAGTGTGCGTGACAATGCAACGAGCGTGCATGACAACGCAAGTAAGGTGTGCATGACAATGCAACGAGTGTGTGTGACAACGCAAGTGGTATGTGTATGACAATGCTACTAGAGTGTGCGTAACAACGCAAGTAAGGTGTGCATGACAATGCTCGTGAGACATGCATAGCAAGGCAAGTGCAAGAAATGTATGCTCTATGCAACATTAAGATGCGCATTCATGCCAGGGTGAGAAGTGCACATTCTATGCAAGCAAGGTTAAACGTGCTCCATGCAATGTACATACTCTATGCAAAAGGATCAACGGCGTACATCCAATGTAACGTGTATATTCTATGCGACAACAAGAATAAGTAGTACGAGATGCATTTATGGAATAGTTCCGATGGTATGATACATGTTACAAGCAATGTAGAGCATGATGTCTAGGGAATGTAATAAACAAACAAAGCAGCACTCTAGAAAGCACCTCATGGGGTGAGTGGCGATGAACCGCTCTACTCTAATGGGGATCTTCCCTTGTGTTCCTCGAACACTTACCTTCCACTCGTAGTACAAAGGTTTGGAATGCTGACAAGTAGCGACATCTGCATATAGAAGCCACGGATGCCGTTTGTCTTCCTGATCATATTCACAACTTTCCCTATTCTCCACGGGGTGACAGACTAGGTTGGTTCAGTATCGAAATTGAGGTGCATACATGCTATCTCAACCTATGGGGCTGCCATACAGATTTCAAGCCGAGGATACACCCATGGGTATTTAAACCAGACTTTAGTCTCGGAAATTCCAAACCTTTGTGTTCTAGGCATCCGCCATTCGAACTCTAGTTTTCACCATCGCAGTTGATCTCCTAGGAACTCACTGCAAACACAGCCAAGATGCCTCTGGTAGGGACTGGTATTCAGGAGAGCACTTCTGATCGCCATTCTGGCTTGAAGCAGGCTTGATCTTAGGTAGAGGTACACTCATACTTCAGAGCATTGACAAGGCCTGAGGAGGTACATCCGGAGTACAATCACGGAAATTTCTGAAGTTGAAACAAACTCAGATGCTTCCAATTTTCCCTCTTTTCTTTTGCTTTGTAGGCTGGAACCCATATAGCTTCAGATAGGTCCTGGTTCTATTGTTCTCATGTGACCTGGGTTGAACCCTGCAGTTTTATGAAAGAACAAATCCTATTTTGCACATTTATGGAGAACAGCACAGCACTCTAAGCACAAAACAATTTTATTTTTGAAATTGAAATTGAAATTGAGGAATGAGTTCTTAATCGGGTATTGAGCCTATGACTGACCACAGCGCACCACGACTCAACAAAGGAAAACAAAAAGGCAAACAACCTAAACATATCGAGATACACTCGAAATGACTCAAAACAAGAATCGAGACAGACAAAACAACACACACGACACTCAGACGTATTCCAATGGTGAGAGACCTCTCAATGCACGAGGAGCCAGTTTCTCCGGGTAATGTTTCTCACCCTTTCTCATTTGTGATCTCACATCACTCTGGCACTCAATCTCTAGTTTTCTGAAAAAGCCCTTTTCTCACTTTTTCTCTCAGCGCACATCTCTCTATTCTTCAATCTCTCTTCTTTTTTATCCCTCCCCTGGGTGGTTGATGGATAAACAAGAAGTTGTGGGCTCTTGCCCCTAGCATTCCATTAGATTCTTCTTCTCCTGTTCACAGCAGTGAACTTTTCCACAGAGGGGTTGCGGTGCGACCAGATGCGCAGCAGATCTACAATTGACATCGGTTGATGATGCCCTTGGCCAGTTTGGATGTGATCAAATCTGTCCAGATGAGGGAGTGGAATATCTTGATCCATTCCAGTCTGTGCTTCGCACTTAGCTTGATACCTCGCTGCTTGGAGGGTGAGAGGGCTTTCAGCCCTTTGTTGTTAGCTTCAGTTGTGCCCTTTTCTGGCATGTAGAGTGTCCTTTCTGGCAAGTATGTTGACTACGGGAAAAAGACAGAAACCTGACTCAACTGTGCCCTTAGTTCATCATTTTGACCATTTTTTGTTTTGGCTTTCTATTAAAACAATTTTGACCAATATGAGAGTTAGATTAACACACTTGTTCAATTTTCTGATTTGAAATCATGCAAGTCAGGCTATGAGCACTGAAAATTTTCCTTTTTTGGGTCCAAGAAATGGTCCAGTTTTGAAAAAATGGAATAATTTTCGAGAGAATTAATCAACCTCATTAAAAATTCTCAAAATTGTTTTTGCAAATGGCCACTGCTCGACCAACACATAATTTACTCTTGAGATGCACAACCTCGGATCCAAAACAATGGAAAATTGCCCCTTGTCTAAATGGCACTGCACGGCAACAGAAAGTTGCCCCTTGTCTGAATGGCACCACGCGCACGGTAATCAGTCCTCAAAGTGATGATCACAACCGAACTCTCGGATACAGAGAAGACAAAGATGATTAGAACCATTACATGGACACAGTCGATTTGGAAGTGTTTATGGCTGGACTTCAGAATGAAGTTGCCTACGTATCCCAAAGATGGGAATCAAGCCTTACGTAGTTCCGGGTTAAGGTACACTCGGGTATTTAATCTCTCATTTTGCGCTCTAACTTTTGCCAAGGCCGCCCTTTCTGGGTTTTCAACCTTGTGAGCTCTGTTTCTCTTTTCTTTTCATTTCATTTCTTTTTTTTTTCTTTTCATTTTTTTCATTTTCTTCATTTTCCAATCTTTTTTTCTTTTTTTTCTTTTTCTTGCTCTAACTTTTGCCTGGGTCACCCTTCTGGGTTTTCGGCCCAGCGAGCCTCTCAAGGGTAAAAGTTTAACTTGGTCCATATTGAATGGTTTTGAGATCTTGAAGCCATCTGAATCTAGGAGACTGGCTGATGTTCGCTGATGATGTAAAACTCCATCCAATAGGGGCTAAATTTGCCCCTAGTGTTATGGATAGGACTCGGTTGTCCTTCAGCAATACTTTCTTCTTTCCTCCCTTCTGGGATTTGGCATTCTTGTCGATCTTCGTTATCTTCAGAAATGTCCCAATTTTTGACTCTTCGAGCACATCTGACATTTTTTGTGCCCCTAGTTCAAGGGCTGCTTCGTATCCAGCTTCGCAAGCTTCTTTTGATGACATCTGATCTTCTTGATCTGACTTCCTTGCCCCTAGTTCATGGGCTACTTCAAATCTGGCCACACAGGCCTCTCATCATGATTGACCTTTGAACATTCTGAATCCAAGTTCAAGGTTTGAAAGCAAGGGGTCGAGTCTCGTGGCTGAGAGCGATCCTAAGCTGCACAATCTCAAGAGTGATTCCACACAGGTCTTCGCAGAACTACAGAAAACATTTTTTGGAATCTTTTGAGAAAGCAACTAGTCGCTCGTGCTGAAGACAATACAGAACCAATCTAGATCAAGCCAGGATCCTTCTCAGTACTCACACTAACAAGCATGATCTCATTCATTAAGGGCTTAGCACGCCTCTCTTTCTCTCAAATTGATCAAATTTTTACAAATCCCGAGGAATTGTTCCCTCTTCGTTTTCATCACAATGTTAGAAAAAGTTTTGGAAAACTTAGGACAATGCAATGATTTCAAGGCACAGAAAAGTAGGTGAAAAGCACTGCCATTTCATTCTAAACTTGCTGGCACAACAGGCTCAAAGCAGAAATAAGCACAAAAACATGAAAACCACTACTATTTCATTCAGATCTTTTGGTGTAACTGGCTCCACAGCAGAAATAGACTCAAAAGAAAGTGAAAAAACAAACACAAAACAAAATAGTGATATCCGAGATAACACCCCCAGAATCACTCGACTCCTATACAACAGGACTGACTCGATACAAGAAGACAGACCCAACTGACTGAATACCCAAGTTAGAAAGCACAAAAACTTGCATTCACAAAATGCTCAAAATAGTGCGTGCCATACGCTGCATTTGGAGTAAACTGAGCGCCGCCCGCAGGTGGTTCATCCCCCGATCACATACTTGTACTATCCCCCAAGTTCACTGATCCAATGATGATAGACTTTGCTGAGCTTGGTGTAATGATGACCTCATTGTCAATCAAATCCTACACTTCGTGGCGAAGACGAAAGCAATTGTCAGTGCCATGACCGGTTTGTTAATGGTATGCACAGTACTAGGCAGCATCATGCTTAGCTGGAAGGGGATTCCGGAGAGGCCGATGCTCAAGGGGTTTGAGATGGCCTTTTTCAACAAGGATTTGAAGAGCCTTGGATAAAGGCATATAGAGAGCATGAAAGACCCTGTGACCTCGGGGTTGATACTTCGAGGTTTGTGGATTTTTGCTGGATGCACTAGCAAAGGGGTCGACAGGTGCTAGCTTGGTTTGCTGATTTCTTCCGAATGCAGGATTAGAGTTGAAAGGATCGTTTCTGGTACGACGGCCCCTCTCTCGGTTTCCTCCTTGATTCGAACTGCTCTCATTTTGAGTGGCAAAAGTGTCATCCGCAGTTTTTGCAACAACTGCGAGCACTTGCTGTTTGTTTAGTCCTTCGGCTTTTAAAGCCTCAACAGTGTTCATAGGGATCGATGTCTGCCCTTACCTTGTTCTTTCCACTTGCCTCCACTTTGCCAAGGGATTGGGTCGCTGTATCAGAGCAGGGCCCTGTTGTTTTCGACATGTCATTGCCCAAACTTGGGATGGCTTCAGGTCGGCCAATTTCAATTACAATTTGTCCCAGGAGTGGGGAATCTTCTGGTGTGAAATTTCTGGCATGTGTTGTGTTCGATGGCGGAGCCGATAGTCCAAAGGCTAGATCAGCCATAGTTCTCTAAAGATCGCCGATCATTCCCATCAGGTCAAAAGTAGTGGGCTCACGGGTTTGAGATGATTGGGGTTCGAAGATTGAATGTGTGGTAGGTGCCCCAGATGGGCATTGCGTTTCAGCATCGGTCTCACCCTGCATGGCGATTTTCTGGTTTAATGCTATTACGATGGCCACAACTTCTTCCGAACTCTGCGCCATCATGGTCTGACAAGTTTCAACAAAGGTGATGTGGCTGGTGACTGTCAGATTAGATGAACTAATAAGCAATGACTGGACTTTCTTTGCCTTGTCTCGGCGGAGGAAAATACTGGTTGCTTTGAACTGAATCTCTGACCTGACAAAGTCTATCAGCACAAGTCCAATGTACCCGGGGGATATTGGAGCCCTCTGAAGCTATAGTTCCATGACTACCCTAGCAAAAGAGAAAACATGCAGCATCTCAGCCCAATTTCACCAAAATAGATATAAGCATAGCTGAATGAGTGTACTCTTTACTGAATTCTGCCCAAAATTATGCTTGTAAACTGATACCCTCAGGTAAAACTGATTCCCCCAAAATATTGATGCCCTCAGGCCTGACACCTAGACTTGCAAACTGATACATACAACCCTATAGAGACACACTCTGACAGCACATATCAAGCAAGTAAGAGCCAAAACACCCCTATGGAGGGGTAGGGTTTCCCTGTCCTATTTTGTCAGGAGCTAGGGTTTCACTACGCACACAGCAGTTTCAAACAACCTATAATTGGATAAGCAACCTGTCCTAGTTTAGAATGGTCACTACAGTTTCCGATATGCACTAGGTCGAATGGTCAAAAATGGTGCCTCGGTAAAAACTGAGGTTTGTGTTCCCGTCATGGCAGAGCCCGCAACCGGTCAGCCTTATAGCACGCTTCTCAAAGTGGGCCTCCGGCAAACCGTTCAGGAATAGCATACAGCAAACATGGTGTCCTAGGTGCACCAATGCAAATGCAATGCAAAGAAACACATAAGTGTAATCCAAACAACATATCATGAGTTCGAGTCAAGTTCTCTAACTCCCCAGCAGAGTCGCCAGAAACTGTAGACGGCCCGAGAACTCCGCTCTCCGCGCGCGAGGGCGCGAATCGCTTTGTTCTTAGCTACTACAGTTCGGACTCATGTCACGGTTCTGAATCTAATCTCGCAAAGTGCAATGCAAGACTGATAAATCACCAAAGAGTCCAAATCCGGCAAATCATTTTGGAAAACTAATTTTTAATAAAGAAGTGCCAAACATGGACTGCTTTGCCAGATACAGAGTCGCCACCTAAATATTTTGTTTTGGGAAATTTAGGAAACCCTGACTCGTGCCTAAGGCCACGTGTCCGTCATCACCAAAGTTGCCTTGGCTCGGGAACTTAGGTACGAGAGGGAAAGGTCATGCAATGAGCACCCCCGCTCGCCCGATCAAAGGATCAGCCTTTACTAACATGATATGTTGTTTTTGAAAACACATGTGTTCTTATTCCGATTTATTAGCTAACCTTACTACGTGATGCGCACAACATACAAGTATAGACTAGATCGCCTAAATTGGAACAAAACATCTCATGTTTGTTTGTTTGAAAATGGTTTGAAGGTGCTACTCGCAAGTAGGCTAAGACGTGGATTTGCCACCCTCGAGTGGGCTTAGAAAACATGATTTTGCCACCTCAAGTGGGCTTAAAACTCGTATTTCGATGAATTGTTCCAATTCAAGCAACCAACCTTCACCCACAAGCATTTAGGCAGTTATATCACTTAAGTAGTTAGCCTCATGGCAAGCATGCTAAACATGGTAATACTTACACTCATGCAAGATACTAAAGCAAAAACACTTATAGTGTACTCCGAGCCAAAACAACAACTAGTTAGAAATCATGCATGATCCTAGTTTATGTTAAGATGGCTAATGCAACACATGCAAAATGCAACTAGAGATAGGCTCGGCTATTCTAAGATGGCATACGTGATACAACTTGATAACATGTTGTTAAACACGTATTCAAGTAAATGTATTTAAATACAATGCAGTTAGTATGATTTGCCAAGCCTGGTGCATGCAAGACAAATGAATGAATGCAAACATGCAAGGCATAAGGATGCTAATCAAAACATGACCTAGAACTAACCATTGTAATCGGTTAAGTAAAAGGGAGAAATACGTGGGGTTAGAAGACATGCATCACACACACGCACGCTTATTACAAAATTCGCCCTCTCGACGGAGGGTCCAAATAAATAAGCTAAGCTAGCTACACTACACTATGCAACTAATCTAATAATCTAATTAGACTAATTATTACAACACAAATTGAATTTGAACAACTAGCTAATCTAAGCTAAGTAAGTACAAACCAAATTAATTAATTAAACACTTAACTAATTAATGACAAAATAACTAAGCTAATGAACTAGTTTAGCTAAGAAATTTAAACAAATGGCCTTGGGAAGTGAGGAGGACATGCATGCTCCGTCGGCTTCGCTCGGAAATCCACTACCGTGCCTCATGTTGCCTCTGTTTGCACTGTTTTAGGCTTCTCAAAACTGTGCAAATCTCCAAAATACTTCTGATCCACCTCATGGACATGCTGAGAGGTCATCAGCCAAGAAGTAAGGCCATCGGCCAAGAGATGAGGCTCATCGATCACTTTTTAGGCAATCGGCCAAACATTTCTAGCCGATCGGCACACTAGATAGCCGATCGGCCATTTCTTCCTGCAAACTGCTCCTTTTGCTGCAGCAGAGTACAAACAGAGGCATGGCAATACATTTGCAAGAAAATGTTGTGCAACTACACCCCTTATCATGTTTGAAACTCAAAGGAGTGTAGTGCTCGGCCTTCGGGCCATCAATCACGCATTTCAATGCATGATGGCCAAAGAGGCCGAGTTGCACAAATCAATGTGAATAAAATGCACAAAAACACATCAATGCCTTAAACTCTATCATGTTTGATCAAGAGTGTCGACGACCGAGAATTGAGGCACATTTCATCACTTCAAGTATGAAACGTCCCTCGTTCCTCGTGTTTGGCTTAACACCCAAACCAAACACAATGGAATGCATGCAACATGGAGAAACTATGTAATGCAACATAAGCATGCTAAATGCAATACAAGTCAAGCATGCACACATGATACAATGCAACAAGTATACAATAATGTTATGCAATGCAACAAGCATACAACAATAACAAAATGGAACAAGCATGCAACAACATGCAATCTAACAAGCATGCAACAACATGCAAATGCGACAAGCATGCAACAACATGCAAAACACATACACAATGGGCTTAAACCGAAGATGGACAGACCTCAGCCATGCCAAAAACAGTGGCCAAAATGATGAGTTAATGACATGAAATGCAAGACCAGCATGCATGCCAATTGGCCCAGAAATTAAGGCATAAAGAGGACAACTCTCAAGAGCACTTAAAGAGTGAAAAGTATGCAAGTGTGACAACACTACATGCTTTGAAATGATGTCAGGAATGATGCCAAATCACACACACAACAAAAGTATAGCATGCATGAGGCTCAAAGCTTAAGGTTAGCAAAGGGATTTGCACTAAGGCTATGCAAAACATGAAGCAAATGGCCTAAGCAAACTGACACAGTCCTAAAGCATACCAAAGTGAGTCTAAAACATGCATGGACCAAAGCCAAAACAAGCCAACATGAAAGGCATAAGGCATGATGCAAGTAAGACCAACAAAGGGTATTGCACTACACCAATCAAAACCAAACATGGCATGACTTAACCAATAAAAATCAGAGTTATGGCATGTCAAAATAAGTCCAAAAAACCATTGAGATGGCATCCCAAAAAGCTTAAGCAATAAGACATGCAAAATGACCCACTCTTAAGGCATAAAACACCAACTCTTCAAAGCATTGAAAGAATGGCAAAGGCAAGTGTATGACCATGAAACATGCACTAAAATATCATTTCAAATGATGCCAAATCATGAGAATAGTCTAAGCAATGCATGCTAGTGGACTTGATGCACAAAGCTAACAAGCTAGAATGCACTATGGCCATACAAAGCATGGTATGCATGACCAAGACAACACAAATCAAAACTTAAGTATGGTAAAACAAGGCTAAAAACTTCTTTGAGTTGAGCCAAAACATGCAAGAATGATGGTCCAAACACAAGATGCATGTTATGCTAGCATGCAAGATTGCTCTGCAAGTTTGTGAAACATGTAAGCTGCTATCAAACCAACTTAAAATAGAGTTGAAGCATGCTAAAATAACACCAAAAAGTTGCTGAAATGGAACCAAAACATGCTAGGCAAACATGCTACCATTATGAGCCATTTATACTAGCATACAAGACACAAGGAGATGGGGGTGTCCCTCTCCTATTTAAGACTCTAAAACCACCTTTCCATCACTGAAAATCCTCTAGATTTTAGTGGTGAGAAGGTCAAAACAAGGTGGTTCCAAAAGCTTAAAAGGGAGGCACAAAACAAGACCAAACAAGGCCTACGAGGGGGTAGACAACCCCCAACACAAAAGTGACCTTAAACAAACATCACAAGCATGAAAAATCAGAACTTTTTACAGTAGAAAGTTAAGCTTAAATCAGCATGCAAATAGGTCTAAAAGCTTAAGCCAAAACAAGGGACTAAAAGGTAGCTGACTCACCCTTGAAGAACACAACTCCAGCAGCTTTTCTGAGTTCAAACCAACCCAAAAACACTAAAACTAACTCCTCAGTACCTCAGCAACAAAAGGATGGTGTTCTCGTAGGTGTTTGTGTGCAATAGCGTGAAGATTTTACACTTTTGAGCACAAACAAAGGTAAATGAAGAGAGAGAGGTAAAATATAGAGAGAGATATAGAACCTGTATATCAAATTCTCAGAACCTCTGGAAAGGCAGAGGGGCCTCCCTTCTAATAGAATTTCAATTCTCAAGCTTGTTGAACAAGCTTGAGTCTTGATTCAATCCCTCCATACACGTGTATGGAGGATGAGAATTGTGCTCACCAGCTGGCACAAAAATATCTACAAAAGTAGGTGGAAAGGTCTCGGCCAAGAAATAAGGCCGATCGACCAAAAAGAGTGCCGATCGACCAAAAACAGTGCCGATCGGCCACCACTTATGGCCGATGGCAAGAAAACAAGGCCGATGGCACAAGGCCTTTGTCGATGGGTTGTAGGGATGGCCAACAAGCCACCCTCTTCCCTCAGAAGCAAAACCACAAGTCCTTGGTCCACAACCAAGCACAAAACAGACAAGTTGAGAGATCTTGAGGCAAGGCGCGCAGTCGAGACTTCAGGGAACTCAAAACGAACACGAGCATGGATGATCATCGAGTGTTCAAACGATGACATCCAAGTCTTGAGGATTGTCAAAAATGGGGTGTCTACACAAGCATACATATGAAAATTCCAATCTAGTTTCTTTTTCTCTGCTGGTTGTTGTGGCAGCATTTCATGCTTTCTTTTTGTTGGTTCCTCACCAACTGGCACTTGGAGCTTCGTCTTAGCTCCAAGCTTCTCATTATTGATGTATCTTATCATACCTTGTATGTTTCATCAATAGACATTATTTAACAATAGACATTTGAAAATTTGCAACAAAATTTTATAACTTGCAACAAACAAGCAAGTGTTTAACAATAGACATTTGAAAATTTGCAACAAAATTTTATAACTTTCCTTTTTGCTAAGAAAATTCTATTTGGTACTAGCTAAATAAAATGTTTTTAAAATAGTTTTTTTTTTTTTTAATTTGAAATTAAAACTATAGTAAATTTATGCAAGCATAATTACTAACTAAATTTTTTTACTTAATGTATAATATTTATATTGACTATCTTTTTCAGGTTTATTTTTTTTAAGTATTTATATAGAAGTAAAAAAATGTCGTTAGAAACAAATTTTTCCTTACTTTAGTTATAAATTTTGCCCGTACATTATTCTTAAATTTTGAATAAAAGTAAACATAAAATAATTGTTTGAAGATATACTGCACTTATTGTATTCCTTTTTCTATGTGCAAAAAAGGAAAAAAAAAAAAAAGACATTTAAAAATAATAATTCGCATATATACAAATAATACAAACACAATCTGTATATAACACAGGTGAAACACTAGTGAATTATGAATGGAAACTTAGCAAAATTTAACCCAAGTCCTACCTTTTGAGGACCCAACTCATTTAAAAAAAAAAAAAAACTACCTCATCAATAATGATCCCCAATCAAGTGCATTTGCTTAGACTAACACTTCTCACAACACAATTGCCTCAACTTTTCAACAAATGAACCTATTGTTGTCATTTCCTACTCCTTTTTCTTATCATCTCTTATGAATGTGTAATGAGTTACATGATGCAAACATGCAAAATTAAGCATATAAAAAATAAAAAATATCTTGTGTATTTGTGTTTAGAGACACTTGTTAACTATTACATACTCCCTCCATCCCAAAATAATGGTTTTTTTGGAGAATCTATTTTTTTTTTATAGTACAATTATGATATTTTAAAAATATTATTTTTTTAAAATTACCCTTTGATAGTACAATTTTTTGGGATATTAATTGTCATAATTGCACTTTTTATGTTATTAATGAATTTAAAAGAATGACAAAATAGTAAATTCATATTATTTTATTCCTGAATTTTTGAAAATGGACTAATATTTTGAAACAACAAAGAAGGAAAAATGGACTAATATTTTGGATGGAATGAGTAAAACATAACAATTTATGATAAAGTCTTTCAGGTAGAAAGTCTCAAACTATATTTTTTTTAAAATAATTGCTGTTTTCTTAAATCATTTAAATTGGTATTTAATGAAAAATATTATCCTTACAAAAGAATATTTGTATTTTTAAAATTATGAGCAGGTCTGGCCTTGGGATTTATGGGGCCTTAAACGGCTTTGAAAGTGGGGCCTTCCTACATATATTTTTTTTATTAAAAAAAAAAATTATGAACAAAATAGTAATTTATCAATGCTTTTTTTTTATTATTTAGTAGTTACAAAAAGTTTCCTTACACATATAATCATTAAAATTTATGGGCGAATTACACTAACAATTCCTATAATTTGGGACTTGTGTCACTTTGGTCCCTACCTTTTCAATTGTGACACATTTGACCTTGAACTTTGAATTTTGTACGAAATAAGGACAATAGAAAATACCATTACTTAATTTCAAGGGAAAATTGTCAATTTGATAAAATATAATCTAATTTGATAAAAATAAATGTCAAAAAAATATTTTTGAATTTTTAAAAATTAATTCTACCCACTAAAGATAAAATTATGTAAGCAATAAAAAAGACTGGGTTTTGGACTTTTAGTATAATATAAAATTAATAAATTTTGGGCTTTATTTTGGGCCAAGAATTTGGGACCCTAGGCACGAGCCTTAGTGGCCTTAGCCCAAGGTTGGCCCTGATTATAAGTCATTTTAATGATCTTATGGTTTAAACTGATAAAATTAATACTTGTCACATCATTTTGTAATGATTTATATATGGGTATATATTTTTGGAGAAATTTCAATTCAAGTTAAATTCTAAAAATTAATAGTGATAAATAGTAAATTTTATAAATATTAATTTGGGCAAAATCTATTTTATCTCCTTGTATTATTGTCTTGGAGCACTTCAACCCCCTCACATTTTAAAAATAGCCAAGAACCTCTCTTATGATTTTAGCCATTTTGCACCTCGACTCTCCGTGGTCTTAAATTCCATTTAATTTAACAAAGAGTAGGTCTCATCTCTCTCATTTGAGAGTTGGCTTGAAGAAAAATTCAAAGTAAAGTCAAAATATATAATGTGAAATAACAAATGTGCCCTTATCGTCATCTTCTTTCCAAACTAATATGAAAACTCTAATCCTAACCCTTTTTCCTCTCTTTCCTTTCGGATACCTACATTGCTCAACAAACAATAGAAATATTCACTATTTTAAGTAGTAATTTTTGGAAAAAATAAAAATAAAAATAAATAATTGTGAACCACTCCCTATTTTTTATTTCTTTTATCTAAACCAGTAGCATTTTGTGAGGCAATAAAGCAATCACCTTTTTGCATCTAAACATCCCAGTGATTTGCTTGGAAGCAAAACCCTGTACTGGTTTGTTAAAATAAATATATATATGTAAATATCTACATTATATATATATATAAATATAAAGTTATATATGTATCAATTTTTAAAAGGTAATACTTTAAGATCTTTGTGCAAATTTAAAGGGCAGGTGAAGGACAATCGTCAATCATTATCGATTTCATTTTCATTCCTACTATTTCTATTGTTAATTGGTTGAGCTGCTTCTACTACCCTTCTGTCACGACCCCAAACTGCCCCTAGTAGAATGGTGCCGTGATGGCCAGTAATCCGAGATTACCAAAGGCCAACTTACAAAGATCACGCACAGTCAGAGTATAATCTATGGGGCTAACAAGAGCGGAAGCAATAACAAAATACAAGTGGTCCATAAGAGCTGTGCATAAGTCAAATGGAATGGCATGCATTCTTACATAACTTTACAACTTGAATACAACGTAAACAAAATACATATTACATCTTTACAAAAGAGCTTCACAAGCTGACATAAACAAATATAACGAATACAAGTCAAGAGATCATCGTCTGCAGAACTGCCGATGTAAACACAAGGTTGCCGACCTAAAAACACAAAATGCCGACATAAGCATTGCCGACGTAAACATGCATACAAAACATCGGGCACAAACACACATCTCGGCGAAGCCGACTTCTTGCTTGAAACCTACATATATATAGAGAGGGTGAGTATGGATACTCAGTGAATGGTACAAGTAATAAAGGGGTTAAATGAATGATTCCCGAGGTTCTTGTTAAAACAATACATATATCATAGCTTCTTCAAAACATATACATATAACATAACTTGTTCAAAACATATACTTAGCATAACTTGTACGAAACATACTTGGCAGAACTTGCATCAAAACATAGGATGAACCGTATTCATCAATCAAATCTTACAAAACTTGCTTACTTATGTGACTTAGGCCCGTAGCCCTTTTTCACCATATTGTGAACCCAAGAGGTGTCTCACACAGACTCTAGAGGTGGCTCACACTGTAGCACTTAGCTCCGTAGATTCTAGAGGTGTCTCACAGTATAGCACTTAGATCCGTGCAGCACTTTGCTTCATAGCCCTTACTCACAGATATATGATCCCAAGAGGTGTCTCACACAGACTCTAGAGGTGGCTCACACTGTAGCACTTAGCTCCGTAGATTCTAGAGGTGACTCACAGTGTAGCACTTAGATCCGTGCAGCACTTTGCTTCATATCAGAATGGCATAAGCCCTTACAGATTGGCATAAAGCCCGCTTGAACACGAGAGACTTATCTTGAATGTGCCACTAAAGCTTATAGTCCTCTGGCACATAAGGACCCAACATGTTGACATCAAAACAAAGTTTATACTTGATGCATAAAACTTATACTTGATATACTAAAATAGGGATAATCATTCATGCTTAACAAACACTTTTCAAAACAAAGCAAAACAAAGCTTATCAAACATTTGCAACATAGCTTTATTAGAAATACCACTCACATAGTTCTCGGGACATCGGGATCAAGGCAAAAGTCCAAGTCCTACAAACACATGGCAAGGTCTACTGAACATACATCTCAAAACAAGTCTTACATACATGCAAATGATCTCGGAAAACATGCTGGAAGTCAAAACACTGTTTTACATGTCAGAAAGACATGCTGGGTACTAACCAGATCTTTGCCGAGGTCCCACACCTCCTGGCCGAGGTGTGGTTACCAAGGCTTCGGCGTGCGACTGCACGCCGAGGTTCATACAAGACAAACCAAAGGTGCAAGTGATCATGCATGGTAGGCCAAGGTGAGATACGAAGCTTGGCCTAAGTGTGAGGTCTAGGTGAGAGTGATCTCGGCGGCTACACTCCGGGAAGTGAAGTCTGGAAAATCTGGGTTTCCACCCGTGAAGAACATGAAGAACATGAACATGAAGAACATGAATGAGATGAATGCCAAAATCATAACTCCTTTATTCAAAATCTGGGTTTTCATGCTATGAGTTCGAAAACATGGACCTGGGTACCCATACTTGAAGATCATATGAAAACAAACATGAAAACATGAATCTTGGCATGAGCTTTCGGATCAAAACATGACTTTTCTTGAAGAACACTTGAATATCATCTTCTCTTTCTAAAACCGAACTTCAAAACAATGCATGGCTTACAAATCATATTCAATCATGCAATGCAATAACATAAACATAAAGAACATCATACATTGATCAAGAATCTAACCTTAGCACACGGATCTAACGGTTCGATCTCTAAGAATCAAGCTTGGATCTCTACTCTCTCTCTAGAACTCCTCTCCCTCCTCCTTAGAGCTTCTCTCTTCCCTTCAAAACATAGATATACAACAAATGAGGGGTTTCTCTCTCTGCCGGCTGATTTAACACTCAGCTCGGCCACGTGGCGTTACCGGGTTGGTCCTCCTCAAAAAGGTGACTGATTGACAAGACAAGGTTCTGACAAAGCGTATCTAACAAGCTTCACAGCAAACACTCCGGCAAGTGATGACATCGGCAAAAGACAAGACATCGGCAAACAAAGGACAATGACCTCAGCTAAGAACAACACTTCGGCAGTAAGGTAACAATGACATTGGCTTGGAAGGACAGAGCCTCGGCAACTAAGATGACAATGATCCCGGCTAGGAAGGACAACACTTGACTGAACTGTGCCACACCTCGGCCTAGATGTGCCACACCTCGGTCTAGGTCATACCACCTCCAGGACAAGATCACTTGGGTTTAAGATAACATCTCGGCCCAGATAATACACATCTCAGCCTCGGCGATACACACCTCGGCCCAGATGATAATCATCTCGGCCAATATGCCAGAACAAGGGTAGAGATCAAACAAAGGGATTCCAAAACAGTTAAAGGCTTAAGATGACCTCGGCTTGGAAATGATCTAGGCTTAACATAACTTAGGCTTGGCATAGCAAGGGAGGAACAAAGCATACACTTAAACAAATCACATAAGTACAAGGCAAAATTCATGAATGCAAATCTTAACATGGCAAAATCATATAAGTGCATGCAAGCATGACTAAGGCATGAAATGTGGGTCCTTACACCTTCAGCCTTCATTTCTATATACCTTCTCATTTTTGGTTCAAAATTTCTATATAACGATTCTTTCCACTTGATACATGTATGTCTATGTATATGTGTCATGACCCGAACCCGCCCCTATGGATTAAGGTCATAACCGGCCAGTAATCAAGGGATTACTACAGCCTCAAACCAAAACAAAAGATATTCCATCAGAGTTAAGGGGCCAAACGGAAGCAAGCTTAAAAATTTTGTCCAATGAGCTATGCTTACATGGTATATCAAAACATTTCACATGTACATAATAATAACTCACACTACATATCAGTAGTTAACATCTTGTATACCCAGGATCATTCAAACACATAGTTAACCATGCCAAAAGCTTATACATATAAATGGTCTATCATGACCAATAGAAATAGCAAAAGAAATTCAAAAGATCATAAACAAAGCCTCTTGCGTGAGGCACCTAGGCTGACTTTACAAAACTCGGGTTCCTTTCTTAAATTCCACTAAGGCTGGGGTTGAACGTCCCTTTGCTCACCTACATACATATAAATAAGAGTGAGCTAACGCCCAGTGAATAATATCAAAATAAAGAGGTTAATGAATGAGATTTGCTCATAAATGAGTCATACTTATAATGTAAACATTTGAACCACTATTCTTATTCACATCAGATTTACAAATCTCAACAAAGCTAAACGACCTCGGGTCCAACAGATCATATCCATATGCAAAACGACCTCAGATCCAATTCTTATATAAAATGACTTTGGGTCCATCCATACAAAACGACCTTTGGTCCAACCAACTCTTTATTCAAAACGACCTGTGGTCCAATTCAAACATATCAAACAGCCTCGGGGCCAATATAAAATATATCGAACGGCCTCGGGCCCAATCCAAACATATCAGGCATATCAAACGGCCTCGGGCCCATTCTCTTTATGTTTATATCTATGCGCATTTCATATTCATGATCATGATCCCTTTCATTCAAACGGCCTTTGGACCATCACGGTATTCAACATATCAAATGACATATTCAAACGGCCTTTGGCCCATCTTTCCATTCATGTCTAACGGCCTTTGACCTAGTCGTCCATATCCGACGGCGTTTGGCCCAATCATTCATGTCCAATAGCCTTTGGCCCAATCATTCATATCCAACGGCCTTTGGCCCAATCATTTATGTCAAATGGCCTTTCGCCGAATTCAGATATATCAAACGTATCGAACGGTCTTATACAAAATTAGGCATATAGAATACTCATTCATATTTCAAATCCAAATCAACAAATCCATGAAGCTTACACAAAGATATTACTCACAGTGATCTGTCGGTGGTCTTATACAAAATTACTCACAGTGATCTGTCGGTGGACTTGCTCTGGTGCTTGACCCTACACGTTTCATGAACATAATGGGTCACAAACGATTCAACCTGTTCTTAATTCATACATCCCTCTTAGGCTTCTTTCTTATTCTCTTAACTCATTTACAATGCTTAATACATGCCTAAGAGTACTTAGAAATGAAAGAGAATGGAAAATGAAACACAAAACATCTTTACAAACTTTCTGAAACAGGGCTCCCCGCTCGAGTGCGGCTTTGGCCGCTCGAGCTGATCCTTTAGGTCTACAAAAGTACTGGTTGCCTCATATTCACACTCGAGCTCTAATTCGGACACTCGAGCTGAGGGTGAAACATATGCCTTGGATGCTCGAGCATGATTCTCCCCGCTCGAGTGGACGACAATGTCTGCAAAACTGCTGGGAACCAGCATTCCATGCTCGAGCGACCATTACCCCGCTCGAGCGGACATGCCGGATTCTGGAATTTCCAGCAAGCTACTTGAAGCTCAATCTTGTATTCAAACTTATGTAACTTGCATAAGATGACTCATACTCCACATGCACATTTTCTAACATGATATAAACACCAAATTACAACATTATGAAGTCTAATTTTCATGAATCAATTTCATATTCATACAATCTTTGGCAAATCCATCTTCAAAACATGTAGTTGAGTCCCATAGTCCCATTTTCCATGGATGCATGCCTTAATTGACTTCCAATTTAACTCATTTAACATATCTTACACACAAACATGCAAACCCATAACAAATTGTTACATGCATCCATACATTGATCACAATTTCATCATGTTCATCATGCTTTGCATTCAAATATGCATCTACAAGGCAATTTCTTACATGCATATGCATTTTAACTTCAAACTCACTCAATTCAACATAAATCCTCATTCTTGGTTCCAATATAACTTGGATTCACAATATTACAAACTCAAATCCATGAACTCATGCCCAATTACTCACCCAGGAGCTTCAATCCTCACAAAGGTAGTTAAATCTTAAGTGTAGCTTGCCAAATTCACAACCTTTGAGCCAAATTACATAATTTTTCCTCTCCCTCTCTCTAGAACTGGCCCCTCTCTCTCTCTAGAGTGTGATTTTCAGCCAAAAGGGAAAATGAGCTCAAAACAATGCAAATAGGCCACTTATATACCTTGGCCTAATCAAATTAATTAAGGCTAAGTAATTGAGCCTAATTTAATCGTTCTGAATCTAATTATTTTGATCCGAATCAATTTCTAATTAAATTTCACCGTAGGCTCTAAAAATTACGCTAATCATAATGGCGTAATCAATTTTGTTTTCTGTAGCCGGGAAGGCCTTCAATTTTCAGTTCAAAGCACAGATTCTAATAGATTTTCCTATGGTGAATAAATACAAAGCCAAAATCACATATAATCATGCAATTAACACCCAAATTCAAATTAAGCACATAATTACAAACATAAGCATGATTAATTAACATAGTACAAGGCACGGTTATCACAATATGTATATGTATATATCAGTATATATAACCACATATGTATACAGAGCAGAGAGAATGAAAATAAAGAAGGTAAATGGGCATTAACGTCATTTTACATTTATAATTAACGATGTTAGTATTACACTTTAGTCCCAAACATAAGAGAGGTTTTTAGCTATTTTTAAATGTAAGGGAGGTTAAATACTCCAAGACAATACTACAATAAGGTAAAATTGATTTTACCCTATTAATTATTAAAATTATAATCTTTAACATGAAATTGTAATCATTTTTTAAGAGTATCAGCAAGTGATAATTTTGTTTATATACTATAGATATATTGTTTGTATGGTGTAACTTAAACTAATAGCTTTCCATTTGTCTATATAAAAAATTTTCTTCATAACATCACTTAAGTTGGAATTTTATTTTTTTCAATCAATTAGATATTAATTATTAACATTTACAGAATATTCCACAATACTGAATAATCAACAATATATACCCGCAATAATCTTAACACCAACAACTACTATCTATCTTAAAGTGTGTGGATATTATCTGTGCAAATCCTAATTCTCTCCGTACTCTTAGAGTACGGTCATGTGGTGTTTCAGAATATTTTGATTGGTAGAGAATGTGAGACTTATGATTTTGTGTTGAGTGACTAAAGAACATAAGGGGGCATGGTGAATGGTAATAAGTGAAGGCGTATAGACACGTAATACTCTAAGAATACCCAATAATTTTCCGTCATAATTATAATGAAAGATTTTTATTACATATGACTACAAATTAAACATGTAAGAATATGTCTTTATTTTAAATTAATAAAAAAAGATTTTTATTACATATGACTACAAATTAAACATGTAAGAATCTGTCATTATTTTTAAATTAATAAAAGAAAAATCATTACATTTATTGAGGTTTTTTTTTTGCAATCTTTGACACATAATTGTAATAAATGTGTGAGCAAATCATAATTACATAATCAAGAAATGGAGGAATAAATTCAACCTACCATAAATTGTTCAACTTTAATCTGCCCATTATTTTTCGAAACATAAGTTAAACAAACATAATATCTAATAAATAAACATATTGTTCAACATGTAACAAGTATAAAATTCCCATCAAACAAATATTTGTGGTAACAACAATTACAAAACTAAAATTATGCTAAATAATTAAAAAAAAAAAACAAGAATATTAGCAAGATCAGTAGCAGCTCATCATAAATAAGAGCGTAGGATTGTATGCATTATGGTTTATGGTATGTATACGGTCCGATTTGGTTCTGACCAGGCATGTGGAATAGCTGTGTGTTATGGCACCTACATGCTTCAAAATTGTGCATTATAATACCAAAAAAATAAAAATAAAAAAATGAGGTAGTTTCTTTAGACCATTATAAATAGAAGTGGACCATCCATTCTTATCTTGCTCGTTCTTACATTCTCTCCATCTCTCCCTCGCTCTAATCTTCATTTTCTCTCTATCCTCCACTTATCCCTTCTCTGTATTACAGACATAAAAAATGTTTTCCAAAGTTTTTCCTATGTTTTTCATAGTGCTTCACTTTGCTTGCGAGGTTTTCAAGGAAGTGAAGTCCAAAGTATTTAACATGTTTTTCAAAGTGTGTCACTTCGCCTACAAAGTTTTTGAGAAAATGAAGTCCACAAAGTTTCACATGGTTTTCATAGTGTTATGCTTCACCAACAAAGTTTTCTGGAAATTGAAGTTTGAAGTGTTTAAGTTTTTGAGTAACAACAATTAGATTTTTACTGTGCTGCCTTCAATGACCTATTAGAATTTGCAAGTGCCACAATGGAACAAATGAAAAAAAATATGATATACACTTACGTGGGACTTGGTTTTGCGGCGGTTGTAGTGACTTCTGCAATTGTAGAAGTTGTATAGCTCAAGAAAAACGAAAAGCCTATTACATTTCTAGAAGTTTTTGGTCTTATTTGTACTTTAGGCCACCTTCTGGCATCAATTTTGGAAATAATACTTATTCTATACAAAAAAGAGTGAAGGCTTAAGTTTTCCATCTTCTCGGCTATTTTTGCCACGTCTACACTTGCTCTCAAGGTTTTCTCGAAAATGACTGTTTTGTACTTTATAAATTGCAATTATTATCGTAAAATGCGGATGATGGAGGTGGAACTGAAGAATATGAAGTGAAGGGACCAGTTATTTCGTTGTCATGTCTGCGCTCTTCATGACCATCCCAACCACTGGAATTTCTATTGGCTCAATAGAGCTGTCGATGATGATCAGAAGCTTTTTAATGGTGCTGGTGCTGCCCATGATCAAGAAGTTTCTATTGATCTGCCTCTCTTGCCTTGTCATCCTACTCCGTATTGTGAGGTATGAGTGAAAAACTCCGTACCCTGAAATATAAAGGATTTGGTTATCTTAGTTAGCTTTTTTAGCTTTGGAATGACAAACTTTTTTGTTGGTTTTTTTGCTTTTTTGACGTTTTTTTTGTTGTTATTTTGTGATTATTTAGCCCAAATGGTTTACCAAACCGTTGTTTACAGGACTTTTCAACATATATATATATAGAGTATAGGATTTCAGAAGTATATATATTACACTGGATGTATGGTTATAGGATTTCGAACATATATGTGGTGTAAGGAAATTACTATCATGAAATAAAGAAATTGCTGTCATAAAAACACTTCTATTGAACACAACACATCAAAAATCGGAAATCGTTTCTAATCATCAGAATATGGCAAAAAACAAAAAGCCTATTACATTTCGAGAAGTTTTTGGTCTTATTTCTAATTTAGGCCAACTTACGACATCCATTTTGGAAATAATACTTATTGTATACAAAAAAGAGTGGTGGCTTAAGTTTTCCATCTTCTCGGCTTTGTTTGCCATGTCTACACTTGCAATCAAGGTTTTCTAAAAAATGACCGTTCCATGTTTGTAAATTGCAATTATTATAGTAAAATGAGGATGATGGAGGTGGAACTGAAGAACATGAAGTCAAGGGAGCAGTTACTTCGTTGTCATGTCTGCGCTCTTCATGTCTATCCCAACCATTGGAATTTCAATTGGCTCGATAGTGCTGCCGATGTTGATCAGAAGTTCCTTAACGGTGCTGGGGCTGCTCCCAATCAAGAAATTTCTATTGATCTGCCTCTCATGCCATGTCATCCTGCTCCATATTGTGATATCTGAGTAAAGAAACTCCATACCACGAAATATAAAGGATTTGGTTTTCTTGTTTAGCTTTTTTGGCTTTGGAATGACAAACTTGTGTGTTGGTTTTTTGGCTTTTTTCACATTTTTTTTGTTGTCATTTTGGGATTATTTATCCCAAATGGCTTATCAAATCGGGGATTGTAGGATTTTGAACATATATATATATATATGGAGTGTAGGATTTGACAAGTATATATATTACATTGGATGTATGGTTATAGGATTTCGAACATATATGTGGTGTAAGGAAATTACTGTCATGAAATACGGAAATTACTGTCATAAAAACACTTCTAATGCAAGCAAACCATCAAAAATCGAAAATTGTTTCAAATCATCAGAATCTCGCAGAAAACAAAAAGCCTATTACATTTCCAAAAGTTTTTGGTCTTATTTCTACTTTAGGCCAGCTTATGGCATCTATTTTGGAAATAATACTTATTCCATACAAAACAGAGTAGAGGCTTAGGATTTCCATCTTCTCGGCTATGTTTTCCATGTCTACACTTGCTCTCAAGGTTTTCTAAAAAATGACTATTTAGTATTTTGTAAATTGCAATTATTACCGTAAAATACGAATGATGGAGGTGGAACTAAAGAATATTAAGTTAAGGAAGCAGTTATTTCGTTGTCATGTCTGCGCTCTTCATGACCATCCCAACCACTAGAATTTCTATTGGCTCGATAGTGCTGCCGATGATGATCAAAAGCTTTTAACCGGTGTTGGTGTTGCCCGTGATCAAGAACTTTCTATCAATCTGCCTCTCTTGCCTTGTTATCCTGCTCTGTATTATGAGATATAAGTGAAGAAACTCCATACCACGAAATATAAAAGATTTGGTTTTCTTGTTTAGCTTTTTTGGCGTTGGAATGACAAAATTGTTTGTTGGTTTTTTGGCTTGTTTGACCTTTTTTTCTTTTCTTTTTTTTTTTGTGGTCATTTTGGGATTACATAGCCCAATTGGTTTACCAAACCGGGGCTTATAGGATTTTGAACATATATGTATAGAGTATAGGATTTCAGAAGTGTATATATATTACATTGGATGTATGGTTATAGGATTTCGAACAAATATATGGTGTAAGGAAATTACTGTCATGAAATAAGGAAATTACAGTCCTAAAAACACTTCTAATGCAAACAAACCATCAAAAATCGGAAATCGTTTCAAATCATCAGAATCTCGCAGAAAACAAAAAGCCTATTACATTTCCAGAAGTTTTTGGCCTTATTTCTACTTTAGGCCAGCTTATGGCATCTATTTTGGAAATAATACTTATTCTCTACAAAACATAGTGGAGGCTTAGGATTTCCATCTTCTCGGCTATGCTTGCCATGTCTACACTTGCCCTCAAGGTCTTCTAGAAAATGTCAGTTTTGTATTTTGTAAATTGCAATTATTATCGTAAAATGTGGACGATGGAGGAGAAACTGAAGAATACGAAGTAAAGGTAGCAGTTATTTCGTTGTCATGTCGGCGCTCTTCATGACCATCCCAACCACTGGAATTTTTATTGGCACGATAGTGCTGTCGACGATGATACGAAGCTTTTTAACCGTGCTGCTGCTGCTCATGACCATGAAGTTTCCATTGATCTACCTCTCTTGCCTTGTCATCCTACTCCGTATTGTGAGATATCAGTGAAGAAACTCCATACCACGAAATGTAAAAGATTTGGTTTTCCTGTTTAGCTTTTTTGGCTTTGGAACGACAAAATTGTTTGTTGGTTTTGTGGCTTGTCTGACCTTTTTATCTTATTTTTTTCTTTGGTCATTTTGGGATTACTTAGCCCAAATGGTTTACCAAACCGGGGATTATAGGATTTTGAACATATATATACATGGAGTACAGGATTTTAGAAGTATATATATTACATTGGATGTATGGTTATAGGATTTCGAACATATATGTGGTGTCAGGAAATTACTGTCTTGAAAGAAGGAAATTACTATCATAAAAACACTTCTAATGCAAGCAAACCAGCAAAAATCGAAAATTGTTTCAAATCATCAGAATCTCGCAGAAAACAAAAAGCCTATTACATTTCCAAAAGTTTTTGGCCCTATTTCTACTTTAGGCCAGCTTATAGCATCTATTTTGGAAATAATACTTATTCTATACAAAACAGAGTAGAGGCTTAGGATTTCCATCTTCTCGGCTATGTTTTCCGTGTCTACACTTGCTCTCAAGGTTGTCTCGAAAATGAGTGTTTAGTATTTTGTAAATTGCAATTATTACCGTAAAACGCGAATGTTGGAGGTGGAACTAAAGAATATGAAGTTAAGGGAGAAGTTATTTCGTTGTCATGTCTACGCTCTTCATGACCATCCCAACCACTGGAATTTCTATTGGCTCGATAATGCTGCCGATGATGATCAAAAGCTTTTTAACGGTGTTGGTGCTGCTCGTGATCAAGAACTTTCTATCAATCTGCCATCCTTGCCTCGTTATCCTACTCCGTATTGTGAGATATTAGTGAAGAAACTCCATACCACGAAATATAAAAGATTTGGTTTTCTTGTTTAGCCTTTTTGGCTTTGGAATGACAAAATTGTTTGTTGGTTTTTTGGCTTGTTTGACCTTCTTTTCTTTTCTTTTCTTTTCTTTTTTTTTGTGGTCATTTTGGGATTACATAGCCCAATTGGTTTACCAAAGCGGGGCATATAGGATTTTGAACATATATATATAGAGTATAGGATTTTAGAAGTCTATATCTATTACATTGGATGTATGGTTATAGGATTTCGAACAAATATATGGGGTAAGGAAATTACTATCATGAAATAAGGAAATTACAGTCCTAAAAACACTTCTAATGCAAACAAACCATCAAAAATCGGAAATCGTTTCAAATCATCAGAATCACGCAGAAAACAAAAAGCCTATTACATTTCCAGAAGTTTTTGGTCTTATTTCTACTTTAGGCCAGCTTATGGCATCTATTTTATACTTATTCTCTACAAAACATAGTGGAGGCTTAGGTTTTCCATCTTCTCGGCTATGTTTGCCATGTCTACTTTTGCCCTCAAGGTCTTCTAGAAATTGCCTGTTTCGTATTTTGAAAATTGCAATTATTACTGTAAAATGTGGACGATGGAGGAGGAACTGAAGAATACGAAGTAAAGGGAGTAGTTATTTCGTTGTCATGGCGGCGCTCTTCATGACCATCCCAACCACTGGAATTTTTATTGGCCCGATAGTGCTGTCGACGATGATACGAAGCTTTTTAACCATGCTGGTGCTGCTCATGACCATGAAGTTTCTATTGATCTGCCTCTCTTGCCTTGTCATCCTGCTCCGTATTGTGAGATATCAGTGAAGAAACTCCATTCCACGAAATATAAACGATTTGGTTTTCTTGTATAGCTTTTTTAGCTTTGGAATGACAAACTTGTTTGTTGGTTTTTTGGCTTTTTTCACCTTTTTTTTTTTGTTGTCATTTTGGGATTATTTATCCCAAATGGTTCACCAAACTGGGGATTGTAGGATTTTGAACATATATATATATATGGAGTATAGGATTTCAGAAGTATATATATTACATTGGATGTATGGTTATAGGATTTCGAACATATATATGGTGTCAGTAAATTACTGTCGAGAAATAAGGAAATTACTGTCACAAAAACACTTCTAATGCAAGCTAACCATCAAAAACCGGAAATTGTTTCAAATCATCAGAATCTCGCAGAAAACAAAAAGCCTATTACATTTCCAAATGTTTTTGGTCTTATTTCTACTTTAGGCCAGCTTATGGCATCTATTTTGGAAATAATACTTATTCTATACAAAACAGAGTAGAGGCTTAGGATTTCCATCTTCTCGGCTATGTTTGCCATGTCTACACTTGCTCTCAAGGTTTTCTCGAAAATGACTGTTTAGTATTTTGTAAATTGCAATTATTACCGTAAAATGCGAATGATGGAGTTGGAACTAAAGAATATGAAGTTAATGGAGCAGTTATTTCGTTGCCTTGTCTACACTCTTCATGACCATCCTAACCACTGAAATTTCTATTGGCTCGATAGTGCTGCCGATGATGATCAAAAGCTTTTTAACGATGTTGGTGCTGCTCGTGATCAGGAACTTTCTATCAAGCTGCCTCTCTTGCCTTGCTATCCTGCTCCGTATTGTGAGATATCAGTGAAGAAACTCCATACCACGAAATGTAAAAGATTTGGTTTTCCTGTTTAGCTTTTTTGGCTTTAGAATGACAAAATTGTTTGTTGGTTTTTTGGCTTGTCTGAGCTTTTTTTCTTTTTTTTTTTTGGGGCAATTTTCGGATTATTTAGCCCAAATGGTTTACCAAACCGGGGCTTATAGGATTTTGAACATATATATAGAGTATAGGATTTCAGAAGTATATATATTTTACATTGGATGTATGGTCATAGGATTTCAGACATATATGTGGTGTAAGGCAATTACTGTCATGAAATACGGAAATTACAGCCCTAAAAACAATTCTAATGCAAACAAACCATCAAAAATCGGAAATCGTTACAAATCATCAGAGTCTCGCAGAGAACAAAAATCCTATTACATCTACATAAGTTTTTGGTCTTATTTCTACTTTACGCCAACTTATGGCATCTATTTTGGAAATAATACTTATTCTCTACAAAACATAGTGGAGGCTTAGGTTTTCCATCTTCTCGGCTATGTTTGCCATGTCTACACTTGCTCTCAAGGTCTTCTCGAAAATGTCTGTTTCGTATTTTGTAAATTGCAATTATTACCGTAAAATGTGGACGATGGAGGAGGAAGTGAAGAATACGAACTAAAGGAAGCAGTTATTTCGTTGTCATGTATGCGCTCTTCATGACCATCCCAACCACTGGAATTTTTATTGGCTCGGTAGTGCTGTCGACGATGATCCAAAGCTTTTTAACCGTGCTGGTGCTGCTCATGACAATGAAGTTTCTATTGATCTGCCTCTCTTGCCTTTTCATCCTACTCCGTATTGTGAGATATCAGTGAAGAAACTCCATTCCACGAAATATAAAGGATTTGGTTTTCTTGTTTAGCTTTTTTGGCTTTGGAATGACAAACTTGTTTGTTGGTGTTTTGGGTTTTTTCACTTTTTTTTTGTTGTCGTTTTGGGATTATTTATCCCAAACGGTTTAGCAAACCTGGGATTGTAGAATTTTGATCATATATATATATGGAGTATAGGATTTCAAAAGTATATATATTACATTGGATGTATGGTTACAGGATTTCGAACATATATGTGGTGTAAGGAAATTACTGGAATGAAATAAGGAAATTACTGTCATAAAAGCACTTCTAATGCAAGCAAACCATCAAAAATCAGAAATTGTTTCAAATCATCAGAATATCGCCGAAAACAAAAAGCCTGCTACATTTCCAAAAGTTTTTGGTCTTATTTCTACTTTAGGCCAGCTTATGGCATTTATTTTGGAAATAATACTTATTCTCTACAAAACATAGTGGAGGCTTAGGTTTTCCATCTTCTCGGCTACGATTGCCATGTCTACACATGCTCTCAAGGTCTTCTTGAAAATGTCTATTTCCTATTTTGTAAATTGCAATTATTACCGTAAAATGTGGACGATGGAGGAGGAACTAAAGAATACAAAGTAAAGGGAGTAGTTATTTCGTGGTCATGTCTGCGCCCTTCATGACCATCCCAACCACTGGAATTTTTATTGCCTCGATAGTGCTGTTGACGATGATCCGAAGCTTTTTAACCGTGCTGGTGCTGCTCAAGACCATGAAGTTTCTATTGATTTGCTTCTCTTGCCATGTCATCCTGCTCCGTATTGTGAGATATTAGTGAAGAAACTCCATTCCACGAAATGTAAAGGATTTGGTTTTCTTTTTTAGCTTTTTTGGCTTTGGAATGACAAACTTGTTTGTTGGTTTTTTGGCTTTTTTCACTTTTTTTTTTTTGTTGTCATTTTGGGATTATTTATCACAATTGGTTTACCAAACCGGGGATTGTAGGATTTTGAACATATATATATGGAGTATAGGATTTCAGAAGTATATATATTACATTAGATGTATGGTTATAGGATTTCGAACATATATGTGGTTTCAGGAAATTACTGTCATGAAATAAGGAAATTACTGTCAGAAAAACACTTCTAATGCAAACACACCATGAAAAATCGGAAATTGTTTCAAATCATCAGAATCTCGAAGAAAACAAAAAGCGTATTACATTTCAAAAAGTTTTTGGTCTTATTTCAACATTAGGCCAACTTACGGCATCAATTTTGGAAATAATACTTATTCTATACAAAACAGAGTAGAGGCTTAGGATATCCATCTTCTCGGCTATGTTTGCCATGTCTACACTTGCTCTCAAGGTTTTCTCGAAAATGACTGTTTAGTATTTTGTAAGTTGCAATTATTACCGTAAAATGCGAATGGTGGAGGTGGAACTAAAGAATATGAAGTTGAGGGAGTAGTTATTTCGTTGTCATGTCTGCGCTCTTCATGAGCATCCCAACCACTGGAATTTCTATAGGTTCGATAGTGCTACAGATGATGATCAAAAGCTTTTTAACGGTGTTGGCGCTGCTCGTGATCAAGAACTTTCTATCAATCTGCCTCTCTTGCCTTGTCATCCTGCTCCGTGTTGTGAGATATCGGTGAAGAAACTCCATACCACGAAATATAAAAGATTTGGTTTTCTTGTTTAGCTTTTTTGTCTTTGGAATGACAAAATTGTTTGTTGGTTTTTTGGCTTCTTTGACGTTTTTTTTCTTTTCTTTTTTTTGGTCATTTTGGGATTACTTAGCCCAATTGGTTTACCAAACCGGGGCTTATAGGATTTTGAAGATATATATACAGAGTACAGGATTTCAGAAGTATATATATATTACATTGGATGTATGGTTATAGGATTTCGAACATATATATGGTGTAAGGAAATTACTGTCATGAAATAAGGAAATTACAGTCCTAAAACCACTTCTAATGCAAATAAACCATCAAAAATTGGAAATCATTTCAAATAATCAGAATCTCGCAGAAAACAAACAGCCTATTACATTTCCAGAAGTTTTTGGTCTTATTTCTACTTTAGGCCAGCTTATGGCATTTATTTTGGAAATAATACTTATTCTCTACAAAACATAGTGGAGGCTTAGGTTTTCTATCTTCTCGGCTATGTTTGCCATGTCTACACTTGCTCTCAAGGTCTTCTCGAAAATGTGTGTTTCGTATGTTGTAAATTGCAATTATTACCGTAAAATGTGGACGAAGGAGGAGGCTTAGGTTTTCTATCTTCTCGGTTTTCTATCCGAAGCTTTTTAACGGTGCTGGTGCTGCTCATGACCTTGAAGTTTCTATTGATCTGCCTCTCTTGCCTGGTCATCCTGCTCCGTATTGTGGGATATCAGTGAAGAAACTCCATTCCACGAAATATAAAGGATTTGGTTTTCTTGTTTAGCTTTTTTGGATTTGGAATGACAAACTTGTTTGTTGGTTTTTTTGGCTTTTTTCACTTTTTTTTTTTTTTTTTTTGTTGTCGTTTTGGGATTATTTATCCCAAATGGTTTACCAAACGGGGGAATGTAGGATTCTGAACATATATATATACGGAGTATAGGATTTCAGAAGTTTATATAAAACATTGGACGTATAATTATAGGATTTCGAACATATATGTGGTGTAAGGAAATTACTGTCACGAAATAAGGAAATTACTGTCATAAAAACACTTCTAATGCAACAAACCATCAAAAATCGGAAATTGTTTCAAATCATCAGAATCTCGCAGAAAACAAAAAGCCTATTACATTTCAAAAATTTTTTGGTCTTAATTCTACTTTAGGCCAGCTTATTGCATCTATTTTGGAAATAATACTTATTGTGCACAAAACAGAGTAGAGGGTTAGGATTTCCATCTTCTCGGCCATGTTTGCCATGCGTACACTTGCTCTCAAGGTTTTCTCCAAAATGACAATCTAGTATTTTGTAAATTGCAATTATTACCGTAAAATGCAAATGATGGAGGTGGAACTAAAGAATATGAAGTTAACGGAGAAGTTATATTGCTGTCATGTCTGCGCTCCTCATGACAATCCCAACCACTGGAATTTCTATTGGCTCGATAGTGCTGCCGATGATGGTCAAAAGCTTTTTAACAGTGTTAGTGCTGCTCGTGATCAAGAACTTTTTATCAATCTGCCTCTCTCGCCTTGTTATCCTGCTCCGTACTGTGAGATATCAGTGAAGAAACTCCATACCACGAAATATAAAAGATTCGGTTTTCTTGTTTACCTTTGGAATGACAAAATTCTTTGTTGGTTTTTTGGCTTGTTTGACCTTTTTTTCTTCTTTTTTTTTTTTGGTCATTTTGGGATTACTTAGCCCAAATGGTTTACCAAACCGGGGCTTATAGGATTTTGAACATATATATATAGAGTATAGGATTTCAGAAATATATATATATATATTACATTGGATGTATGGTTATAGGATTTCAAGCCTATATATGGTGTAAGGAGATTACTGTCATGAAATGAGCTAATTATAGTCCTAAAAACACTTCTAATGCAAACAAACCATCAAAAATCGGAAATCGTTTCAAATCATCCGAATCTAGCAGAAAACAAAAAGCCTATTACATTTCCAGAAGTTTTTGGTCTTATTTCTACCTTAGGCCAGCTTATGGCATCTATTTTGGAAATAATACTTATTCTCTACAAAACATAGTGGATACTTAGGTATTCCATCTTCTCGGCTATGTTTGCCATGTCTACACTTGCCCTCAAGGTCTTCTCGAAAATGTGTGTTTCGTATTTTGTAAATTGCAATTATTACCGTAAAATGTGGACGATGGAGGAGGAACTGAAGAATACGAAGTAAATGGAGCAGTCATTTCGTTGTCATGCTTGCGCTCTTCATGACCATCCCAACCACTGGAATTTTTATTGGCTCGAGAGTGCTGTCGACGATGGTCCGAAGCTTTTTAACCGTGCTTGTGCTGCTCATGACCAGGAAGTTTCTATTTATCTGCCTCTCTTGCCTTGTCATCCTACTCCGTATTGTGAGATATCAGTGAAGAAACTCCATTCCACGAAATATAAAGGTTTTGGTTTTCTGGTTTAGCTTTTTTGGCTTTCGAATGACAAACTTGTTTGTTGGTTTTTTGGCTTTTTTCACTTTTTTTTTCTTGTCATTTTGGGATTATTTATCCCAAATGGTTTACCACACCGGGGATTGTGGGATTTTGAACATATATATATATGGAGTATAGGATTTTAGAAGTATATATATTACATTGGATGTACGGTTATAGGATTTCGAACATATATGTCGTGTAAGGAAATTACTGTCATGAAATAATGAAATTACTGTCATAAAAACACTTCTAATGCAAACACACCATCAAACATCGGAAATTGTTTCAAATCATCAGAATCTCGCAGAAAACAAAAAGCCTATTACATTTCCAAAAGTTTTTGGTCTTATTTCTACTTTTGGCTAGCCTATGGCATCTATTTTGGAAATAATACTTATTCTATACAAAACAGAGTAGAGGCTTAGGATTTCCATCTTCTCGGCTATGTTTGCCATGTCTACGCTTGCTCTCAAGGTTTTCTCGAAAATGACTGTTTTGTATTTTGTAAATTGCAATTATTACCGTAAAATGCGAATGATGGAGGTGGAACTAAAGAATATGAAGTTAAGGGAGCAGTTATTTCGTTGTCATGTCTGCGCTCTTCATGACTATCCCAACCGCTAGAATTTCTATTGGCTCGATAGTGATGCCGATGATGATAAAAAGCATTTTAACGGTGTTGGTGCTGCTCGTGATCAAGAACTTTCCATCAATCTGCCTCTCTAGCCTTATCATCCTGCTCCGTGTCGTGAGATATCAGTGAAGAAACTCCATACCACGAAATATAAAAGATTTGGTTTTCTTGTTTACCTTTTTTGGCTTTTGAATGACAAAATTGTTTGTTGGTTTTTTGGCTTCTTTCACCTTTTTTTCTTCTCTTGTTTTTGGTCATTTTGGGATTACTTAGCCCAAATGGTTTACCAAACCGGGGCTTATAGGATTTTGAACATATATATATAGAGTATAGGATTTTCAGAAGTATATATATATTACATTGGATGTATGGTTGTAGGATTTCGAACATATATATGGTGTAGGGAAATTACTGTCATGAAATAAGGAAATTACAGTCCTAAAAACACTTCTAATGCAAACAAACCATCAAAACTCGGAAATCGTTTCAAATCATCAGAATCTCGCAGAAAACAAAAAGCCTATGACATTTCCAGCTGTTTTTGGTCTTATTTCTACTTTAGGCCAGCTTATGGCATCTATTTTGGAAATAATACTTATTCTCTACAAAACATAGTGGAGGCTAAGGTTTTCCATCTTCTCGGCTATGTTTGCCACCTCAACACTTGCCCTCAAGGTCGTCTCGAAAATGTCTGTTTCGTATTTTGTAAATTGCAATTATTACCGTAAAATGTGGACGATGGAGGAGGAACTGAAGAATACGAAGTAAAGGGAGCAGTCATTTCGTTGTCATGTCTGCGCTCTTCGTGACCATCCCAACCACTGGAATTTTTATTGGCTCGATAGTGCTGTCGACGATGATCCGAAGCTTTTTAATCGTGCTGGTGCTGCTCATGACCCCGAAGTTTTTATTGATCTACCTCTCTTGCCTCGTCATCCTGCTCCGTATTGTGAGATATCAGTGAAGAAACTCCATTCTACGAAATATAAACGAATCGGTTTTCTGGTTTAGCTTTTTTGGCTTCGGAATGATAAACTTGTTTGTTGGTTTTTTGGCTTGTTTTCACTTTTTTTTGTTGTCATTTTGGGATTATTTATCCCAAATGGTTTACCAAACCGGGGATTGTAGGATTTTGAACATATATGAAAAATCTAGAAACCCTAGATGTTGATTTGTGATTATGTATCAATAAAAAGCAGTAAAAAACAATCCCAATTAAACAATCAAGAGAAAGAGACACAATGATTTTTACGTGGAAAAACCACAATTGGACACCTCCAACTGTGATAAAAAAACCACGGGCAACTGCCACAAGACAATCCACTAAGAAGAATTAAAGGAATTACACAGGTATACTCTCAATTATCTAGCGAATCCACAACGCCTAATTGAACCAACCTCTATGTGCCTCTTCCAACCTCATCTTCACCACGGAATTGTCTTTCTGATGAGCCACTCCGGATTCCACCAAAGCTTCAGGCTCGAATTCTTCAGAATCCACAACTGAAGAACAACTCTCTCTTTTGTGTATAACAAACAAACCTTTGATGTACTCTCTTTAAACCATGAGTTGAATACTCAATAAAAACATCAAAGAAAACTTAACAAAATATCTCCAGATATAACCCTTAAGAATCAAAAAGAAGATCTGGAGAGATTCAATGAATAAATCAATGAATAGCCTAGATTTGGAAGAAACCCAACTATTTATAGAAAACCAAAACAATCCTAGTTGGGAAAGAAAACCAACTTCTTGTAGAAAATCAACTTCTTGCAGAACTCCAAAGTAATCCTGTTTTTGAACACCAACTTCTTAAAGAACTCTTGTTACAACCTTGGTTTTGATCCATGGAATTTGACAACAAAAGGTCCTAACAATCTCCCCCTTTGTCAAATCCTGGATAAAACCAATCTAAAACAAATTTCCTAACAAAATCTCTCAAGCAGCACCACCAACTATGAACCAACACTCAAATCCATGCTCTTGAACAATTATCCTGAAATAAAATAACCACACACAAGCCAACCAAAATATGTGGAACTGGATTAAATAACAAAATATAAATCAATCCATAAACAAAATACTAACAATCCAACTGTACCAAAGAAGGATATAAGCAAAAGTAAAAACACTGTACCGTCAACCAAACTACTGTACCATCAATATACATCAAACACTGGTAATGATGAACCAAACTCCCCCTCATTAAAAACAACCACAAACACTGAAAACAATGAACAAGAACAAACTAACAAAAACAATATGGTGAAGCAAGCAGGGAATTTCAGATTTTGTACCTTAAAACATACAAGATTATCCAAGAAGCACCATTACAAGAAAACACAATGTGCACAGCTTGTAGAAGATTCCTCATAAAAGAAAGTGATGCATTAAGTGAAAAGCATAGATCCCATGAGAAAAGTGTGTGTGTGACTCTTGGAGTTCGACAAACACAAGATTCAAATCCTAGTAGTGATATGAAAGCTGGACCTCCAACAAGAGAATCTAAGCACAACAAAGGAAAGTCAAACCACTAGGAATCAAGGGGTATTTGGTGAGTAAAGGCGGAGGCTCCCCCTCAATCAATGAATCCTTTATTTTTTTCACATGTTTTTCTTTTCTTTCTTTTGCACATTTTTTTATTTTTTTATTTTTTTTCCTTTTTCTTTCTTTTGCACACTCATTGGCGGCTGACACGCTCAAGAGTATGGAAACCGAACCAGAGAAGCATGGATATAATAAGGATGGCCTGGTTGGTGACTCTGAGGTAGCCTTTTCCGCATGCCTGGACTACAAAGAATAGAGGGGAAAGCCATGGAGATGCAAAAAGTTGGAAGGTGGTTAAGAGACTCAACATCACCCATGATATGCTAGTATAGGTCAATTCCTCTAGAAAAGCAAAAGATACAATGTCAGAAGTCCATAAAAAATAATCACTAAGGCGGAAGACTCCCATATTTGCTAATTCAAGAGTGTGTACAGAATGAGACATACTAATCAAAAAACACACACTGACCACAGAAAGCACACATATATTAACATGTAATGGTTATTCTCATCAATTCCAATATGCACCAAGGACATCTCACAAATTTCAAGCTTGCAAAACCATACTAAGAAAATCTTTTTGGGTTTTTATTTTTTTTAAAACAAAGCAAGACAAAAAACGAACATGCACACAAATCAAACAAGATCTCGTTCTAAAAGATTTTTTTTTTTAAAAAAAATAGAACGACCCGCTCTGATACCAATTGAAAAATCTAGAAACCCTAGATGTTGATTTGTGATTATGTATCAATAAAAAGCAGTAAAAAACAATCCCAATTAAACAATCAAGAGAAAGAGACACAATGATTTTTACGTGGAAAAACCACAATTGGACACCTCCAACTGTGATCAAAAAACCACGGGCAACTGCCACAAGACAATCCACTAAGAAGAATTAAAGGAATTACACAGGTATACTCTCAATTATCTAGCGAATCCACAACGCCTAATTGAACCAACCTCTATGTGCCTTTTCCAACCCCATCTTCACCACGGAATTGTCTTTCTGATGAGCCACTCCGAATTCCACCAAAGCTTCAGGCTCGAATTCTTCAGAATCCACAACTGAAGAACAACTCTCTCTTTTGTGTATAACAAACAAACCTTTGATGTACTCTCTTTAAACCATGAGTTGAATACTCAATAAAAACATCAAAGAAAACTTAACAAAATATCTCCAGATATAACCCTTAAGAACCAAAAAGAAGATCTGGAGAGATTCAATGAATGAATCAATGAATAGCCTAGATTTGGAAGAAACCCAACTATTTATAGAAAACCAAAACAATCCTAGTTGGGAAAGAAAACCAACTTCTTGTAGAAAATCAACTTCTTGCAGAACTCCAAAGTAATCCTGTTTTTGAAGGAAACCAACTTCTTAAAGAACTCTTGTTACAACCTTGGTTTTGATCCATGGAATTTGACAACAAAAGGTCCTAACAATATATATATATGGAGTATAGGATTTCAGAAGTATATATATTACATTGGATGTATGGTTATAGGATTTCGAACATATAGGTGGTGTAAGGAAATTACTGTCATAAAAACACTTGTAATGCAAGCAAACCATCAAAAATCGGAAATTGTTTCAAATCATCAGAATCTCACAGAAAACAAAAAGCCTATTACATTTCAAAAAATTTTTGGTCTTAATTCTACTTTAGGCCAGCTTATTGCATCTATTTTGGAAATAATACTTATTGTATACAAAACAGAGCAGAGGGTTAGGATTTCCATCTTCTCGGCTATGTTTGCCATGTCTACACATGCTCTCAAGGTTTTCACGAAAATGACAATCTTGTATTTTGTAAATTGTAATTATTACCATAAAATGCGAATGATGGATGTGGAACAAAAGAATATGAAGTTAAGGGAGCAGTTATTTTGTTGTCATGTCTGCGCTCTTCATGACAATCCCAACCATTGGAATTTCTCTTGGCTCGATAGTGCTGCCGACGATGATCAAAAGCTTTTTAACGGTGTTGGTGCTACTCGTGATCAAGAACTTTCTATCAACCTGCCTCTCTTGCCATGTTATCCTGCTCCGTATTGTGAGATATCAGTGAAGAAACTCCATACCACGAAATATAAAAGATTTGGTTTTCTTGTTTATCTTTTTTGGCTTTGGAATTAGAAAATTGTTTGTCGATTTTTTGGGTATTTTGGGATTACAAGCCCAAATGGTTTACCAAACCAGGGCTTATAGGATTCTGATCATATATATATAGAGAGTATAGGATTTCAGAAGTATATATATATTACATTGGATGTATGGTTATAGGATTTCGAACATATATATGGTGTAAGGAAATTACTGTCATGAAATACGGAAATTACTGTCCTAAAAACACTTCTAATGCAAACAAACCATCAAAAATCAGAAATCATTTCAAATCATAAGAATCTCGTAGAAAACAAAAAGCCTATTACATTTCAAGAAGTTTTGCGTCTTCTTTCTACTTTAGGCCAGCTTATGGCATCTATTTTGGAAATAATACTTAGCCTCTACAAAACATAGTGGAGGCTTAGGTTTTCCATCTCCTCGGCTATGTTTGCCATTTCTACACCTGCTCTCAAGGTCTTCTCGAAAATGTGTGTTTCGTATTTTGTAAATTGCAATTATCACCGTAAAATGTGGAGGATGGATGAGGAACTGAAGAATACAAAGTACAGGGAGCAGTCATTTCGTTGTCATGTCTGCACTCTTCATGACCATCCCAACCATAAGAATTTTATTGGCTCGATAGTGCTGTCGACGATGGTCCGAAGCTTTTTAACCGTGCTGGTGCTGCTCATGACCAGGAAGTTACTGTTGATCTGCCTCTCTTGCCTTGTCATCCTACTTCGTATTGTGAGATATCAGTGAAGAAACTCCATTCCACGAAATATAAAGGATTTGGTTTTCTTGTTTAGCCTTTTTGGCTTTGGAATGACAAACTTGTTTGTTGGTTTTTCGGCTTTGTTCACTTTTTTTTTTCTTGTCATTTCAGGATTATTTATCCCAAATGGTTTACCACACCGAGGATTGTAGGATTTTTAACATATATATATATATATGGAGTATAGGATTTCAGAAGTATATATATATTACATTGGATGTATGGTTATAGGATTTCGAACATATATATGGTGTAAGGAAATTACTGTCATGAAATAAGGAAATTACAGTCCTAAAAACACTTCTAATGCAAACAAATCACCAAAAATCAGAAATCGTTTCAAATCATAAGAATCTCGCAGGAAAAAAAAAAGCCTATTACATTTCAAGAAGTTTTTGGTCTTATTTCTACTTTAGGCCTGCTTACGGCATCTATTTTCAAAATAATACTTATTCTCTACAAAACATAGTGGAGGCTTAGGTTTTCCATCTTCTCGGCTATGTTTGCCATTTCTACACTTGCTCTCAAGGTCTTCTCGAAAATGTGTGTTTCATATTTTGTAAATTGCAATTATTACCATAAAATGTGGATGATGAAGGAGGAACTGAAGAATACGAAGTAAAGGGAGCACTCATTTCGTTGTCATGTCTGCGCTCTTCATGACCATCCCAACCACTGGAATTTTTATTGGCTCGATAGTGCTGTCGACGATGATCCGAAGCTTTTTAACCGTGCTGGTGCTGCTCACGACCATGAAGTTTCTATTGATCTGCCTCTCTTGCCTTGTCATCCTGCTCCGTATTGTGAGATATCAGTGAAGAGACTCCATTCCACGAAATATAAAGGATTTGGTTTTCTTGTTTAGCTTTTTTGGCTTTGGAATGACAAACTTGTTTGTTGGTTTTTTGGCTTTTTTCACTTTTTTTTCTTGTCATTTTGGGATTATTTATCCCAAATGGCTTACCAAATTGGGGATTGTAGGATTTTGAATATATATATATGGAGTATAGGATTTCAGAAGTATATATATTACATTGGATGTATGGTTATAGGATTTCGAACATATATGTGGTGTAAGGAAATTACTGTCATGAAATAAGGAAATTACGGTCATAAAAACACTTCTAATGCAAGCAAACCATCAAAAATCGGAAATTGTTTCAAATCATCAGAATGTCGCAGAAAACAAAAAGCCTATTACATTTCCAAAAGTTTTTGGTCTTATTTCTACTTTAGGACAGCTTATGGCATCTATTTTGGAAATAATACTTATTCTATACAAAACAGAGTAGAGGCTCAGGATATCCAACTTCTTAGCTATGTTTTCCATGTCTACACTTGCTCTCAAGGTTTCCTCGAAAATGAATGTTTCGTATTTTGTAAATTACAATTATTACCGTAAAATGCGAATGATGGAGGTGGACCTAAAGAATATGAAGTTAAGGGAGCAGTTATTTCGTTGTCATGTCTGCGCTCTTCATGACCATCCCAACCACTGGAATTTCTATTGGCTCAATAGTGCTGCCGATGATGATCAAAAGCTTTTTAACGGTGTTGGTGCTGCTCGTGATCAAGAACTTTTTATCAACCTGCCTCTCTTTCCTTGTTATCCTGCTCCGTATTGTGAGATATCAGTGAAGAAACTCCATACCACGAAATGTAAAAGATTTGGTTTTCCTGTTTAGCTTTTTTGGCTTTGGAACGACAAAATTGGTTGTTGGTTTTTTTGGCTTGTCTGACCTTTTTCTCTTATTTTTTTTTTTGGTCATTTTGGGATTACTTAGCCCAAATGGTTTACCAAACAGGGGCTTATAGGATTTTGAACATATATACAGAGTATAGGATTTCAGAAGTATATATATATTACATTGGATGTATGGTTATAGGATTTCGAACATATGTATGGTGTAAGGAAATTACTGTCATGAAATAAGGAAATTACAGTCCTAAAAACACTTCTAATGCAAACAAATCATCAAAAATCAGAAATCGTGTCAAATCATAAGAATCTCGCAAGAAAAAAAAAAAAGCCTATTACATTTCAAGAAGTTTTTGGTCTTATTTCTACTTTAGGCCATCTTATGGCATCTATTTTCGAAATAACACTTATTCTCTACAAAACATAGCGGAGGCTTAGGTTTTCCATCTTCTCGGCTATGTTTGCCATTTCTACACCTGCTCTCAAGGTCTTCCCGAAAATGTCTATTTCGTATTTTGTAAATTGCAATTATCACCGGAAAATGTGGACGATGGAGGAGGAACTGAAGAATACAAAGTAAAGGGAGTAGTTATTTCGTTGTCATGTCTGCGCTCTTCATGACAATCCCAACCACTGGAATTTTTATTGGCTCGGTAGTGCTGTCGACGATGATCCGAAGCTTTTTAACCGTGCTGGTGCTGCTCATGACCATGAAGTTTCTATTGTTCTGCTTCTCTTGCCTTGTCATCCTGCTCCGTATTTTGAGATATCAGTGAAGAAACTCCATTCCACGAAATATAAAGGATTTCGTTTTCTTTTTTAGCTTTTTGGGCTTTGGAATGACAAACTTGTCTGTTGGTTTTTTGGGTTTTTTAACTTTTTTTTTGTTGTCATTTGGGGATTATTTATCACAAATGGTTTACCAAACCGGGGATTGTAGGATTTTGAACATATATATATGGAGTATAGGATTTCAGAAGTATGTATATTACATTGGATGTATGGTTATAGGATTTCGAACATATATGTGGTTTCAGGAAATTACTGTCATGAAATAAGGAAATTAGTGTCATAAAAACACTTCTAATGCAAACACACTATGAAGAATCGGATCTTGTTTCAAATCATCAGAATCTCGAAGAAAACAAAAAGCCTATTACATTTCAAAAAGTTTTTGGTCTTATTTCTACATTAGGCCAGCTTATGGCATCTATTTTGGAAATAATACTTATTCTATACAAAACGAAGTAGACGCTTAGGATTTCCATCTTCTCGGCTATGTTTGCCATGTCTACACTTGCTCTCAAGGTTTTCTCGAAAATGACTGTTTAGTATTTTGCAAATTGCAATTATTACCGTAAAATGCGAATGACGGATGTGGAACTGAAGAATATGAAGTTAAGGGAGCAGTTATTTCGTTGTCATGTCTGCGCTCTTCATCACCATCCCAACCACTGGAATTTCTATTGGCTCGATAGTGCCGCCGATGATGATCAAAAGCTTTTTAACTGTGTTGGTGCTGCTCGTGATCAAGAACTTTCTATCAATCTGCCTCTCTTGCCTTGTCATCCGGCTCCATGTTGTGAGATATCAGTGAAGAAACTCCATACCACGAAATATAAAAGATTTGGTTTTCTTGTTTACCTTTTTTGGCTTTGGAATGACAAAATTTTTTGTTGGTTTTTTGGCTTGTTTGACCTTTTTTTCTTTTCTTTTTTTTTTGGTCATTTTGGGATTACTTAGCCCAAATGGTTTACCAAACCGGGGCTTATAGGATTTTGAACATATATATATAGAGGATAGGATTTCAGAAGTATATATATATTACATTGGATGTATGGTTATAGGATGTCGCACATATATATGGTGTATGGAAATTACTGTCATGAAAGAAGGAAATTACAGTCCCAAAAACAGTCCCAAAAACAGTTCTAACAAACCATCGAAAATCGGAAATCGTTTCAAATCATCAGAATCTCGCAGAAAACAAAATGCCTATTACATTTCCAAAAGTTTTTGGTCTTATTTCTACTTTAGGCCAGCTTATGGCATTTATTTTGGAAATAATACTTATTCTCTACAAAACATAGTGGGGCCTTAGGTTTTCCATCTTCTCGGCTCTGTTTGCCATGTCTACACTTGCTCTCCAGGTCTTCTCGAAAATCTGTGTTTCGTATGCTGTAAATTGCAATTATTACCGTAAAATGTGGACGATGGAGGAGGAACTGAAGAATACGAAGTAAATCGCGCAGTCATTTCATTGTCATGTCTGCGCTCTTCATGACCATCCCACTCACTGGAATTTTTATTGGCTCGATAATGCTGTCGACGATGATCCGAAGCTTTTTAACCGTGTTGGTGCTGCTCATGACCATGAAGTTTCTATTGATCTGCCTCTCCTGCCTAGTCATCCTGCTCCGTATTGTGAGATATTAGTGAAGAAATCCCATTCCACGAAATATAAAGGATTTGGATTTCTTGTTTAGCTTTTTGGGCTTTGGAATGACAAACTTGTTTGTTGGTTTTCTGGCTTTTTTCACTTTTTTTTTATTTTTTTATTTTTGTCATTGTGGGATTATTTATCCCAAATGGTTTACCAAACCGGGCATTCTATGATTTTGAACATATACATATATGGAGTATCGGATTTCAGAAGTATATATATTACATTGGATGTATGGTTATATGATTTCGAACATATATGTGGTGTAAGGAAATTACTGTCATGAAATAAGGAAATTACTGTCATAAAAACACTTCTAATGCACGTAAACCATCAAAAATCTAAAATTGTTTCAAATCATCATAATCTCGCAGAAAACAAAATGCCTATTACAATTGCAAAATTTTTTGGTCTTAATTCTACTTTAGGCCAGCTTATGGCATCTTTTTTGGAAATAATACTTATTCTATATAAAACAGAGTAGAGGCTTAGGATTTCCATCTTCTCGGCTATGTTTGCCATGTCTACACTTGCCCTCAAGGTTTTCTCGAAAATGACAGTTTAGTATTTTGTAAATTGCAATTATTACTGTAAAATGCGAGTGATGGACGCGGAACTAAAGAATATGAAGTTAAGGGAGCAGTTATTTCGTTGTCATGTCCGCGCTCTTCATGACCATCGCAACCACTGGAATTTCTATTGGCTCGATAGTGCTGCCAATGATGATCAAAAGCTTTTTAACGGTGTTGGTGCTACTCGTGATCAAGAACTTTCTATCAATCTGCCTCTCTTGCCTAGTTATCCTGCTCCGTCTTGTGAGATATCAGTGAAGGAACTCCATACCACGAAATATAAAAGATTTGGTTTTCTGGTTTAGCTTTTTTGGCTTTGGAATGACAAAATTGTTTGTTGGTTTTTTGGCTTGTTTGACCTTTTTTTCTTCTTTTTTTTTGGTCATTTTGGGATTACTTAGCCCAAATGGTGTACCAAACCGGGGCTTAGAGGATTTTGAACATATATATATAGAGTATAGGATTTTAGAATTATATATATGTTACATTAAATGTATGGTTGTAGGATTTCAAGCATATATATGGTGTAAGGAAATTATTGTCATGAAATAGGGAAATTACAGTCCTAAAAACACTTCTAAAGCGAACAAACCACCAAAAATCGGAAATCGTTTCAAATCATCCAAATCTCGCAGAAAACAAAAAGCCTATTACATTTCCAGAAGTTTTTGGTCTTATTTCTACCTACGGCCAGCTTATGGCATCTATTTTGGAAATAATACTTATTCTCTACAAAACATAGTGGAGGCTTAGGTTTTCCATCTTCTCGGCTATGTTTGCCATGTCTACACTTGCTCTCAATCTGCCTCTCTTGCCATGTTATCCTGCTCCGTATTGTGAGATATCAGTGAAGAAACTCCATACCACAACATATGAAAGATTTGGTTTTCTTCTTTAGTTTTTTTGGGTTTGGAATGACAAAATTCTTTGTTGGTTTTTTGGCTTCTTTGACCTTTTTTTCTTCTTTTTTTTTTTGGTCATTTTGGGATTACTTAGCCCAAATGGTGTAGCAAACCGGGGCTTATAGGATTTTGAACATCTATATATAGAGCATAGGATTTCAGAAGTATATATATATTACATTTGATGTATGGTTATAGGATTTCAAGCATATATATGGTGTAAGGAAATTACTGTCATGAAATAAGGAAATTACGGTCCCAAAAACACTTCTAATGCAAACAAACCATCAAAAATTAGAAATCGTTTCAAATCATCCGAATCTCACAGAAAACAAAAAGCTTATTACATTTCAAGAAGTTTTCGGTCTTATTTCTACCTTAGGCCAGCTTATGGCATCTATTTTGGAAATAATACTTATTCTCTACAAAACATAGAGGAGGCTTAGGTTTTCCATCTTCTCAGCTATGTTTGCCATGTCTACACTTGCTCTCAAGGTCTTCTCGAAAATGTGTGTTTCGTATTTTGTAAATTGCAATTATTACCATAAAATGTGGACGATGAAGGAGGAACTGAAGAATACGAAGTAAAGGGAGCAGTTATTTCGTTGTCATGTCTGCGCTCTTCATGACCATCCCAACCACTGGAATTTTTATTGGCTCGATAGTGCTGTCGACGATGATCCGAAGCTTTTTAACCGTGCTGGTGCTGCTCACGACCATGAAGTTTCTATTGATCTGCCTCTCTTGCCTTGTCATCCTGCTCCGTATTGTGAGATATCAGTGAAGTGACTCCATTCCACGAAATATAAAGGAGTTGGTTTTCTTGTTTAGCTTTTTTGGCTTTAGAATGACAAACTTGTTTGTTGGTTTTTTGGTTTTTTTCATTTTTTTTGGTTGTCGTTTTGGGATTATTTATCCCAAATGGTTTACCAAACCGGGGATTGCAGGATTTTGAACATATATATATATGGAGTATGGGATTTCAGAAGTATATATATTACATTGGACGTATGGTTATTGGATTTCGAACATATATGTGGTGTAAGGAAATTACTGTCATGAAATAAGGAAATTACTGTCATAAAAACCCTTCTAATGCAAGCAGACCTTCAAAAATCGGAAATTGTTTCAAATCATCAGAATCTCGCAGAAAACAAAAAGCCTATTTCATTTCCAAAATTTTTTGGTCTTAATTCTACTTTAGGCCAGCTTATCGCATCTGTTTTGGAAATAATACTTATTGTATACAAAACAGAGTAGAGGGTTAGGATTTCCATCTTCTCGGCTATGTTTGCCATGTCTACACTTGCTCTCAAGGTTTTCTCGAAAATAACTGTTTAGTATTTTGTAAATTGTAATTATTACCGTAAAATGCGAATGATGGACGTGGAACTAAAGAATATGAAGTTCAGGGACCAGTTATTTCGTTGTCATGTCTTCGCTCTTCGTGACCATCCCAACCACTAGAATTCCTATTGGCTCGATAGTGCTGCCGATGATGATCAAAAGCTTTTTAACGGTGTTGGTGCTGTTCGTGATCAAGAACTTTCTATCAATCTGCCTCTCTTGCCTTGTTATCCTGGTCCGTATTGGGAGATATCAGTGAAGAAACTCCGTACCACGAAATATAAAAGATTTGGTTTTCATGTTTAGCTTTTTTGGCTTTGGAATGACAAAAGTGTTTGTTGGTTTTTTGGCTTCTTTGGCCTTTTTTCCTTCTTTTTTTTTGGTCATTTTGGGATTACTTAGCCCAAATGGTGTACCAAACCGGGGCTTATAGGATTTTGAACTTATATATATAGAGTATTGGATTTTAGAAGTATATATATATTACATTGGATGTATGGTTATAGGATTTCAAGCATATATATGGTGTAAGGAAATTACTGTCATGAAATAAGGAAATTACAGTACTAAAAACACTTCTAATGCAAACAAACCATCAAAAATCGGAAATCGTTTCAAATCATCCAAATCTCACAAAAAACAAAAAGCCTATTACATTTCCAGAAGTTTTTGGTCTTATTTCTACCTTAGGCCAGCTTGTGGCATCTATTTTGGAAATAATACTTATTCTGTACAAAACGTAGTGGAGGCTTAGGTTTTCCATCTTCTCAGCTATGTTTGCCATGTCTACACTTGCTCTCAAGGTCTTCTCGAAAATGTGTGTTTCGTATTTTGTAAATTGCAATTATTACCATAAAATGTGGACGATGAAGGAGGAACTGAAGAATACGAAGTAAAGGGAGCAGTTATTTCGTTGTCATGTCTGCGCTCTTCATGACCATCCCAACCACTGGAATTTTGGTTGGCTCGATAGTGCTGTCGACGATGATCTGAAGCTTTTTAACCATGCTAGTGCTGCTCACAACCATGAAGTTTCTATTGATCTGCCTCTCTTGCCTTGTCATCCTGCTCCGTACTGTGAGATATCAGTGAAGAGACTCCATTCCACGAAATATAAAGGATTTGGTTTTCTTGTTTAGCTTTTTTGGCTTTGGAATGACAAACTTGTTTGTTGGTTTTTTGACTTTTTTCACTTTTTTTTTTTTTTTTTGTTGTCGTTTTGGGATTATTTATCCCAAATGGTTTACCAAACCGGGGATTGCAGGATTTTGAACATATATATATATGGAGTATGGGATTTCAGAAGTATATATATTACATTGGACGTATGGTTATAGGATTTCGAACATATATGTGGTGTAAGGAAATTACTGTCATGAAATAAGGAAATTACTATCATAAAAACACTTCTAATGCAAGCAGACCTTCAAAAATCGGAAATTGTTTCAAATCATCAGAATCTCGCAGAAAACAAAAAGCCTATTTCATTTCCAAAATTCTTTGGTCTTAATTCTACTTTAGGCCAGCTTATCGCATCTATTTTGGAAATAATACTTATTGTATACAAAACAGAGTAGAGGGTTAGGATTTCCATCTTCTCGGCTATGTTTGCCATGTCTACACTTGCTCTCAAGGTTTTCTCGAAAATAACTGTTTAGTATTTTGTAAATTGCAATTATTACCGGAAAATGCGAATGATGGTCGTGGAACTAAAGAATATGAAGTTAAGGGACCAGTTATTTCGTTGTCATGTCTGAGCTCTTCATGACCATCCCAACCACTGGAATTTCTATTGGCTCGATAGTGCTGCCGATGATGATCAAAAGCTTTTTAACGGTGTTGGTGCTGCTCGTGATGAAGAACTTTCTATCAATCTGCCTCTCTTGCCTTGTTATCCTGCTCCGTATTGTAAGATATCAGTGAAGAAACTCCGTACCACGAAATATAAAAGATTTGGTTTTCTTGTTTAGCTTTTTTGGCTTTGGAATGACAAAATTGTTTGTTGGTTTTTTGGCTTGTTTGACCTTTTTTTCTTCTTTTTTTTTGGTCATTTTGGGATTACTTAGCCCAAATGGTGTACCAAATCGGGGCAATAAGGATTTTGAACATATATATATTGAGTATAGGATTTCAGAAGCATATATATATTACGTTGGATGTATGGTTATAGGATTTAAAGCATATATGTGGTGTAAGGAAATTACTGTCATGAAATAAGGAAATTACAGTCCTAAATACACTTCTAATGCGAACAAACCATCAAAAATCGGAAATCTTTTCAAATCATCTGAATCTCGTAGAAAACAAAAGGCCTATTACATTTCCAGAAGTTTTTGGTCTTATTTCTACCTTCGGCCAGCTTATGGCATCTATTTTGGAAATAATACTTATTCTTTAGAAAACATAGTAGAGGCATAGGTTTTCCATCTTCTCGGCTATGTTTGCCATGTCTGCACTTGCTCTCAAGGTCTTCTCGAAAATGTGTGTTTCGTATCTTGTAAATTGCAATTATTACCGTAAAATGTGGACGACGGAGGAGGAACTGAAAAATACGAAGTAAAGCGAGCAGTCATTTCGTTGTCATGTATGCGCTCTTCATGACCACCCCAACCACTGGAATTTTTATTGGCTCGATAGTGCTGTCGATGAGGATCCGAAGCTTTTTAACCGTGCTGGTGCTGCTCATGACCATGAAGTTTATATTGATCAGCCTCTCTTGCCTTGTCATCCTGCTCCGTATTGTGAGATATCAGCGAAGAAACTCCATTCCACGAAATATAAAGGATTTGGTTTTCTTGTTTAGCTTTTTTGGCTTTGGAATGACAAACTTGTTTGTTGGTTTTTTGGCTTTTTTCACTTTTTTTTTTTTGTTGTCGTTTTGGGATTATTTATCCCAAATGGTTTACCAAACCGGGGATTGTAGTATTTTGAACATATATATATATATGGAGTATAGGATTTCAGAAGTATATATATTACATTGGATGTATGGTTATAGGATTTCGAACATATATGTGGTGTATGGAAATTACTGTCATGAAATAAGGAAATTACTGTCATAAAAGCACTTCTAATGCAACCAAACCATCAAAAATCGGAAATTGTTTGAAATCATCAGTCTCACAGAAAACAAAAAGCCTATTACATTTCAAAAAAAAATTTCGTCTTAATTCTACTTTAGGCCAGCTTATGGCATCTATTTTGGAAATAAAACTTATTGTATACAAATTAGAGTAGAGGCTTAGGATTTCCATCTTCTCGGCTATGTTTGCCATGTCTACACTTGCTCTCAAGGTTTTCTCGAAAATGACTGTTTAGTGTTTTGTAAATCGCAATTATTACCGTAAAATGCGAATGATTGACGTGGAACTAAAGAATGGGAAGTTAAGGGAGCAGTTATTTCGTTGTCATGACTACGCTCTTCATGACCATCCCAACCACTGGAATTTCTATTGGCTCGATAGTGCTGCCGATGAGGATCAAAAGCTTTTTAACGATGTTGGTGCTGCTCCTGATCAAGAACTTTCTATCAATCTGCCTCTCTTGCCTTGTTATCATGCTCTGTATTCTGAGATATCAGTGAAGAATCCCCGTACCACGAAATATAAAAGATTTGGTTTTCTTGCTTAGCTTTTTTGGCTTTGGAATGACAAAATTGTTTGTTGGTTTTTTGGCTTGTTCGACCTCTTTTTCTTTTCTTTTTTTTTGTGGTCATTTTGGGATTACTTAGCCCAAATGGTTTACCAAACCGGGGCTGATAGGATTTTGAACATATATATATAGAGTATAGGATTTCAGAAGTACATATATATTACATTGGATGTATGGTTATAGGATTTCAAACATATATATGGTGTAAGGAAATTACTGTCTTGAAATCAGGAAATTACAGTCCTAAAAACACTTCTAATGCAAACAAACCATCAAAAATCGGAAATCGTTTCAAATCATAAGAATCTCGCAGAAACAAAAAGCCTTTTACATTTCAAGAAGTTTTTGGTCTTAGTTCTACTTTAGGCCAGCTTATGGCATCTATTTTGGAAATAATACTTATTCTCTACAAAACATAGTGGAGTCTTAGGCTTTCCATCTTCTCAGCTATGTTTGCCATTTCTACACCTGCTCTCAAGGTCTTCTCGAAAATGTGTATTTCGTATTTTCAAAAATGCAATTATTACCGTAAAATGTGGACGATGGAAGAGGAACTGAAGAATACGAAGTAAAGGGAAAAGTCATTTCATTGTCATGTCTGCGCTCTTCATGACCATCCCAACCACTGGAATTTTTTTTGGCTCGATAGTGCTGTCGACGATTATCCGAAGCTTTTTAACCGTGCTGGTGCTGCTCATGACCATGAAGTTTCTATTGATCTGCCACTCTTGCCTTCTCATCCTGCTCCGTATTGTGAGATATCAGTGAAGAAACTCCATTCCACGAAATATAAAGGATTTGGTTTTCTTGTTTACCTTTTTGGCTTTGGAATGACAAACTTGTTTGTTGGTTTTTTGGCTTCTTTCACTTTTTTTTTGTTGTCATTTTGGGATTATTTATCCCAAATGGTTTACCAAACCGATGATTGTACGATTTTGAACATATATATATGGAGTATACGATTTCAGAAGTATATATATTACATTGGATGTATGGTTATAGGATTTCGAACATATATGTGGTGTAAGGAAATTACTGTGATGAAATAAGGAAATTACTGTCACAAAAACACTTGTAATGCAAGCAAGCCATCAAAAATCGAAAATTGTTTCAAATTATCAGAATCTCGCAGAAAACAAAAAGCCTATTAGATTTCAAAAAAAATTTCGTATTAATTCTACTTTAGGCCAGTTTATGGCATCTATTTTGGAAATAATACTTATTGTATACAAATTAGTGTAGAGGCTTAGGATTTCCATCTTCTCGGCTATGTTTGCCATGTCTACACTGGCTCTCAAGGTTTTCTCGAAAATGACTGTTTAGTGTTTTGTAAATTGCAATTATTACCGTAAAATGCGAATGATGGAGGTCGAACTAAAGAATATGAAGTTAAGGGAGCATTTATTTCGTTGTCAGGATTGCGCTCTTCATGACCATCCCAACCACTGGAATTTCTATTGGCTCGATAGTGCTGCCGATGATGATCAAAAGCTTTTTAATGGTGTTGGTGCTGCTCGTGATCAAGAACTTTTTGTCAATCTGCCTCTCTTGCCTTGTTATCCTGCTCCGTATTGTGAGATTTCAGTGAAGAAAATCCGTACCCCGAAATATAAAAGATTTGGTTTTCTTGTTTGGCTTTTTTGGCTTTGGAATGACAAAATTGTTTGTTGGTTTTTTGGCTTGTTCGACCTCTTTTTCTTTTTCTTTTTTTGTGGTCATTTTGGGATTACTTAGCCCAAATGGTTTACCACACCAGGGCTTATAGGATTTTGAACATGTATATATAGAGTATAGGATTTCAGAAGTATATATATATTACATTGGATGCATGGTAATAGGATTTCAAACATATATATGGTGTAAGGAAATTACTGTCATGAAATAAGGAAATTACAGTCCTAAAAACACTTCTAATGCAAACAAACCATCAAAAATCGGAAATCGTTTCAAATCATAAGAGTTTCATAGAAAACAAAAAGTCTATTACATTTCAAGCAGTTTTTGGTCTTATTTCTACTTTAGGCCAGTTTATGGCATCCATTTTGGAAATAATACTTCTTCTCTACAAAACATAGTGGAGGCTTAGGTTATCCATCTTCTCGGCTATGTTTGCCATGTCTACACTTGCTCTCAAGGTCTTCTCGAAAATGCCTGTTTCGTATTTTGTAAATTACAATTATTACCGTAAAATGTGGATGATGGAGGAAGAACTGAAGAATACGAAGTAAAGGGAGCAGTTATTTCGTTGTCATATCTACGCTCTTCATGACCATCCCAACCACTGGAATTTTTATTGGCTCGATAGTGCTGTCGACGATGATCCGAAGCTTTTTGACCCTGCTGGTGCTGCTCATGACCATGAAGTTTCTATTGATCTGCCTCTCTTGCCTTGTCATCTTGCTCCGTATTGTGCGATATCAGTGAAGAAACTCCATTCCCCAAAATATAAAGGATTTGGTTTTCTTGTTTAGCTTTTTTCGCTGTGGAATGACAAACTTGTTTCTTGGTTTTTTGGGTTTTTTCACTTTTTTTTTGTTGTCAATTTGGGATTATTTATCCCAAATGGTTTACCAAACCGGGATTGTAGGATTCTGAACATATATATATATATATATATGGAGTATAGGATTTCAGAAGTATATATATTACATTGGATGTATGGTTATAGGATTTCGAACATATATGTGGTGTAAGGAAATTACTGTCATTAAATAAGGAAATTACTGTCATAAAAACACTTCTAATGCAAGCAAACCATAAAAAATCGGAAATTGTTTCAAATCATCAGAATCTCGCAGAAAACAAAAAGCCCATTACATTTCAAAAACTTTTTAGTCTTATTTCTACTTTAGGACAGCTTATGGCATCTATTTTGGAAATAATACTTATTTTATACAAAACAGAGTAGAGGCTTAGGATTTCCATCTTCTCGGCTATGTTTGCCATGTCTACACTTGTTCTCAAGGTTTTCTCGAAAATAACTGTTTAGTATTTTGTAAATTGCAATTATTACCGCAAAATGCGAATGATGGAGGTGGAACTAAAGAATAGGAAGTTAAGGGAGCAGTTATTTCGTTGTCATGTCTGCGCTCTTCATGACCATCCCAACCATTGGAATTTCTATTGGCTCGATAGTGCTGCGGATGATGATCAAAAGCTTTTTAACAGTGTTGGTGCTGCTCAGGATCAAGAACTTTCTATCAATCTGCCTCTCTTGCCTTGATATCCTGCTCTATGTTGTGAGATATTAGTGACGAAACTCCGTACCACGAAATATAAAAGATTTGGTTTTCTTGTTTAGCTTTTTTTGCTTTGGAATGAGAAAATTGTTTCTTGGTTTTTTGGCTTGTTTGACCTTTTTTTCTTCTTTTTTTTTTTTTTGTCATTTTGGAATTACTTAGCCCAAATGGTTTACGAAACCGGGGCATATAGGATTTTGAACATATATATATAAAGTATGCGATTTCAGAAGCATATATATATTACATTGGATGTATTTTTATAGGATTTCGGACATATATATGGTGTAAGGAAATTACTGTCATGAAATAAAGAAATTACAGTCCTGAAAACACTTCTAATGCAAACAAACCATAAAAAATCAGAAATCGTTTCAAAAGCTTTTTAACGGTGTGGGTGCTGCTCGTGATCAAGAACTTTCTATCAATCTGCCTCTCTTGCCCTGTTATTTTGCTCCGTATTGTGAGATATCAGTGAAAAAACTCCATACCACGAAATGTAAAAGATTTCGTTTTCTTGTTTAGCTTTTTTGGCTTTGGAATGACAAAATTGTTTGTTGGTTTTTTGGCTTGTTTGACCTTTATTTCTTTTTTCTTTTTTTTTTTGTGTGGTCATTTTAGGATTACTTAGCCCAAATGGTTTACCAAACCGGGGCTTATAGGATTTTGAACATATATATATAGAGTATATGGATTTCAGAAGTATATATATATTACATTGAGTGTATGGTCATAGGATTTCGAACATATATATGGTGTAAGGAAATTACTATCATGAAATAAGGAAATTACAGTCCAAAAAACACTTCTAATGCAAACAAACCATCAAAAATTAGAAATCGTTTCAACATCATCAGAATCTCCCAGAAAACAAAAAGCCTATTACATTTCCAGAAGTTTTTGGTCTTATTTCTCCTTTAGGCCAGCTTATGGCATCTATTTTGGAAATAATACTTATTCTCTAGAAAACATAGTGGAGGCTTTGGTTATCCATCTTCTCGGCTATGTTTGCCATGTCTACACTTGCTCTCAAGGTCTTCTCGAAAATGTCTGTTTCGTATTTTGTAAATTGCAATTATTACCGTAAAATGTGGACGATGGAGGAGGAACTGAAGAATACGATGTAAAGGGAGCAGTTATTTCGTTGTCATGTCTGCGCTCTTCATGACCATCCCAACCACTGGAATTTTTATTGGCTCGATAGTGCTGTCGACGATGATCCGAAGCTTTTTAACAGTGCTGGTGCTGCTCATGACCATGAACTTGCTATTGATCTGTGTCTCTTGGCTTGTCATCCTACTCCGTATTATGAGATATCAGTGAAGAAACTCCTTTCCACAAAATATAAAGGATTTGGTTTTCTTGTTTAGCTATTTTGGCTTTGGAATGACAAACTTGTTTGTTGGGTTTTTGGCTTTTTTCACTTTTTTTTTGTTGTCATTTTGGGATTATTTATCCCAAATGGTTTACCAAACTAGGGATTGTAGGATTTTGAACAGATACATATATGGAGTATAGGATTTCAGAAGTATATATATTACATTGGATGTATGGTTATAGGATTTCGAACATATATGTGGTGTAAGGAAATTATTGCGATGAAGTAAGGAAATTGTTGTCATAAAAACGCTTCTAATGTAAGCAAACCATCAAAAATCGGAAATTGTTACAAATCATCAGAATCTCGCAGAAAACAAAAAGCCTATTACATTTCAAATGGTTTTGGGTCATATTTCTACTTTAGGCCAGCTTATGGCATCTATTTTGGAAATAATACTTATTCTATACAATACAGAGGAGAGGCTTAGGATTTCCATCTTCTCGGCTATGTTTGCCATGTCTACACTTGCTCTCAAGGTTTTCTCGAAAATGACTGTTTTGTATTTTCTAAATTGCAATTATTACCGTAAAATGCGAATGATGGAGGTGGAACTAAAGAATATGAAGTTAAGGGAGCAATTATTTCGTGGTCTTGTATGCGCTCTTCATCACCATCCCAACCACTGGAATTTCTATTGGGTCGATAGTGCTGCCGATGGTGATCAAAAGCTTTTTAACGGTGTTGGTGCTGCTCGTGATCAAGAACTTTCTATCAATCTGCCTCTCTTGCCTTGTCATCTGGCTCCGTGTTTTGAGATATCAGTGAAGAAACTCCATACCACGAAATATAAAAGATTTGGTTTTCTTGTTTAGCTTTTTTGGCTTTGGAATGACAAAATTGTTTGTTGGTTTTCTGGCATGTTTGACCTTTTTTTCTTGCTTTTTTTTTTTTGTGTGGTCATTTTAGGATTACTCTGCCCAAATGGTTTACCAAACCGGGGCTTATAGGATTTTGAACAAATATATATAGAGTATATGGATTTCAGAAGTATATATATATTACATTGGGTGTATGGTCACAGGATTTCGAACATATATATCGTGTAAGGAGATTACTGTCATGAAATAAGGAAATTACAGTCCTAAAAACACTTCTAATGCAAACAAACCATCAAAAATCGGAAATCTTTTCAAAATCATCAGAATCTCCCAGAAAACAAAAAGTCTATTACATTTCCAGAAGTTTTTGGTCTTATTTCTACTTTAGGCCAGCTTATGGCATCCATTTTGGAAATAATACTTATTCTCTACAAAACATAGTGGAGGCATAGGTTTTCCATCTTCTCGGCTATGTTTGCCATGTCTACACTTGCTCTCAAGGTCTTCTCGAAAATGTCTGTTTCGTATTTTGTAAATTGCAATTATTACCATAAAATGTGGACGATGGAGGAGCCACTGAAGAATACGAAGTAAAGGGAGCAGTTATTTCGTTGTCATGTCTGCGCTCTTCATGACCATCCCAACCACTGGAATTTTTATTGGCTCGATAGTGCTGTCGACGATGATCCGAAGCTTTTTAACAGTGCTGGTGCAGCTCATGACCATGAACTTTCTATTGATCTATGTCTCTTGGCTTGTCAACCTGCTCCGTATTATGAGATATCAGTGAAGAAACTCCATTCCACGAAATATAAAGGATTTGGTTTTCTTGTTTAGCTTTTTTGGCTTTGGAATGACAAACTTGTTTGTTGGTTTTTTGGCTTTTTTCACTTTTTTTTTTGTTGTCATTTTGGGATTATTTATCCCAAATGGTTTACCAAACCAGGGATTGTAGGATTTTGAACATATACATATATGGAGTATAGGATTTCAGAAGTATATATATTACATTGGATGTATGGTTATAGGATTTCGAACATATATGTGGTGTAAGGAAATTACTGCGATGAAGTAAGGAAATTACTGTCATAAAAACGATTCTAATGTAAACAAACCATCAAAAATTGGAAATTGTTACAAATCATCAGAATCTCGCAGAAAACAAAAAGCCTATTACATTTCAAATGATTTTGGATCATATTTCTACTTTAGGGCAGCGTATGGCATCTATTTTGGAAATAATACTTATTCTATACAATACCGAGTAGAGGCTTAGGATTTCCGTCTTCTCGGCTATGTTTGCCATGTCTACACTTGCTCTCAAGGTTTTCTTGAAAATGACTGTTTAGTATTTTGTAAATTGCAATTGTTACCGTAAATTGCGAATGATGGAGGTGGAACTAAAGAATATGAAGTTAAGCGAGCAGTTATTTCGTTGTCATGTCTGCGCTCTTCATGACCATCCCAACCACTGGAATTTCCATTGGCTCGATAGTGTTGCCAATGATGATCAAAAGCTTTTTAACGTTGTTGGTGTTGCTCGTGATCAAGAACTTTCTATCAATCTGCCTCTCTTGCGTTGTTATCCGGCTCCGTATTGTGAGATATCAGTGAAGAAACTCTATACCATGAAATATAAAAGATTTGGTTTTCTTGTTTAGCTTTTTTGGCTTTGGAATGACAAAATTCTTTGTTGGTTTTTTCGCTTTTTTTTTTTTTTAGCCCGAATGGTTTGCCAAACCGGTGCTTATTGGATTTTGAACGTATATATATAGAGTATAGGATTTCAGAAGTATATATATTACATTGGATGTATGGTTATAGGATTACAAACATATATATGGTGCAATGAAATTACTGTCATGAAGTAAGGAAATTACAGTCCTTAAAACACTACTAATGCAAACAAACCATCAAAAATCGGAAATCATTTCAAAACATCAGAATCTCGCAGAAAACAAAAAGCCTATTACATTTCCAGAAGTTTCTCTTCTTTTTTCTATTTTAGGCCAGCTTATGGCATCTATTTTGGAAGTAATACTTATTCTCTACAAAACATAGTGGAGGCTTAGGTTTTCCATCTTCTCGGCTATGTTTTCCATGTCTACACTTGCTCTCGAGGTCTTCTCGAAAATGTCTGTTTCGTATTTCTTAAAATGCAACTATTTCCGTAAAATGTGGACGATGGAGGAGCAACTGAAGAATACGAAGTAAAGGGAGCAGTTATTTCGTTGTCATGTCTGCGCTCATCATGACCATCCCAACCACTGGAATTTTTATTGGCTCAATAGTGCTGTCGACCATGATCTGAAGCATTTTAACCGTGCTGGTGCGGCTGATAACCATGAAATTTCTATTGACCTGCCTCTCTTGCCTTGTCATCCTGCTTCGTATTTTGAGATATCAGTGAAGAAACTCCATTCCGTGAACTATAAAGGATTTGGTTTTCTTGTTTAGCTTCTTTGGCTTTTTTCACTTTTTTTTTTTGTTGTCATTTTGGGATTATTTATCCCAAATGGTTTACCAAATCGGGCATTGTAGGATTTTGAACATATATATATATGGAGTATAGGATATCAGAAGTATATATATTACATTGGACGTATGGTTATAGGATTTCGAACATATATGTGGTGTAAGGAAATTACTATCACGAAATAAGGAAATTACTGTCATAAAAACCTTTCTAATCCAAGCAAACCATTAAAAATTGGAAATTGTTTCAAATCATCAGAATCTCGCAGAAAACAAAATGCCCATTACATTTCCAAAAGTTTTTGGTCTTATTTCTACTTTAGGCCGGCTTATGGCATCTCTTTCGGAAATACTACTTATTCTATACAAAACAGAGTAGAGGCTTAGGATTTCCATCTTCTCAGCTATGTTTGCCATGTCTACACTTGCCCTCAAGGTTTTCTTGAAAATGACTGTTTAGTATTTTGTAAATTGCAATTATTACCGTAAAATGCGAATGATGGAGGTGGAACTAAAGAATATGAAGTTAAGCGAGCAGTTATTTCGTTGTCATGTCTGTGTTCTTCATGACCATCCCAACAACTGGAATTTCTATTAGCTCGATAGTGCTGCCAGTGATGATCAAAAGCTTTTTAACAGTGTTGGTGCTGCTCGTGATCAAGAACTTTCTATCAATCTGCCTCTCTTGCCTTGTGATCCGGCTCCGTATTGTGAGATATCAGTGAAGAAACTCCATGCCACGAAATGTAAGAGATTTGGTTTTCTTCTTTAGCATGTTTGGCTTTGGAATGACAAAATTGTTTGCTGGTTTTTTGGCTTGTTTGACCTTTTTTTTTTTTTTTTTTTTTTTTTTTTTGGGTCATTTTGGGATTACTTAGCCCAAATGGTTTTCCAAACCGGGGCTTATAGGATTTTGAACATATATATATAGAGTATAGGATTTCAGAAGTACATATATCTTACATTGGATGTATGGTTATAGGATTTTGAACATATATATGGTGTGAGGAAGTTATTGTCATGAAATAAGGAAATTACAGCCCTAAAAGCACTTCTAATGCAAACAAACCATCAAAAATCAGAAATTGTTTCAAATAATCAGAATCTCGCAGAAAACAAAAAGCCTATTACATTTCCAGAAGTTTTTGGTCTTATTTCTGCTTTAGGCCAGCTTATGGCATCTATTTTGGAAATAATACGTATTCTATACAAAACATAGTGGAGGCATCGGTTTTCCATTTTCTCGGCTATGTTTGCCTTGTCTACACTTGCTCTCCAGGTCTTCTCGAAAATGTCTGTTTCGTATTTTGTAAATTGCAATCATTACCGTAAAATGTGGACGATGGAGGATGAACTGAAGAATACGAAGTAAAGGGAGTAGTTATTTCATTTTCATGTCTGCGCTCTTCATGACCGTCCCAACCACTGGAATTTTTATTGGCTCGATAGTGTTGTCGACGATGACCTGAAGCTTTTTGACCGTGCTGGTGCTGCTCATGACCATGAAGTTTCTACTGATCTGCCTCTCTTGCCTTGTCATCCTGCTCCGTATTGTGAGATATCAGTGAAGAAACTACATTCCACGAAATATAAAGGATTTTGTTTTCTTATTTAGTTTTTTTGGCTTTGGAATGACAAATGTGTTTGTTGGTTTTTTGGCTTTTTTCACTTTTTTTTTTTTGTTGTTGTCATTTTGGGATTATTTATCCCAAATGGTTTACCAAACCGGGGATTGCAGGATTTTGAACATATATATATATGGAGTATAGGATTTCCGAAGTATATATATTACATTGGATGTATGGTTATAGGATTTCGAACGTATATGTGGTGTAAGGAAATTACTGTCATGAAAAAAGGAAATCACTGTCATAAAAACACTTCTAATCCAAGCAAACCATCAAAAATCGGAAATTGTTTCAAATCATCAGAAGATCGTAGAAAACAAAAAGCCTATTACATTTCCAAAAGTTTTTGGTCTTTTTTCTACTTTAGGCCAGCTTATGGCATCTATTTTGGAAATAATACTTACTCTATACAAAACAGAGTAGAGGCTTAGGATTTCAATCTTCTCGGCTATGTTTGCCATGTCTACACTTGCTCTCAAGGTTTTCTTGAAAATGACTGTTTAGTATTTTGTAAATTGCAATTATTACCGTAAAATGCGAATGATGGAGGTGGAACTAAAGAATATGAAGTTAAGCGAGCAGTTATTTCGTTGTCATGTCTGCGCTCTCCATGACCATCCCAACCACTGGAATTTCTACTGGCTCGATAGTGCGGCCAATGATGATCAAAAGCTTTTTAACGGTGTTGGTGCTGCTCGTGATCAAGAACTTTCTATCAATCTGCCTCTCTTGCGTTGTTATCCGGCTCCGTATTGTGAGATATCAGTGAAGAAACTCCATACCACGAAATATAAAAGATTTGGTTTTCTTGTTTAGCTTTTTTGGCTTTGGAATAACAAAATTGTTTGTTGGTTTTTTGGCTTGTTTGACCTTTTTTATTTTATTTTTTTATTTTTTTGGGTCATTTTGGGATTACTGTCCAAATGGTTTACCAAACCGGTGCTTATAGGATTTTGAACATGTATATACAGAGTATACGATTTCAGAAGTATATATATTACATTGGATGTCTGGTTATAGGATTTCGAATGTATATATGGTGTAAGGAAATTACTGTCATGAAATAAGGAAATTACAGTCCTAAAAACACTACTGATGCAAACAAACCATCAAAAATCGGAAATCATTTCAAATCATCAGAATCTCGCAGAAAACAAAAAGCCTATTACATTTCCATAAGTTTTTGGTCTTTTTTCTACTTTAGGCCAGCTTATGGCATCTATTTTGGAAATAATACTTATTCTCTACAAAACATAGTGGACGCTTAGGTTTTCCATCTTCTCGGCTATGTTTGCCATGTCTACACTTGCTCTCAAGGTCTTCTCGAAAATGTCTGTCTCGTATTTTGTAAAATGCAACTATTTCCATAAAATGTGTACGATGGAGGAGCAACTGAAGAATACGAAGTAAAGGGAGTAGTTATTTCGTTGTCATGTCTGCGCTCGTCATGACCATCCCAACCACTGGAATTTTTATTCGCTCGACAGTGCTGTCGACCATGATTTGAAGCTTTTTAACCGTGCTGGTGCGGCTCATAACCTTGAAATTTCTATTGACCTGCCTCTCTTACCTTGTCATCCTGCTCCGTATTGTGAGATATCACTGAAGAAACTCCATTCCGTGAACTATAAAGGATTTGGTTTTCTTGTTTAGCTTCTTTGGCTTTTTTCACTTTTTTTTTTGTTGTTGTCATTTTGGGATTATTTATCCCAATTGGTTTACCAAACCGGGGGTGGTAGGATTTTGAACATATATATATATGGAGTATAGGATATCAGAAGTATATATATTACATTGGACGTATGGTTATAGGATTCGAACATATATGTGGTGTAAGGAAATTACTATCGTGAAATAAGGAAATTACTGTCATAAAAACACTTCTAATCCAAGCAAACCATCAAAAATCGGAAATTGTTTCAAATCATCAGAAGCTCGTAGAAAACAAAAAGCCTATTACATTTCCAAAAGTTTTTGGTCTTATTTCTACTTTAGGCCAGCTTATGGCATCTATTTTGGAAATAATACTTACTCTATACAAAACAGAGTGGAGGCTTAGGATTTCAATCTTCTCGGCTATGTTTGCCATGTCTACACTTGCTCTCAAGGTTTTCTTGAAAATGACTGTTTAGTATTTTGTAAATTGCAATTATTACCGTAAAATGCGAATGATGGAGATGGAACTAAAGAATATGAAGTTAAGCGAGCAGTTATTTCGTTGTCATGTCTGCGCTCTCCATGACCATCCCAACCACTGGAATTTCTATTGGCTCGATAGTGCGGCCAATGATGATCAAAAGCTTTTTAACGGTGTTGGTGCTGCTCGTGATCAAGAACTTTCCATCAATCTGCCTCTCTTGCGTTGTTATCCGGCTCCGTATTGTGAGATATCCGTGAAGAAACTCCATACCAAGAAATATAAAAGATTTGGTTTTCTTATTTAGCTTTTTTGGCTTTGGAATAACAAAATTGTTTGTTGGTTTTTTGGCTTGTTTGACCATTTTTTATTTTATTTTTCTTTTTTTGGGTCATTTTGGGATTACTTAGTCCAAATGGTTTACCAAACCGGTTCTTATAGGATTTTGAACATATATATACAGAGTATACGATTTCAGAAGTATATATATGACATTGGATGTATGGTTATAGGATTTCGAACATATATATGGTGTAAGGAAATTACTATCATGAAATAAGGAAATTACAGTCCTAAAAACACTACTAATGCAAACAAACCATCAAAAATCGGAAATCATTTCAAATCATCAGAATCTCGCAGAAAACAAAAAGCTTATTACATTTCCATAAGTTTTTGGTCTTTTTTTTACTTTAGGCCAGCTTATGGCATCTATTTTGGAAATAATACTTATTCTCTACAAAACATAGTGGAGGCTTAGGTTTTCCATCTTCTCGGCTATGTTTGCCATGTCTACACTTGCTCTCAAGGTCTTCTCGAAAATGTCTGTTTCGTATTTTGTAAAATGCAACTATTTCCATAAAATGTGGACGATGGAGGAGCAACTGAAGAATACGAAGTAAAGGGAGCAGTTATTTCGTTGTCATGTCTTCGCTCGTCATGACCATCCCAACCACTGGAATTTTTATTGGCTCGATAGTGCTGTCGACCATGATTTGAAGCTTTTTAACCGTGCTGGTGCGGCTCATAACCATGAAATTTCTATTGACCTTCCTCTCTTACCTTGTCATCCTGCTCCGTATTGTGAGATATCTGTGAAGAAACTCCATTCCGTGAACTATAAAGGATTTGGTTTTCTTGTTTAGCTTCTTTGGCTTTTTTCACTTTTTTTTGTTGTTGTCATTTTGGGATTATTTATCCCGAATGGTTTACCAAACCGGGGATTGTAGGATTTTGAACATATATATATATGGAGTATAGGATATCAGAAGTATATATATTACATTGGACGTATGGTTATAGGATTTCGAACATATATGTGGTGTAAGGAAATTACTATCATGAAATAAGGAAATTACTGTCATAAAAACACTTCTAATCCAAGCAAACCATCAAAAATCGGAAATTGTTTCAAATCATCAGAATCTCGCAGAAAACAAAATGCCTATTACATTTCCAAAAGTTTTTGGTCTTATTTCTACTTTAGGCCAGCTTACGGCATCTCTTTCGGAAATACTACTTCTTCTATACAAAACAGAGTAGAGGCTTAGGATTTCCATCTTCTCAGCTATGTTTGCCATGTCTACACTTGCCCTCAACGTTTTCTCGAAAATGACTGTTTAGAATTTTGTAAATTGCAATTATTACCGTAAAATGCGAATGATGGAGGTGGAACTAAAGAATATGTAGTTGAGGGAACAGTTATTTCGTTGCCATGTCTGCGCTCATGATGACCATTCTAACAACTGGAATTTCTATTGGCTCGATAGTGCTGCCAATGATGATCAAAAGCTTTTTAATAGTGTTGGTGCTACTCGTGATCAAGAAATTTCTATCAATCTGCCTCTCTTGCCTTGTCATCCTGCTCCGTGTTGTGAGATATCGGTGTAGAAACTCCACACCACGAAATATAAAAGGTTTGGTTTTCTTGTTTAGCTTTTTTGGCTTTGGAATGACAAAATTCTTTGTTGGTTTTTTGGCTTGTTTGACCTTTTTTTCTTTTTCTTCTTTTTTTTTTTGTGGTCCTTTTTGGATTACTTACCCCAACTGGTTTACCAAACCGGGGCTTATAGGATTTTGAACATATATATATACAATTTAGGATTTCAGAAGTATATATATATATTACATTGGATGCATGGTTATAGGATTTCGAACATATATATGCTCTAAGGAATTTACTGTCATGAAATAAGGAAATTACAGTCCTAAAAACACTTCTAATGCAAGCAAACCATCAAAAATCGGAAATTGTTTCAAATCATCTGAATCTCGAAGAAAACAAAAAGCCTATTACAATTCAAAAAGTTTTTGGTTTTATTTCTACTTTAGGCCAGCTTATGGAATCTATTTTGGAAATAATACTTATTCTATACAAAACAAAGTAGAGGCTTAGGATTTCCATCTTCTCGGCTCTGTTTGCCATGTCTACACTTGCTCTCAAGGTTTTCTCGAAAATGACTGTTTAGTATTTTGTAAATTGTAATTATTACCGTAAAATGCGAATGATGGAGGTGGAACTAAAGAATACGAAGTAAAGGGAGCAGTTATTTCGTTGCCATGTCTGCGCTCTTCACGACCATCCCAACCATAGGAATTTCTATTGGCTCAATAGTACTGCCGATGATGATCAGAAGCTTTTTAACGGTGTTGGTGCTGCTCGTGATGATGAACTTTCTATCAATCTACCTCTCTTGCCTTGTTATCCTGCTCCGTATTATGAGATATCAGTGAAGAAACACCATACCACGAAATATAAAAGATTTGGTTTTCTTGCTTAGCTTTTTTGGCTTTGGAATGACAAAATTGTTTGTTGCTTTTTTGGCTTGTTTGACCATTTTTTTTTTTTGTCATTTGGGGATTACATAGCCCAAATGGTTTACCAAACCGGGGTTATAGGATTTTGAACATATATATATATATAGAGTATAGTATTTCAGAAGCACATATATAATACATTGGATGCATGGTTATAGGATTTCGAACATATCTATGGTGTGAGGAAATTACTGTCATGAAATAAGGAAATTACTGTCGTAAAATCACTTCTAATGCAAACAAACCATCAAAAATCGGAAATCATTTCAAATCGTCAGAATCTCGCAGAAAACAAAAAGCCTATTACATTTCCAGAAGTTTTTGGTCTTATTTCTACTTTAGGCCATCTTATGGCATCTATTTTGGAAATAATACTTATTCTCTACAAAACATAGTGGAGGCTTAGGTTTTCCATCTTCTCGGCTATGTTTGCCATGTCTACACTTGCTCTCAAGGTCTTCTTGAAAATGTCTGTTTCGTATTTTCTAAAATGCAACTATTTCCGTAAAATGTGGACAATGGAGGAGCAACTGAAGAATACGAAGTAAAGGGAGCAGTTATTTCGTTGTCATGTCTGCGCTCTTCATGACCATCCCAACCACTGGAATTTGTATTGGCTTGATAGTACTGTCGACCATGATTTGAAGCTTTTTAACCGTGCTGGTGCGGCTCATAACCATGAAATTTCTATTGACCTGCCTCTCTTACCTTGTCATCCTGCTCCGTATTGTGAGATATCAGTGAAGAAACTCCATTCCGTGAACTATAAAGGATTTGGTTTTCTTGTTTAGCTTCTTTGGCTTTTTTCACTTTATTTTTTGTTGTCATTTTGGGATTATTTATCCCAAATGGTTTACCAAACCGGGGATTGTAGGATTTTGAACATATATATATATGGAGTATAGGATATCAGAAGTATATATATTACATTGGACGTATGGTTATAGTATTTCGAACATATATGTGGTGTAAGGAAATTACTATCATGAAATAAGGAAATTACTGTCATAAAAACACTTCTAATCCAAGCAAACCATCAAAAATCGGAAATTGTTTCAAATCATCAGAATCTCGCAGAAAACAAAATGCCTATTACATTTCCAAAAGTTTTTGGTCTTATTTCTACTTTAGGCCAGCTTACGGCATCTCTTTCGGAAATACTACTTCTTCTATACAAAACAGAGTAGAGGCTTAGGATTTCCATCTTCTCAGCTATGTTTGCCATGTCTACACTTGCCCTCAACGTTTTCTCGAAAATGACTGTTTAGAATTTTGTAAATTGCAATTATTACCGTAAAATGCGAATGATGGAGGTGGAACTAAAGAATATGTAGTTAAGGGAACAGTTATTTCGTTGTCATGTCTGCGCTCATGATGACCGTCCTAACAACTGGAATTTCTATTGGCTCGATAGTGCTGCCAATGATGATCAAAAGCTTTTTAATAGTGTTGGTGCTACTCGTGATCAAGAAATTTCTATCAATCTGCCTCTCTTGCCTTGTCATCCTGCTCCGTGTTGTGAGATATCGGTGTAGAAACTCCACAACACGAAATATAAAAGGTTTGGTTTTCTTGTTTAGCTTTTTTGGCTTTGGAATGACAAAATTGTTTGTTGGTTTTTTGGCTTGTTTGACCTTTTTTTCTTTTTTTTTCTTTTTTTTTTTTTTTTGGTCATTTTAGGATTACTCAGCCTAAATAGTTTACCAAACCGGGGCTTATAGGATTTTGAACATATATATATAGAGTATATGGATTTCAGAAGTATATATATATATATATTACATTGGGTGTATGGTCACAGGATTTCGAACATATATATGGTGTAAGGAGATTACTGTCATGAAATAAGGAAATTACAGACCTAAAAACACTTCTAATGCAAACAAGGCATCAAAAATCGGAAATCATTTCAAAATCATCAGAATCTCCCAGAAAACAAAAAGCCTATTACATTTCCAGAAGTTTTTGGTCTTATTTCTACTTTAGGCCAGCTTATGGCATCTATTTTGGAAATAATACTTATTCTCTACAAAACATAGTGGAGGCTTAGGTTTTCCATCTTCTCGGCTATGTTTGCCATGTCTACACTTGCTCTCAAGGTCTTCTCAAAAATGTCTGTTTCGTATTTTGTAAAATGCAACTATTACTGTAAAATGTGGACGATGGAGGAGGAACTGAAGAATACGAAGTAAAAGGAGCAGTTATTTCGTTGTCATGTCTGCGCTCATCATGACCATCCTAACCACTGGAATTTTTATTGGCTCGATAGTGCTGTCGACCATGATCCGAAGCTTTTTAACCTTGCTGGTGCTGCTCATAACCATGAATTTCTATTGATCTGCCTCTCTTGCCTTGTCATCCTGCTCCGTATTGTGAGATATCAGTGAAGATACTCCATTTCGGGAAATATAAAGGATCTGGTTTTCTTGTTTTGTTTTTTTGGCTTTTTTCACTTTTTTTTTTTTTTTTTGTTGTCATTTTGGGATTATTTATCCCAAATGGTTTACCAAACCGGGGATTGTACGATTTTGAACATATATATATATATGTAGTATAGGATATCAGAAGTATATATATTACATTGGACGTATGGTTATAGGATTTTGAACATATATGTGTTGTAAGGAAATTACTGTCATGAAATAAGGAAATTACTGTCATAAAAACATTTCTAATGCGAGCAAACCATCAAAAATCGGAAACTGTTTCAAATCATCAGAATCTCGCAGAAAACAAAATGCCTATCACATTTCCAAAATCTTTTGTTCTTATTTCTACTTAGGCCAGCTTATGGCATCTATTTTGGAAATAATACTTATTCTATACAAAACAGAGTAGAGGCTTAGGATTTCCATCTTCTCAGCTATGTTTGCCATGTCTACACTTGCTCTCAAGGTTTTCTCGAAAATGCTTTTAGTATTTAGTAAATTGCAATTATTACCGTAAAATACGAATGATGGAGGTGGAACTAAAGAATATGAAGTTAAGGGAGCAGTTATTTCGTTGTCATGTCTATGCTCTTCATGACCATCCCAACCACTGGAATTTCTATTGGCTCGAAAGTGCTGCTGATGATGATCAAAAGCTTTTTAATAGTGTTGGTGCCGCTCGTGATCAAGAACTTTCTATCAATCTGCCTCTCTTGCCTTGTCATCTTGCTCCGTGTTTTGAGATATCAGTGAAGAAACTCCATACCACGAAATATAAAAGATTTGGTTTTCTTGTTTAGCTTTTTTGGCTTTTGAATGACAAAATTCTTTGTTGGTTTTTTGGCTTGTTGGACCTTTTTTTTTTTTTTTTTTTTTCTTCGCCATTTTTGGATTACTTAGACCAAATGGTTTACCAAACTGGGGCTTATAGGATCTTGAACATATATATATAGAGTATAGGATTTCTGATGTATATATATATTATAGTGGATGTATGGTTATAGGATTTCGAACATATATATGGTGTAAGGAATTTATTGCCATGAAATAAGGAAATTACAGTCCTGAAAACACTTCTAATGCAAACAAACCAACAAAAATCGGAAATCGTTTCAAATCATCCGAATCTCGTAGAAAACAAAACGCCTATTACATTTCAAGAAGTTTTTGGTCTTCTTTCTACTGTAGGCCAGCTTATGGCATCTATTTTGGAAATAATACTTATTCTCTACAAAACATAGTGGAGGCTTAGGTTTTCCATCTTCTCGGCTATGTTTGCCATGTCTACACTTGGTCTCAAGGTCTTCTCTAAAATGTTTGTTTCGTATTTTGTAAATTGCAATTATTACAGTAAAATGTGGACGAGGGAGGAGGAACTTAAGAATACGAAGTAAAGGGAGCAGTTATTTCATTGTCATGTCTGCGCTCTTCGTGACCATCCCAACCACTGGAATTTTTATTGGCCAGATAGTGCTGTCGACGATGATCCGAAGCTTTTTAACCGTGCCGGTCCTGCTCATGACCATGAAGTTTCTATTGATCTGCCTCTCTTGCCTTGTCATCATGCTCCGTATTGTGAGATATCAGTGAAGAAACTCCATTCCACGGAATATAAAAGATTTGGTTTTTTTGTTTAGCTTTTTTGGCTTTGGAATGACAAACTTGTTTGTTGGTTTTTTTGGCTTTTTTCACTTTTTTTTGTTGTCATTTTGGGATTATTTATCCCAAATGGTTGGCTAAACCGGGGATTGTAGGATTTTGAACATATATATATGGAGTATAGGATTTCGGAAGTATATATATTACATTGGACGTATGCTTATAGGATTTCGAACATATATGTGGTGTAAGGAAATTACTGTCATGAAATAAGGAAATTACTGTCATAAAAACACTTCTAATGCAAGCAAACCATCAAAAATCGAAAATTGTATCAAATCATCAGAATCTCGCAGAAAACAAAATGCCTATTACATTTCCAAAAGTTTTTGGTCTTATTTCTACTTTAGGCCAGCTTATGGCATCTATTTTGGAAATAATACTTATTCAATACAAAACAGAGTAGAGGCTTAGGATTTCCATCTTCTTAGCTATGTTTGCCATGTCTACACTTGCTCTCAAGGTTTTCTCAAAAATGACTGTTTAGTATTTTGTAAATTGCAATTATTACCATAAAATGCAAATGATGGAGGTGGAACAAAAGAATATGAAGTTACAGGAGCAGTTATTTCGTTGTCATGTCTGCGCTCTTCATGACCATCCCAACCACTGGAATTTCTATTGGCTCGATAGTGCTGCTGATGATGATCAAAAGCTTTTTAACGGTGTTGGTGCTGCTCGTGATCAAGAACTTTCTATCAATCTGCCTCTCTTACCTTGTCATCTTGCTCCTTGTTATGACATATCAGTGAAGAAACTCCATACCACAAAATATAAAAGATTTGGTTTTGTTGTTTAGCTTTTTTGGCTTTGGAATGACAAAATTGTTTATTGGTTTTTTGGCTTGTTTGACCTTTTTTTCTTTCTTTTTTTTTGGTCCTTTTTGGATTTCTTAGCCCAAATGGTTTACCAAATCGGGGCTTATAGGATTTTCAACATATATATATAGAGTATAGGATTTCAGAAGTATATATATATTACATTGGATTTCGAACATATATGTGGTGTAAGGAAATTACTATCATGAAATATGGAAATTACTATCATAAAAACACTTCTAATGCAAGCAAACCATCAAAAATCGAAAATTGTTTCAAATCATCAGAATCTCGTAGAAAACAAACAACCTATTACATTTCCAAATGTTTTTGGTCTTATTCCTACTTTAGGCCAGCTTATGGCATCTATTTTGGAAATAATACTTATTCTATACAAAACAGAGTAGAGGCTTAGGATTTCCATCTTCTCGGCTATGTTAGCCATGTCTACACTTGCTCTCAAGGTTTTCTCGAAAATGTTTGTTCTGTATTTTGTAAATTGCAATTATTACCGTAAAATGTGGACGATAGAGGTGGAACTGAAGAATACGAAGTAAAGGGAGCAGTTATTTCGTTGTCATGTCTGTGCTCTTCATGACCATCCCAACCCCTGGAACTTTTGTTGGCTCGATAGTGCTGTCGACGATGATCCGAAGCTTTTTAGTGGTGTTGGTGCTGCTCATGACCATGAAGTTTCTATTGATCTGCCTCTCTTGCGTTGTCATCATGCTCCGTATTGTGAGATATCAGTGAAGAAACTCCATACCACGAAATATAAAGGATTTGGTTTTCTTGTTTAGCTTTTTTGGCTTTGGAATGACAAACTTGTTTGTTGGTTTTTTGGCTTTTTTCACTTTTTTTTTTTTTTTGTTGTCATTTTGGGATTATTTATCCCAAATGGTTTACCAAACCGGGGATTACAAGATTTTCAACATATATATATGGAGTATAGGATTTCAGAATTATATATATTACATTGGATGTATGGTTATAGGATTTCGAACATATATGTGGTGTAAGGAAATTATTGTCATGAAATAAGGAAATTACTGTCATAAAAACACTTCTAATGCAAGCAAACCATCAAAAATCGGAAATTGTTTCAAATCATTAGAATCTCGCAGAAAAGAAAAAGCCTATTACATTTCCAAAAGTTTTTGGTCTTATTTCTACTTTAGGCCAGCTTATGGCATCTATTTTGGAAATAATACTTATTCTATACCAAACAGAGTGGAGTCTTAGGTTTTCCATCTTCTCGGCTATGTTTGCCATGTCTACACTTGCTCTCAAGGTTTTCTCGAAAATGACTGTTTAGTATTTTGTAAATTGCAATTATTACCGTAAAATGCGAATGATGGAGGTGGAACTAAAGAATATGAAGTTAAGGGAGCAATTATTTCGTTGTCATGTCTGAGCTCTTCGTGACCGTCCCAACCACTGGAATTTCTATTGGCTCAATAGTGCTGCCGATGATGATCAAAAGCTTTTTTAACGGTGTTGGTGCTGCTCGTGATCAAGAACTTTCTGTCAATCTGCCTCTCCTGCCTTGTCATCCTGCTCCATGTTTTGAGATATCAGTGAAGAAACTCCATACCACGAAATATAAAAGATTTGGTTTTCTTGTATTGCTTTTTTGGCTTTGGAATGACAAAATTGTTTGTTGGTTTTTTGGCTTGTTTTACCATTTTTTTCTTTTCTTTTCTTTTTTTTTGGTCATTTTGGGATTACTTAGCCCAAATGGTTTACCAAACCGGGGCTTATTGGATTTTGAACATATATATAGAGTATAGGATTTCGGAAGTATATATATGTTACATTGGATGTATGGTTATAGGATTTTGAACATATATATGGTGTTAGGAAATTACTGTCATGAAATAAGGAAATTACAGCCCTAAAAACACTTCTAATGCAAACAAACCATCAAAAATCGGAAATCGTTTCAAATCATCAGAATCTCGCAGAAAACAAAAAGCCTATTACATTTACAGAAGTTTTTGGCCTTATTTCTACTTTAGGCCAACTTATGGCATCTATTTTGGAAATAATACTTATTCTCTACAAAACATAGTGGAGGCTTAGGTTTTCCATCTTCTCGGCTATGTTTGCCATGTCTACACTTGTTCTCAAGGTTTTCTCGAAAATGTCTGTTTCGTATTTTGTAAATTTCAACTATTACGGTAAAATGTGGACGATGGAGGTGGTACTGAAGAATACGAAGTAAAGAAGCAGTTATTTCGTTGTCATCTCTACGCTCTTCATGACCATCCCAACCACTGAAATTTTTATTAGCTCGATAGTGCTGTCGACGATGATCCAAATCTTTTTAACGGTGCTGGTGCTGCTCATGACCATGAAGTTTCTATTGATCTACCTCTCTTGCCTTGACATCCTGCTCCGTATTCTGAAATATCAGTGAAGAAACTCCATACGACGAAATATAAAGGGTTTGGTTTTCTTGTTTATCTTTTTTGGCTTTGGAATGACAAACTTGTTTGTTGGTTTTTTTTGCTTTTTTCACTTTTTTTTTTTTTTTTTTTTTTTTTGTTGTTGTCATTTTGGGATTATTTAGCCGAAATGGTTTACCGAATCAAGGATTATAGGATTTTGAACATATATATATATGTGGAGTATAGGATTTCAGAAGGATATATGTCACGACCCAAACCCGCCCCTAAAAGTTTGTTTCATGACCGGCCCATACGTAGGCCTCAAACAGAATTTTAAAATAATATTTCACTAAATACGGGGCCTTAAACAGAAGCGAATATCATTAAAAGACGACATCCATTGAGCTTGTGCATACATGATGGTTTAATTAGATTCAAGCATTTAAATACATTCCCAGAGTTACACATACAATGGCAGAATTTATATAGATCTCACACACACTTACGTAAGACTTAGTAATTTATATGACTCCCAACACAAATTAAGGCCTCAACACGGAGGCGTACCCCAGGCGGCTTGGCAGACAGGTAGACCTCAATACAATTCTAGTGTCAATCTCTGATGGCTCACCTACATAAATATACATAAAAACGGAGTGAGCAAGGCTTAGTGAATAATAACAATGTAAGGAGGTGAGTTAAACGGGTATATGCTTAAAGAATGTAAACATGCATATCAAACCATACACAGATCTTATTCATAATAATAAACGGCCTCAGACCCACATGTAACACAGAACGGCCTCAGGCCCATATATAATACATTGCGGCTGTAAGCCCAGATATGATACATGATGGCTATAAGCCCAGATATAATACAGAACTGCTGCAAGCCCAGATATAAGACTAAACGGCTGTGAGCCCAGATATAATACAGATCGGCTGTAGGCCCAGATATAATACAAAACAGTTGTGAGCCCAGATATAATGCAGATCGGCTGAAAGCCCCGATATAATACAGAACGGCCTTAGGCCCAACATATTATGTAGAGCGGCCTCAGGCCTAACAGATTATACAGAGCGGCCTCTGGCCGAATAGATTATACAGAATGGCCTCTGGCCTAACAGATTATACAGAATGGCCTCTGGCCCAGATTTCAACAGATTGGCCTCTGGCCCACAGATAATACAGAACGGCCTCCGGCCCATCATTAGCAAAACAGAATGATTCCAGATACACAAAGGTATCATTGTTCCATAATACACATATGTTCCATTTGTTCATCATGAATTCAAATAGTTAACTTGCAGATAACAAAACGTCAGTATTAACTATTAACAGTAAGCAAAACGTACTGCTACAGTACTATTACTCAATAGTGCACAAAGATTTTCCCAAGGTTTATTACAAGTCGACATAGCTGTCTTGCGGATAACAGAACATTAATAATAACTATTAACAGAAGGCAAATGTATCACTGCATTAATAGGAACATAACAATTCACATCATAACGGCCTCGGGCCCACTTCTATTAATAGGGACAGAATGACCTTAGGTCCATACTAATGCCATTATTCAATCATATTCATTAATTTAATCAAGCACAATATCAACGGAATAGGCCATTCACAAATAACAGTACATAAATCATAATCACAGGAAGTAAGTGAAACATATCGTTACACTCAATGTTTTAAAAACCAGACCGGTGAGTGAACCAGAAAAATGATCGGGTAGACGGGTCACCGGTTCAACCATCGGATTGAACCGGAATCGAACCGTGACGTCATAAATATATTAAAATTATATTTAAATAAAAATATAAGTAATAAAATTATAAATGAAAAATTTTAATAATCTTAAATATTTCTCTTAATACTTTTTTTATTAAAAAATATAAAAATATATTCAAAAATATTATTAATTTTAATTTTGATGGAGGTGGAACTGAAGAATATGAAGTAAAGGGAGCAGTTATTTCGTTGTTATGTCTACGCTCTTCATGACCATCCCAACCATTGGAATTTCTATTGGCTTAATAGTGCTGCCGACGATGATCCGAAGCTTTTTAACGATGCTGGCGCTGCTCATGATCATGAAGTTTCTATTGATCTGCCTCTCTTACCTTGTCATCCTGTTCTGCATTGTGAGATATGAGTGAAGAAACTCCATATCACGAAACATAAAGGATTTGGTTTTCTTGTTTAGCTTTTTTTGGCTTTGGAATGACAAACTTGTGTGTTGGTTTTTTGGCTTTTTTGACTTTTTTTTCTTTCATTTCGGGGTTATTTAGCCCAAATGGTTTACCAAACCAAGGATTATAGTATTTTGAACATATATGTAGAGTATAGGATTTCAGAAGTATATATATTACATTGGATGTATGGTTATTGGATTTCGAACATATATGTGGTGTAAGTAAATTACTGTCATGAAATAAGGAAATTATTGTCATAAAAATACTTCTAATGCAAACAAACCATCAAAAATTGGAAATTGTTTCAAATCATCAGAATCTCACAGAAAACAAAAAGCCTATTACATTTCCAGAAGTTTTTGGTCTTATTTCTACTTTAGGCCAACTTATGGCATCTATTTTGGAAATAATACTTATTCTATACAAAACAGAGTGGAGGCTTAGGTTTTCTAGCTTCTTGGCTATGTTTTCCATGTATCTCAAGGTTTTCTCGAAAATGTCTGTTTCGTATTTTGTAAATTGCAATTATTACCCTAAAATGTGGATGATAGAGGTAGAATTGAAGAATATGAAGTCAAGGGAGTAGTTATTTCGTTGTCATGTCTGTGCTCTTCATGACCATCCCAACCACTGGAATTTCTATTGGCTTAATAGTGCTGCCGATGATGATCAAAAGCTTTTTAACAGTGCTGGTGCTCCTCCTGATCAAGAAGTTTCTATTGATCTGCCTCTCTTGCCTTGTCATCCTGGTTTGTATTGTGAGAAATGAGTGAAGAAACTCCATACCATGAAATATAAAGGATTTGGTTATCTTGTTTAGCTTTTTTGGCTTTGGAATGACAAACCTTTTTGTTGGTTTTTGGGCTTTTTTGACTTTTTTTTTTTTTGTCATTCTGTGATTATTTAGGCCAAATGGTTTACTAAATCGGGGCTTATAGAATTTTGACCATATATATATAGAGAGAGAGAGTATATGATTTCAAAAGTATATATATTACATTGGATGTATGGTATTTTCTATTTTAAGTATATATATAAAGTATATGTAGAGTATTTTGAACCACTAAACTATTTTAAGTGTAATATTTTAAGTGGTATTTTCTATTTGTTTTATCTATACCAGTAGCATTTTGTGAGGCAATAAAGCTATCACCTTTATGCATCTAAGCATCCCAGTGATTTTCCTGGAAGCAAAACCCTGTACTAGTTTGTTAAAATAAGAAAATATATATATGTAAGTATATGCATATACATATATATATATATGTATGTTAAGTTAGAAATCTACATTATATATATATATAAAGTTATATATGTATCAATTTCCAAAATGTAATACTTTAAGATCTTTGGGCAAATTTAAAGGGCGGGTGGAGGACAATCGTCAATCATTATCGATTTCATTTTCATTCCTACTGTTTCTATTGTTAATTGGTTGAGTTGCTTCTACTACCCTTATGTGATGACCGGTTTCATTGTGTGTTGTTTCTTTTTCGTCCTCTTTGAGTTGTGGTGTTCGAGAACTTTCTTTCAAATTCCGGTTCTTGTCTAACTCCGAGTTGAGCGTCACTTGTTTTGAAGGGCGCACGGCCGAGTCTGGAGTGTCTGGGAGTGAACCAGAAAATTCTGGGCTGCTAGGTCAGGGCTGTACGTGCGCGGCCCTGGGCCACACGTACGAAAAGGATGAATTTGGGAGGGTTGCACACTGCCTAATATGCAGGTGCTGGAGAAGGTGCAGCATGGGAAGCCCGCGCGTGCAGGGTTGAAGGCCGCACGTGCAGGAGGTAGGCTCTGCACATGCGGAGGCATGTGTCGCACGTGCGGGACGCTGGCAGTCCAAATCTCTATTTTTTTTTTCTATTTGGCTGAGTATGTATCACTTTTAGGACATTTCCTTCTCACTCTAAACATCATTTTACTCCTCATTCTCTCTAAAAACCCTCACCAAACTCCAAAAACCTTTGATTTCTTACAAATCCATTGAGTTTTGATCCATCTTCTTTCACAAATCTTGGTAAGAAAAGCAAGGACTACATTGTGTACGGTGGAGATTCGGCTTGGGCATCCTTGATTTCTAGGGTTTCATCTCTTTTTCCTTCATCAAACATTGAGGTAGAGACTTCCTTGAGTTATATATACATGTTTTGCAATTATTGATGTTGATTTAAAGGTTTTCTTGAAGTTATTAAGTTGGCTTTGATTTTGTGACCCAAATGTAGAGATTTTCAAAAGTGGGTTTTAAAATTCTCAAATCCTTCTAAGATAGCATCTTGAGAGTTAAAATTATCTTATGCAAGGAACATGGTGTGATCTTGAGGGTCCTTTTCAAGTGTTTAGTGTGAGTGTGTGTGTGAGTGTGTGTGTGTTGTTTGTAAAGAAGAAAACTAGAAATTGCTGGTTTTCAAAACAAATGATGAGAACACATGAAGTTTTATTAGTAATGCATTATTTTGTATATCAAAAGAGTTAAAGAAAGGAAGGATTCTTACTTATAGTTGCAAATGATGAATCTCATAAAATAGAGAAAAATGTTGGTGTTGGAAAGAAATTATTGTTCAATTGTTGCTATAGTCTTGAAATGATTATGTTGTTGGAATTGCTTGAGAGGTGGAAATGTGGCTATTTGTCGATGAAATTAAATGGGAACATGGTTCCATTATGAGATAATATGGAACAGAATGAATGAAAGCTCGTTTATTTGAGATTATTGTTGAAATATATAAGAATGAAAAGGGAATGATTATTGTAGCATTACCAATTGTTATTTTGCATACACTATTGTTTGGTTACCGCATGTTTTGATTTGATATTGATTATCTTGCATTGAGAAAAGAATTGTTGAGAAAAGAGAACTAAGGAAATGTTTTTGGGGTAAATACGTTGGTAAGTCTGGATATGAGGTGTAGATGGAATTGATAAGTTGGCCTGAGTGTCCGGGATGAAAGACCGAAAACACGCGCGGAGGAGGTACTACTTCCCTTTCGATTAGCAACCGGTTAAGTGGGGTTTTTGGCAGTGCTAGTTAAGCCTACTTGCAGACACCAACCTAGGGATTACCTGAGTCGTATTTACCGCCCCTATTGAATAAAATTGTAAGTTTCAGAATTGTTGAGATTTCACACTGTTGTTGAATGTGGTGATTTTTCAAAAGAGCATGTAAATGAAATTCTCTTTAAATTGGCATTGCATGGCATTTGCATTTAACATTGGAAATCTTGCATAACTGTATATACTTTGTAAGGATTCTCTACTGGGCTTTATGCTCACCCCTATGGGATTTTGGTGCAAGAAAAGATGTGGTGATCCCGCCAAGTTAAGGGTATGGACATATTTTTGTGAAGAGTAGATGACTCTATTTTTGTTGTGAATTTATTTTCTAACCAAGGGCTTTAAATGTATGGGTCTGTGAAACCATTTTCGTGTAACCGGGCTTGAGCCTCGGAAGATGTAAGCCCTTAAGGGCATTTTATTTATTTTTGGGATGTGATGCTCTACATCCTATAGATTCATGTGTTTTCATACCGTTGAATGTATAGTTCACATGTAGAACTTTTGCATACACTTTATGGATTAATGATGAAAAGGGTTGGAGATCTATATTTATTCCTTAATGAATGTTGGTTAATATATCTAATTTGTGTTCGGATTTTTCAGGGCGTTACACTTAAGTCTTCATTTCTATATACCTTCTCATTTTTGGTTTAGAATTTCTATATAACGATTCTTTCCACTTGATACATGTATGTCTATATATATGTCTATGTATATATGCGTATATATAACCACACATGTATACAGAGCAGAGAGAATGAAAATAAAGAAGGTAATTGGGCATTAACGTGATTTTACATTTATTATTAACGATGTTAGTATTACACTTTAGTCCAAAACGTAAGAGAGGTTTTTAGCTTTTTTTAAATGTAAGGGAGGTTAAATACTCCAAGACAATACAACAATAGGGTAAAATAAATTTTACCCTATTAATTATTAAAATTATAATCTTTAACATGAAATTGTAATCATTTTTTAAAAGTATCACTGTGTGATAATTTTGTTTATATATATACATTTGTTTGTATGGTATTACTCAAACTAATAGCTTTCCATTTGTCTTTATAAAAAATTTTCTTCATTACATCACTTAAGTTGGAAAAAAAAAAAATTCAATCAATTAGATATTAAATATTAATATTGACTGAATGTTACACAATACTGACTAATCAACAATATATACCCGTAATAATCTTAACACCAACAACTACTATCTATCTTAAAGTGTGTGGATATTATCTGTACAACTCCTAATCCTCTCCGTACTCCTAGAGTACGGTCACGTGGTGTTTTAGAATATTATGATTGGTGGAGAAGGTGAGACTTATGATTTTGTATTGAGTGACTAAAGAACATGAGGGGGGCATGGTGAATGGTAATAAGTGAAGGCGCATAGACACGTAATACTCTGAGAATACCCAATAATTTTCCTTCATAATTATAATGAAAGATTTTTATTACATATGACTACAAATTAAACATGTAAGAATCTGTCATTATTTTAAATTAATAAAAGAAAAATCATTACATTTATTGAGGTATTTTTTTGCAATCTTTGACACATAATTGTAATAAATGTGTGAGCAAATCATAATTACATAATGAAGAAATGGAGGAATAAATTCAACCTATCATAAATTGTTCAACATTAATCTGCCCATGATTTTTCAAAACATAACTTAAACAAACATATTATTCAACATGTAACAAGTATAAAATTCCCATCAAACAAATATTTTGTTGTGATAAGAACAATTGCAAAACTAAAATTATGCTAAATAATTAAAGAAAAAATAACAAGAATATCAGCAAGATCGGTAGTAGGTCATCATGTATAAGAGCGTAGGATTGTATGTATCATCGTGTATGGTATGTATATGGTCCGATTTGGTTCTAACCAGGCCTGTGGAATAGCTGTGTTATGGCACCTGCATGCTTCAAAATTGTGCATTATAACACACACACACACACACACATACACAAAAAAAAAAAAAGAAAAAAAAAGAAAAAAAAAGAGGCAGTTTCTTTAGACCATTATAAATATGAGTGGACCATCCATTCTTACCTTGCTCGTTCTTACATTCTCTCACTCTTTCCCTCTCTCTAACCTCCATTTTCTCTCCATCCTCCACCTATCCCTTTTCTGTATTACAAACAATGAAAATGTTTTCCAAAGTCTTTCCTATGTTTTTCATAGTGCTTCACTTCGCTTGCGAGGTTTTCAAGAAAGTGAAGTCCAAAGTATTTAACCTATTTTTCAAAGTGTGTCACTTCACATGCAAAGTTTTTGAGAAAATGATGTCCACAGTGTTTCACATGGTTTTCATAGTGTTATGCTTCACCAACAAAGTTTTTAGGAAATTTGAAGTTCAACAATTTGATTTTTGCTGTGCTGCCTTTAATGTCCTATTAGAATTTGCAAGTGTGCCACAATGGAACATGTTGGAAATGAAGAAAATATAATATGCTCTTACGTGGGACTTGGTTTTGTGGTGGTTGCAGTGACTTCTGCAATTATAGAAGTTGTATGGCTCAAGAAAAACAAAAAGGCTATTACATTTCTAGAAGTTTTTGGTCTTATTTCTACTTTTGGCCAGCTTATGGCATCTATTTTGGAAATAATGCTTATTCCATACAAAAAAGAGTGGAGGCTTAAGTTTTCCATCTTCTCGGCTATGTTTGCCATGTCTACACTTGCTGTCAAGGTTTTCTCGAAAATGACAATTTCGTATTTTCTAAATTGCGATTATTATAGTAAAATGCGGATGATGGAGGTGGAACTGAAGAATATGAAGTCAAGGGAGCAGTTATTTCGTTGTCATGTCTGCACTCTTCATGACCATCCCAACCACTGGAATTTCTATTGGCTCGATAGTGCTGTTGATGATGATTAGAAGCTTTTTAATGGTGCTAGTGTTGCTCATGATCAAGAAGTTTCTATTGATTTGCCTCTCTTGCCTTGTCATCTTGGACCGTAGTGTGAGATATGAGTGAAGAAACTCCATACCACGAAATATAAAGGATTTGGTTTTCTTGTTTAGCTTTTTTGGCTTTGGAATGACAAACTTCTTTGTTGGTTTTTTGGCTTTTTGACTTTTTTTTGGTCATTTTGTGATTATTTAGCCCAAATGGTTACCAAACTGGGGCTTATAGGATTTTGAACATATATATAGAGTATACGATTTTAGAAGTACATATATTACATTAGATGTATGGTTAGGACTTTGAACATATATGTGGTGTAAGGAAATTACTGTGATAAAAACACTTCTAATGCAAACAAACAATCAAAAATCGGAAATCGTTTCAAATCATTAGAATCACGCAAAAAATAAATAAATAAATAAAAATAAAAATCAAATCTAATCAAATCAAATCAAAATCCTAGGTTAACAACTTGTGACCCAAACTTTATTGCTTGCACTGTAACACTGATAAACCACTCATCATTACTAATTCTTCTTATAATTTCCATTTTCTCTAAATAATCAAACTCCCAGTGAACTTCAAAAAATCTCAGGGCTTACAATTATCCCATATTGAACCTTATAGTTCTCATTATAAATAAACTATATATATGCCAAATGAAAATAGAAAAAAAAGAATAAAATGATGAGAGTCTACTTATACATGGCTGATAGGTCAAGATCTAATCTTTAATGTTGTTAATTTTATTTAACAAGGATGGTGTTTTTTTAAGGTCTAAATGAATAATTTGTAAGGGTTGAGAATTGACTTGTACAAAAATCTAAAACGGAAATAAACAAAATCTAGAGAATAAACTGAAAAGATGATGCAAGCATGATCAATTGATTATGATAACCAGCAACTTCACAAGATCAATTATCAACTAATTATCATGGTCATCCCACTTAACATAATTAGTTGATGTTCTAAAGTGGATGCATGCATTAGACAGAAGGAAGCTAGACTTGGAAGACACCCTTTTGGTATAACTAGAAAACATCACCAAGCAAAGGATATACATGGAGAGCATCTAAGTCAGAGAGATGGAAACTCACAAAACACAAATGCAATATGTAATGTAGCATATGACATGAGATGACTTTGCAAAAGACAATAAGAACGATAACAAGAGCAATGTTACATAAGAAAAGGATATGTTATATCCCCATATTTTCATTTTTTACCCTTTGGCTTAGCATGGAATATGGGCATGGAGAGTCTTATAGCAAGTGTCAGATGCAGAAACTAAGAAACAAAGGTGACAAAAAACAATACTCTTACCTTCAATTTTGCCTCTGGCCAAGCTTTATGAAGATCCCATGCTGACATCATAGGGCAGCACATATCATATCTTCCCTATAATTAATCAAGATTATTTTCTTCTCAAAATCAGGTAGTGAACTTAAATAGAGAGAATCTTTAGAGGGAGACACTTCATGCTGCAATGACAATTTGACAGTAGCAAATATGACATGCAATTTGATATTGTGTGAGGACAAACACCTGAAATGTTACTGTTCATAGCAAAAAGATGCGAGCTGCATTCTACGCTCAAGCGTCTCTTCTTGCACTCGAGCAAAACAATGTGTCTGATGCTCGAGTGTCACTTTTCACGCTTGATCAGACTGTGTGTATAACAGATCGTAAAATTGACATTTTTCATCACTTTTTCACTCCTCTCTCTCTCTCTCTCTCTCTCTCTCTAAACTTTCCAAAAACCTAGTTCTTGAGTTTCTCTCTCTAAGACTCATCTTCTCTCTGCTATTTCACCTAGATCCATTGGGATCTTCACTCTAGTGCCTTTGAGAAACAGGTAGAGCGTCTCAAGATCTTCATTTTGATCCGAACAAAGTTGGGTTTGAGCATCTTTGAAGTTTCATCCTTGCCTTGCTCATCTTTTCTCTTTGAGGTAGGGATTTTCTACACTTTCATATGGTTTTTAACTTAGTTATTTGATGATTGTGTAACAATGGTGGGCTTTGGGTATATTATGGACAAACCTAGAGTTTGGGTTGTAAAATCAAAATAGGGGTTTCTAAGTGTATGTTGTGGAAATGGTTATCAGGTTAAATATGAGGTGGTATGGTTACAAAATAATTGATTTTGGCCTTTGAGTTGATATTTGGAAAAAAAGGGAGTTTGCCCTAAAATGATTCAAATATTTATTTTGTATAAATAAATGAAGTGGGTGTTGTAAATATGAAATTGGACGAATATTGAAATAAATGGTGGAGTTGGATATGTATTACCTTACATCTTTGGAAAATTTTGAATAAATTATCTTTCTTGGGATTGAATATTTGTTTGGAAATAATTGTATTGGGCTATCGGTGGAGGATAGATATGATTGTGGTAGAAATTGCATGAGGATTAGGTGAATTAAAACTAATCTATTGTTGTTTGTCATTGGATATGACTATGTTTTAAATACATTATATATGTATGATGTTTGGGAGGAGAAAGCGGATGTACTCCATGTTTGAGAGGAGATAGGGGATGGACTCCATTGAAATTAAGTTGGTTGGAGTGTCCTGGGTGAAAGTCCCGAAACCGCGCGTATACATGGGTGCTGATCCCGCAGACAAAATTTCCGTAAAATGGCAAATTAAATTGTTTGTGTAGTAATTGTGTTAATTGGAAAACCATTAAGTTATAGTCTCAGTTGGGTTGTTGATAGATAATGAAATTGGCTCATGAATTGAAATGAATCGAAGGAAAATGGATTAAGATGTGAACTTGGTACTTTATGATTATATAAAATGTGAATGTTTTGTCACAGACATTGTATATGCACATTGTACTTATATCTTTGTTAAATCTCATATATTCTGTTAGATTATTCCTACTGGGCTTTGGCTCACCCTGTTTGGGAAAAACCATTTTCAGGTGTTGGTGATATGCCTCCGCCAAGGCAATAGTTTGGAGGGACATTTGGGAGCAAGAGCTTCTTTCTTTTGTTGTATTTTTTTTGTATAGCCAAGGGCTTTAACTATATTGAGCTAGGCTCACTTTTGTTGTAACCAAGCAATGACTTGGAAAAATGTAAGCCTATAGGGCATATGATTACCTATTTAGTTTTCAATTGTCTTATCATTGTAACAAATGCTATAGATTCAGGATGAACAATTTTTGAATGTATTTCGCATGTGATATCTTTTGTGTACGGATTCTGATGAATGAAAGTATATTATCTCTACTATTTTTCCGCTTATGGGTTGACTTCATTGTATTAATTTTGGGGGCATTACAACTTCGTATCGGAGCATACCGGGTTTGAATACTTTGGGTACGTGGGAAGTGGTTATTACCATAATGGGTTTGTCTCGCTTAGCTGAAACGTTAGTATATATTGTATGCTTATGTGATAATATGTTTATGTGATTATATGGGTATGTGATTTAATTTCTAGGATGTTGATCGAGTCTACAGGTTTCTAGGAGTCCTATTGGAAAGGCACTTGATCACGGTCATTTCTAATTGGAACTCTGGCAATGCCGCGGGACGGTCACTATTCGAAAATGAAATTCGCATGTGTTTATGTGACTACGTGCTTAGATGGAGTGAATTACTGTTGTCCAACATATTAGGACGCGAGTGAGTTAGCTTCAGCACATTTGTGAATGTGCTAATCTCTTAGGATGTCAAGACATGGTGGTGGTAGGCATGGTAGGCCTAGAAGGCATGAAATGCCTCTATCGGACGATATTCCGGCATATGAGGAAGGAGTTGGTTAGGCCAATGTGGCCGAACCAGTGGGTCAATAGGCCATGGGTGCCTTAGCCCGCGAAATGGCCGAAGCATTGCGGGAATCTACGGACATTCTCAGGGCTAAGAATCAAGTCTAAGCCCAAGTAGCTGAGGCAAGGCCATCTTTTCTGAAGAGAGAGTTTTTCCAGTCAAATTCAGACGAGTTTTTGGGTGATCCCAAGGAGCCATAAAAGGCAGATAAGTGGCTAGAGCAAATAGTGAAGACGTTCAAGATGCTTGGCATCGAGGATGACCAGTTGAGGGTGACCTTGGCGTCTTTCTAGCTAAAAGGGGATGCGGGTCAGTGGTGGAAGTATGTGTATGGGCGCATTGGGGTGACTTGGGAGGCTTTTGTCAGCACCTTCCAAGACAAGTTTCTACCTCCCACGTTTAGAGAGAAGTTAAGTGTCCAATTTTCCAAACTGGTGCAGTTGAACACACCAGTGATTGAGTTTGAGGCCACATTCACTAGCCTCTCTAGGTTTGCTTCTAAGCTTGTGGCGACTAAAGAGCGCCGTTGTTTGGAGTTCGAGAAACGGTTAAGGACCGGGCTCATGTTTTGAGAGGCCAGGTGCATGATTAGAGATTATGGGCGCCTTGTGGAGGTGGCAGCCCATTTGAAACTATCATGCAGGCAGAGGAAGAGAGGATGAGTGACTCCAAGAGGAGTCAGGATATTCAATGGGACGGTAAGAGGCAGAAGGGCCCTACCCCACTGCAATCCTAGGGAGCACAATCGTGGTCTACCTTTCTAGTGCCGAGTTCAGGTTCTAGAAGAGGTTGTCAAGGAAAAGTTATTGTTACAAATGTAGTCAATTGGGCCACAAGTCTCTAGCTTGCCCGCAAAGGGGAGGAGGGCAACGGTCTGCACTGTCTTCGGCTCGTTCACAGGGCCAAAATCTAGGGAGAAGCCAGTCGCTCACTTGTTATCAGTGTGGGCAGGTGGCGCATATGAAGAGATTTTGCCCACAATTGGGTAGGGTAGACACCCCATTTTTGACTGCCCACAAGGATCGAGCGCTTTGTACAGTACACTCGATGATGAAAGTGGTGTTCTACATGGTTCGAGGTTTCAATGAAGGGGTTATGTTTAAGCTCCAAAACAATCCCAAACCTTCCATATTCACACTGTTTGTACCTCAGAAATTCAGTTTTACACATTGTGCCACCCTATGCTGAGTCTGAAGCAGAGAGATAGGGGATCACATTGAGGCCCGGTCGTAACTCACTGGGAGTTGGCCGTGGCTATTTATGGCCGGCCTTTCTTTGGTAGCAAGAAACACTGTTCTGGGTGGGAGCCTGCCAGCTATCTATTTTTGAATATATTTATGACCTCTTTTGCTCAAATTTAATAAAAACGAAGTTAAAGCTCTGTTTTGAGGGTTGAAGAATTTCAAAAACACTTAGACACCTTCTTAACATCTCATTCTTCTTGTGCAAGCAACCTTTGAGCAAGCTTACCACCTTTAACCAATATCCATACACCATATACACCTTCACACCTTAGCCTTGGAACCTTGGTTGAGCCTTGAGCATCACAATTCAAGCTTGAGGGTGTATTTGGAGCTAGTTTGATTCACAACAAAGAGCTTACCTTCTTGAGAGGTATAAGCTTACTATCTCTTCTGTTGCTCTCTTTGCTATCTCTTGCTATCAAGTTTTTGTGTTTTTATATTGTTTTGATCCTCTTTCAAGTGTCTAAGTTTGGGTTTGGATAGCTACCAAAAGGTAGAGAGAGTTAACACTCTTTTTTACACCTTCACCTATAGCTCAAACCCTTATTTTACACCCTTTTCTTTGTTCTCCAAATTGATTTTCAAAGTTTCAAAGAGGCTAAAAATCATGCTTTGAGGCTTCAAAAGAGGAGGGGTTAGCCACCCTTCCTTGTTCTTGCTTACTAGCCTTATTTTCTTTGCTTGTTGTTTGGCTTTTTAGGCTCTATTCATGCACTTTAAGCCACTGTTTTCACCTACTAGGGGCTATTTTAGGGTTGTCCTAGGTTATTTGATTAGTTCATGCTTTGTTTAGTTTGCTTGTTATCTCATAAGTTCGCATATATAGCTTGTTGTATGTTGTTCTTGGCCTTTCTTTGTTTAATTTCCATGTTAAGAGCCTCATTTTAATATTTAATTTACTATTCATTTCTTTCATTTGAGAGTTGTTTTAACCAATTGATGGATGTTCAAAACATGAGCTAGAGATCTATGCTTAATGGCTTAATCTCTACGGAGGTTCATCGCCACCAACATAGTCTCTCTTTCATGTTGAGAATCACTTTCCGTTTTGCATGTTTCTCATTTAGTGGACGCAATCTTTAGAGGACTTAATCGTTATCTTGGACAAATGGACTAAAGAATGGAAAGGTCTAAAAAAAAAAATTGCTAAAATGAACCAACCCACATAAAAGAAAATGAGTTATATTGCTTGGATTCGGCCTGAAGTTATGACGAGTCTATTGTGTCAAGGGTCGTCTTACATCAATTTATGATGTTTCGATGAGCCTTGAAGCATTCCTACCTCCCTCCTTGAGCTTACTTCATGATAGGAGGGAGGGGTGGTTATTAATTCATTGCATTCATTAATTTTTCTCCAAAATCATGCCCTAACTCATCAAGCAATCAATTTGCTCATTGATGGTTCTGGAAATGAATTCATTCTTCTCCTGAGGCTTATCATGAAAAAGAAGAGTAGAAGGGACAAACAGAGTTCAGAATAACTCTGTCATCACTGTTTTCACTTCAGAGCACAAAAATAGGATTTTGCATAACATTAAGGCACAACTGGCCTTATTTGGGCTTTGCTGGGCTTCATTGGGGGCCGGCCGGCCATCAATGTTTGGTAAGGCAGTGTGTTTTGCAGAAACAGAGGGCAGTGACTGAAGGTGAAATACGACAAATTCCAGGGAAGGCAGACAGAGTTACTTCTGGAACCGCTACATGCATGCCATCCTTGTGTTTCCATTGTAAATTAATGATCTGAATATTGTTGTAATTATTATCATTGTAATTAATATTGTTGTAGCAATGATTTGTTAGATAGTTGGTTTGTTTTGTTGTAATAGATTAGCTAGTTTAGTTAATTACGGCTTAGCTAGTTAGTTACTTATTCAATCATTCAGTTTTGTAATAATTAGTTTAATTCGGACTCTCAGACATTGATTCGCACCCTCTTGCACGAGGGCGAATATGTAATAAAGTGTATGTCTCCCAACCCCGTGTCTTTCTCCCTTTTACTTATTCGCTTACGATGGTTAGTATAGAACATCAATTTTCAAATTAGCATTTTTAGGATTTGCATTCATCGTCTCACATACATTAGGGTTCGGCTCATCATACTAACCCAATGTCAATTTCGAATTCATTGTTAGAGTACGTTCTTTATCGCATAAAATGGCATAAATGTGTGTGTTGCATTTGTCATATTGCTTTGTTTAGGAACATGCATGTTTTCTAATCATTCTTCTCTATTTGGCTTGCCTTGGAGTACTAGTTGAGAACTTATTGCTTTAGCATATTGCATCGTGTGTTTATGTTGCCATGTCAAGCGTATTTCCATGAGGCTAATTGCTTAATTGATATACCTGTTTGAATGCCTGTGGATGAAGGCTAAATTGTTAAAATTGCGACAAATTGATTAATATAAGTACAAACTCATTTTTTTCAAGTGATGCGTATTCAAAACAATTTTCAAACAAACATGAAATCAAAGTATTCCAATCTTTGCAAGTTAGTCTATACTTGTGTGCAACACATAGTAATGATAGCCTAATAAATCAGAACAAGAGCATATAATGTAACTAAGAATCACATTATGATTAGTAGAGGCCGATCTTTAATTGGGCAAGCGGGGTGCTCAATTCATGACCTTCCCCTCTTGTACCTAAGTTCTTGCGCCGAGACACTTTAGTGATGATGGATAAGTGGCCTTTGGCATGAGTCATGAGTTTCCTAAATTTTTCAAAAATATTTAGGTGGCAACTCTGAAATCTGGCAAAGCAGTCCATTTTTGGCATTTGATTCAAACATGGATTTTCCAAAAGAATTGCCGAATTTGGACTCTTTTTGTGTTTTCACTGTTTTACATTGCACTTTGTGAAATTAGATTCAAAACCACGTGAGTCCGAATTGTAGGGCTAGTCGTATCCGAAAGGAGAGCGAAAAGCAAGCTACAATTTCTGGCGACTCTGTTGGGGATTTAGAGAACTTGACTTGAAACTCATGATGTGAAATTTTACCTACACTTATATGTTCTTTGCATTGCATTTACATTGTTACTTTAAGTCAGTTTGTTTTCTATCTGCTCTTCCTGGACGGTTTGCCAAAGGCTGGCCCAAAAGGCTTGCCAAAAGGCTGACTAATCATGGGCTCTGCCATGTTGGAAACACAACCCTTGGATCTAGATTACCGTTGTACCGCTGTACCGCTGTACCACTTGATCCCCTTTCACTTCTCGGTGTTAGATGTGAGAGGTATATTAGGTAATCTTGCTGAGGTACCCTTTCGACCATTTGACCTAGTTGGATATAGTGAAGCTATAGTGACTATACCAAATTAGGACAGGATGCCACCCATATGCAGGATGTTGTGAGACTCATTGATTGAAGTACTGTAGCCTAGATCATGTCAAAAACTCGGACAGGGTAACCCTTCCCTCTCATAGGGGTGTTTAGGTTCTTTTACTTGGTATGTGCTTTTGGCTATACAGGATGTTTCATACTAGTAGAGTTTGAGAACAGAGTTCAGTGGGGATTGTGGTTCTTCAGTTTTGTTTTATCCGCTGTGAATTGGGCTCAGGTGCCGTTCATTTTGATCGATGGTTTTTCTTTTCTTTTGCTAAAGACCGGATATTCCCCAAGTTGTGTGGACTCGCTTTGGCAGGCTTTGCAAAGCTCAAGACCTTGTTGGCAGTCAACTAGTGTTAGTCTCACTTTCGTTAGTTACTCGACGAAAAAGGAACAGACAGTCAGTAGCACCAGTACAAAGCACTCTGCAAACACATATCCATTCTCACTCAATCAGTTCACCAGCATCTAGTTCACCCAGACTAGCAATGGCACAGAATACAGCACAGAACGCGGAGGAATTTGATGCCATGATGGCAGCTTTCCACAGACCCATGGATACTGTAAACCAAAGGATGGACGCATAGGATGAAATTATCGCGGATCCACAACATACATCTGGAGCATCCACATCAACCGTGCATCCAGTCCAGGCCGCCCAGCCAAATCTTGACCTACCTCCACCAGTTGAAAATCCCCAAATCCTGGATCCTCAGGAAATGTTTCCCCCGGCTCCAGCTTATGTAACAACCCGACCCGTAATTAGCTACTAATCCGTAATTAATGATGCTAATGAGAGGATTAAAATAAATTATGTGTTTATTCATGTATTTTAGATGATTTTGGCTTTCTATCTGTTACGTATAGAAATATATGTTTGGAATTTCACTTTAATATGTAAATTGAAACCCTTATTGGCATCCGAAATCGAACTTGACTACACCAATGTGTTATTAAAAATTGATTCAGTCTGATTCGTTAAGTTGTGTTTGGTTAGCCTAGTATTCTAATTATTATATTTTTTTAGCACCATAGCTTTATATGAGCCTAATAAGCTCATTTGAACTCATTTACTTCATCTCCCTTGAGTGGAAAAATCTGAGAGTTTACTTGAGAGAGAGAGAGAGAGAGAGTGCATTCTAAAGAGAGAGAAGAAGAGATTGAAGGAGAGGAATTGAAGGAATTCACCAAGATTGTGCAAGTACCTAGCTAACTCAAGACTCTAGGTAAGATTACAACCTCTAGATTGTGTAACTAAGTCATTTAACATGAAATTTCTTCAAGATTATGAGTTTGAATGTGTACATTGAGCTTAGAATAGAGTTTGAGTTGCAATTCATGCATACATGTCCATTTTCTCACAAATTGAGCATGATTTCCAAGAATTCTCTCTTGCATGTTTGAAATTTATCTTCATTTAGGGAAATCATCAAGTTTCAAGTTGTTTTGTAGTGTTTGATCATGTTTTGAGAAGTTTGATACAAGAAAAATTCATGCATGTTGTGTTCATAAGCATTCATCATGTTTTAAGTTGAATTGTGAGTTTTTAACGAACTCTTGGGCCATGATTTTATGAAATAGTTCTTAATTCATCATGCTTTACAAGTTTACTATGTTATCTCAAGTTTTGGGGCCCAAGAGATGCGTTTTGATGAGTTGAATTCGAGTTTTGAGCTTGGGAGGTCAATCTAGATTTTCCAGAAATTTGACCCACGCTCGAACAGGGACTTTCACGCTCGAGCGTGAACCCTGAATTCATGCACTACGCTCGAGCGTGGGTCGAGCGCCCGTCGAGCGTAAAAATCTTGTATCCAGTACTTTTAAAGTTTACAGTCTGCTCGAGCGGGGAAAGTCACGCTCGAGCGGAGCTTCATTGTCTGCATGTCCGCTCGAGCGGGGAAACCCACGCTCGAGCGTAGACCTCATTTTTAGAAAATTTGCCTAAGTGTTCCAAGGCATGTTTTGGCATCCTCATTGCATCTTAGGCATTCCTAAGCCTTAATTAAGCCATAATAATGAGATTATGGATTAGAAACACACTAAGGAATGAATGTACTAAGTTATGAGACTGCAAGTGTATGTGTTTTAGGCAATGTGGTAAGAAAGAATAAAAACCAATGTAATGAAAGCTAAGCCTTAATGACCACTTGAATGTGTAATGATAAGACATGCTTGTGTTATGTATTTTGTGATTGCAGGTCAAGACTCGATTGTTGATTGAACGCTTACTGGAATCACTGTGAGTAACGTTATCGTAAAGATATGTTTATATGAATTATGTTCCGAATGAAATGTGATAGGCTATGTTTTCTGAGATGATATCTGTTTTTGTGAACGAATATTTCGTATTTGAAATCTATTATGGCATCCATAGATAGTCCCAAGTCATAGAGAACGGCATGAAAATACGGGTCCTGACATTCATGTGTTTACGAGATCTCGTTAGCCACTTCATTGTGGTGATATGTGTTTAATTGGTATACAGAACCGATTACTCTAGTCGGAAGACATTCTGTGATGTGTTCTATGGGATGTACCATTATTATGTTCTGATATGAGAATGATTATGCTATGATTTGTTTTAAGCTTATGATATATTCGGATTTCGTTCACTAACCCCTTTACCTTAATGTTATTCACTGGGTTTTAGCTCACTGTTTGTATATATATGTATATAGGTGAACATTCTGGAGTTCAAGCCCGAAAGCTTTTGTCTGAAACTGTGTTTCTGTTATCAGCCAACCGTTGCGCCTCACGTGGAGGTTCCCAAAGTGTCCTGTGTTCAGTCCTTTGGGTTCTGTATAAGTATGAGACTGGATGTGATTAAGTTGGCTGTACTTAAGGTACTGTAATGTGTGTGGTATAATGTATGGTTGACTATCGAATATGTGCATAAACTTTTAAATATTCTGTTTCATATAAGTCAGCACAGCTCATTGGACAATTATATTTATGTATTTGCTTCCGCTAGCCCCTTTATTTTTGTTAATCTGTTCAAAGGCCTTCGGTAATTCAAGAATTACTGGCCAGTTACGATGCTAAACCTATAAGGGCGGGTTTGGGTTGTGACAGCTTATCAGCCTCCGGTTCAACCCCCCGTAGGAATTTTTCATTTTGATATCAATGAAATTGATCTGGTTTTGATCAAGATTGCTAGATTGAAGAAAGCATTGAAAAAATCCTAGGGCTTCAACTCCATTCCAGATATCGAAGATGGGTACACTGAGGCTTCGGTCAGATTATCGGAGAAATTTAAGATGCCCCACATCGACAGATTCGATGGAAGTAGGGATCCGATTGTGCACGTCCACTTGTTTTTAGATGTGCTAAGGCTAATGGGCCTGTCTAGGGCTTAGAAACTATCACTGTTTAGGAGAACCTTGTCTGATGTGGTGGCCATCTGGTATGCTAAGCTAGAAGACTCAACAAAGCGAAATTGGGAGGAGCTATCTGAGGCATTTGTCAACTAGAATTCATATAACACCCAGATAGAGGTAACCATTAGTGAGCTGGAGGCTACTACCCAGAACCCAAAACAATCATTCATTGATTTTGTCACCCGGTGGAGAGCCAAGGCAGCCCGAATAACAAATAGACCTGCTGAAAGAGAACAAGTCCGGCTAGTGGTCCAGAATCTTGAACCAGATATGCTGTAGAGGATGATAGTGGCACCGTTATCCACATTTGCTTCCTTACATGAGTTGGGGGACCAGATTGAGAGTGCATTCAAAATGGGTATCGTCCACAGAACAAGTGAACCTGCAAGAAGGCCATTTTCTCAGAGTACCAATGCTAGTAGTAGCACTATTCCGCGGCCTGTAGATGTTAGTACTGTTATTTCAACGGCCAAGGTGGCTGATCCCTTTGCTACTACCACAACCTCATAACCTTCACAAAACACTGGCCCACCCCAAAACCGAAGAGTTTTTAATCCTCTCCATATGAACCCAGCCCGTGCCCTCAAATTATGAATGGTAAAAGGGCATCTCAAGCCTCTCGATCCTCGACCACTTTTTGAGCCATTGCCACCCAAACATGACCCTACCCAGTATTGCATCTTCCACCAACAACATGGTCACCCCACAGATCTGTGTTACCGCCTACGTAATATGATCTAGGATCTCATTAACAACAAAGTCATTGCCCCACCTTCCAAACCAAACGTAACAACTAACCCACTTCCTGCACATAACCAAATTCCCCCGCCCAGAAACATTAACCACATCCATACACTATCACCTACCTTCAACTATAGCATATGCATTACCTCATCCCACCTACTAAAACCGGAGGTGGTTATTCTAGAAGGCACATACATGTACATGATGGATCCAATCCTAGCCCATGGCAATAGAAATAGAGAAAGAGGAGAATGCACTGAAGATAGGGTTGTCTGATACCTGTGTCATAGAGAAGGGGGTCTCGCTCGCAGAGGAGTACAATCCCAGTTTATACATTGTAGCCATCGACTAGCCAAATCCAGTAGTCATATTGTCAGACTTTCTCAGCATTAATGCTATTGGGGAAGGCCAGTTAGGGCAACATCAGAATGATTGGCCTGAACAAGGCCTAAATGACTTGGCTGACTTAGAAGAGGATTTGGCTGATCTAGATAAGGATCTGGAGGATTTGTACTTTTTCGAAGAGAAGGATACAAGCAGTGTTTAGATGGAATGGTGGCACCCGAGCCAGCCAGAAACAAGCAACGGATGGTTGAGTGAGGAGGAGTCAGATGTGGAGGAACAAATGTGAGAGACTGGGAAGGAAGAGGAAATTGGTGCTGGTGGCAAGGCTAAGGCTACACCTCTGACTGAGAAAGAACAGGCACTAGAATGATTTCAATGGGAAAGGACAGAAGAGATCCAGATGAAGATAGCTCTAGAGTAGGGAAAAAGAAAAAGGAAAGAAGAACTTGAGACAACAGTGGGTGATGTCTAAATTACCAAAAAGGTCGAATGGGAGCCCATTGACCGGAAAAGGATGTTAAGGAAGCTCCAAAAATATCGAGATACAGAAACCAAGACTGTGGTGAAGGAAGAATGGCATGATGATGGGGCACGTGATGTTAACATGCTCCAGATAGAACCTGATGCTAGCCTGGCCATGACTACAGGGGAGTGGTGGGAAAATAGTGACCTAAGTCATGCATACATTGACGAAGGGTGGAAAGCTGACACCCTAAATGACACCTGGTATACTAACAAGATCAATCACATGACCCAAAGTGGTCGGTACTTCAAACCAGCAGCCTTAGATCAGTCAGAGTCTTCCAACAAAGAGTTTGAGAGATCAAAAGAGAAGGATGTAGAGGAAAACCTAGTCTTGAAACAGCTCAAGAAGATTCAAGCGAATATATCAATCTGGGGGTTGATAATGGCTTCTCGGGAGCATAGATAAGCATTATTAGAGGCAATGAACCGGACCAAACTGCCTATCGACACCACTGTTGACCAATTGTTATCATTGGTTACATCTGGGGACATTATGCCGGTGATATCTTTTATGGATAACCCTGGAAAGTTGAAAAAAATGGATTCCGATAGTGTTAGTAGATACCGGATTGGCGATCAATGTATGTCCAGTGAGGACTGCCTACACCATTGGTTTGAGGCCGGCTGACTTTACATCTACGACCCAATTTGTCCAGGCTTATGACAATACTAGCTGGGATGTTATGGGAACGTTCAAGAGCCATACCCTAATCGGCATGTTTGAGCATGAGGTGGAATTCCATGTCATGGATGTTCTGGCCACTTTCAACCTACTACTGGGAAGGCCTTGGCTACATCAAATGAGGGCTGCATTATTAACAGTCCATTAGTTAGTGAAGTACCCCTTCAAAGGCGGGATTGCCACTGTGTACAGTAATTCTGCGATCCATCCTCCCCAAGGAACCACTGCACCATTATTGGAAATCATACATTGGAAGGAGGATGTGTTCCTTTCTAGCTTCTCTCTAGTAGAAGCTCGATTGGTCCAAACCATCATGGCGGAGGGCAATGGGAACTACGTGAGTGTGCAATCCATCTACATGATGAACAAACAGGGGCATATGCCCGGATTAGGACTAGGTCGAAGTGGTAGACAGGGGGGGCACTGTCGCCAAGGAGATCAGTCATAACCCCCATGCTTTCGGGCTGGGATACAAACCTACTGTGGACTCGCCTTTTTCTCACCCCCCCTCTCGAAAGGTTTGAAAGAAAGGCCTCACAGTTCGGACTCCCGTGGTTCTGAATCTATTCTCACAAGTGCAATGTGAAACTGATAAACACCAAAGAGTCCAAATCTAGCAAATCTTTTGGAAAATCGATTTTAAATCAAATAATGCCAAAATTGGACTGCTTTGCTAGATACATAGTTGCCACCTAAATATTTTTTATTTTGGAAAAATTTAGAAAACCCTAACTCGTGCCGAAGGCCACGTGTCTATCATCACCAAAGTTGCCTCAGCTCAGGAACTTAGGTATGAAGGGGGGAAGGTCATGAAATGAGCACCCTCGTTCGTCCGATCAAAGATCGGCCTTTACTAATCACGTTATGAGCTTTTACAAACATTATGTGTTCTTATTCTGGTTATTAAACTAGCTTTACTATATGATGCACACAAGCAAGTATAGACTAGTTTGCAATACTTGGAACAATTCACCTCATGTTTGTTTGCGAAAATTGTTTGAATTTGCCACCTCAAGTGAGCTTAAAGACGTGGATTTGCCACCAAACATAGTGGGCTTAAAACATGATTTGCCACTCAACAAAGTGGGCTTAAAATGCGCATTCGTTGATTTGTTCCAATTCAAACAACAAGCCTTCACCCACAGGCACTCAAACAGTTTAGCATGTAAGCACATAGCCTCATGGCAAGCATGCTAATCATGGTAATGTGGCAATCACACTCATGCAAGTATGCTAAAGCGTAAAACTCACCGAGTACTCCAAGCCAAAATAGAAGCTAGTTAGAAAAATGTATGATCCTAACTATGTTAAGTGTCTAATGTAACACATACAATATGCAATTAATAGGTTCGGCTACTAATATGGCATATGAATCGATTTGAATAACATGCTATTAAACACGTATTCAAAGAAGATATTAAAATAACAATGTAGTTTCAATGATGCGCCGAGCCTCGGTGCATGCAAGACAAATGAATGGATGCAATCATGCAAGCATAAGGTATGCTAATTGCAAATGTCCCTAATCTAACCATCAAAAGCGATTAAATAAAAGGGAGAAAGACGTGGGGTTGGAAGATATACACACACGCGCACACTTATTACAACATTATGCCCTCACGAAGGAGGGTCCGAATGAATAAGCTAACTAACTAGCTACACTAATTAAGCTTATTATTATAACACTTGAGACTAATTAACTACTCTAGTTAACTAATTATTACAAACCGAAATCAAATAACTAGTTAAGCTAACTAATTATTTACAACATTTAATTAGCTACAACTAATTAATTACAACATGCATCTAAGCTAGATATTTAAACGATAAGCGAGCTTGAAAATGCAAGGGAGGCTCATGCACATGCTCAGTTTTCACCCGAAAAGGGACTGTCTTGCTACTACATGTCTCTGTTTGCACATTTAAACACCAAAGAAGCTGTCCACTTCAAGAACACCTCTGCTCTACCTCAGGAACACAGTGTGCAAATTTTATTGGTGGCCAACAGGGGACCTATCGGCTACCAATGGTGGCCTGTCAGCCACTGATGACATGAACTCCTCTTTTTGCTGCAACAGAGAGCAAAACAGAGCTAAATAGAGCATTTCTCAAGGGTTGTTTGCACACCTTGTCTCTCCTTTTCATGGGGAAATCAAAAGAGGAACAAGCTTTGGTTCACAAGCCATCAATTAAGCAATTTCATTGCATGATGGCTTGTGAAACCAATTGTGCAAGATCAATGAATGCAAAGACAAGACCAAAAGGACCATCACCCTATCATGTATGATCAAGGGCAATGGAGACCAAGGAAAGTGGCACATTTCATCACTTTTGAGTATGAAATGTTCCATTTTTCTTGTGTTCGAATTAACGTCCGATTCAAACACATGCAATGCAACACAAAAGATGCTTATCTTGTCTCTTTTACTTGCCAATTTTGTTTACTCATTTTAATTACCAAATCATTCATTAATCCATTTGTCCATTGGTGAATGTCCTCTAATGGAAAGAGGGCTCCAACTTCAACTAGCTTTGGGCATGAAAGAGGTATTACACTGTTGGTAATGAACCCCCTAAGGGATTAAACCATTAAGTGTAGCACCTCTATTTCATACCTAGGCAAACAAGGGGTTTAAAACCACTTTCAAAGAAAACAAAAGAGTGAAGAATTGAGGGAGATTGCAGAGATTAAAGTGCTGAAATTAAGTGCAAAACAACACTAAAACATGCTATTAACTCAAAGCAATGGTGATTAAAACCCTAAAACACCAAGCTAGTGAAGGAAATTACACTACAACCATGCCATACAAGGCTCAAATGAATTAACCAGACAAAAATAGAGGCAAAACAGCCCTAAGTATGGTCTAAAACATGTTGGACTTAAGCCCCAAAAAGCTAAAACAATAAGCTAATACATGAGGCTAACTAGGAATGCAAGCAAGGCACAAGGTGGGGAGGCTAACCCCTCTAATTTTGGAATTCAAAATAAGGTTTTTTCCACTAAAAAACCTCTGAAATTCAGTGGTTAAAAGGCCTAAAAAATTTGGTTTGAAAGTGATGAAAAATGGTACAAAAGCTTTACAAGCAAAGAAGCAAGAAAGGGTGAACCACCCCTTAACTAAAAATGGCCTCAAACCAACACTTTTAGGCCACAAAAACATAATTTTTTTCAGTTCAAAATTTGCCCAAAAACAGTTTGAAAAGATGGCAAAACAAGTGTACAAAACAAGCTTAAGGGACAAGTGTCATACCTCTTGAAGCAAAGGACAATTCTAGGGGCAAATGAGGCACTAAATCAACCCAAGACCACCTTCTAGAGCTCAAAGAGGGTCCCAAGTAACCTCAGCCCAAAGATAAGCAACTTTGGTTAAAGGTTGATAGGCAAACTGGAAGTATATCTTTACTTGTATGCACAAAAGTTCAAGAATGAGAGAAATCTAGAGCAAGAGAATTGTAGAGAGAGAGGCTCCCAAAAAAATTTCAACCTTGAAAACAATAGAGAAGGTCCTCTATATATAGAAATATGAGAGCTCAGATCGAAAATATCTCAAAATGGACAGCTGGAACATAGTGAAAATAATTGGAGGAAACTATCTGCACAAAAACTGCCTCTTTTTGCACCAGTGGCCAACAGCCACCACTGGTAGCATAAAAAGGTCACCCTTGGATGACACATGGCCGACAAAATCCAATCATGGCCGACAAATCCCATCCACGGCCAGAAAACTCCACCAGTGGCCGGTCGGAAAAATTTGCTCTCCATGTCCAACTTCAAATGTGGATATCTCTCTCCTATAGACTCCTTTATAGGTCATTCTTGAGTCTAAATTTAAGACCCGAAAGTCTTCTTTCCAATGGTGGTAGCCTCACATCAAAATTCCAAGTGTAAAAAAAGATATACTTATTTTAGTGAAGACTGCTCAGCTTTGGTCCTCACCAGATTCATGCCTAACTTCTTCTCAACTAGGTTTCTTCCCTCCACTCTAATTTTCTTCAACTCCAAACCTCTAAACAAGATGTATTGAAAGATTTTGCAAAGAGTTCACCTCTCTTTCAATTATTTCCACTTTGTCCTTGCTCGGTTTACCGAAAAGCGCAACATTTAACGAAATGTGATCCTCTAAACATCGTAGAAACTTTTTCAAAAATATTTTGAAAGAGAGGGTTTTAAGGTCTAAAAATCATTTTGGTCAAAATAGGGTGTAAGGTTGGGATTTGAAGCTCCTCTTGCCGAAGAAATTGAACGTTTACACAGCATAGCCTTCATCACCGAGTGATCAACCTGTGGCGCCCAAGTCTTATGGGCAGTCAAAAATGAGGTGTCTACTCCTACCACTACAAATTGGCAAAGAAAGGGGGAGGAGTTACGAGGAAGGTTGAAAGCAAAAAAGATTGGGAACCAGTACTAGTTAGTCCACAAAGCAATACAAGGGACTTTGAATGGACGTTTTGTCCACCATGGGGAAGACTTTTCCTTTTGTGGATTCCTAGAGCCCTAGTTTGACAAGGAAATAAAAACAAGGTATCCAAGGTTTGAGATCTTCTTCGGACACCAGTTACCAGAAGAAGAGGATGAACAAGCAGACCTAAGCCCTAGCACAGATCAAGGCGAGACTACAAGCCTAGGCATTGAAGAGGAAGAGCTGTTGGGAAAAGCACTAGCTGATCTACTTGTAAGTTCTACTATTAAAGCTGAGTCCGTCAACTTGGGAGATGGTTTTACTATCTCAATGATTAGGGATAACCCAACAACGGATTTCTTCAATCTTATCGTGGATGCGTTTGAGGCTCCACGCCTAGTTTGGAAGTTTGAGCAAGGCATCATCGGCAGTTCTGGATCGGATGGTGAGTCCGGATCTAATTCCACTGAGTCTGTGGAGTCGGAGTCAGATTCGAGTTCCTTTGAGTCTAGTACTTCTGGGAGTGGTAACTCGGAGGCCAAAGTCCTATCCAGGTTTTCTTTTAGATTTTCTTTCAAGTCCATTATAACCAAAGATTTAGACTTTTTGAATGGGAATGCTGTGGACTTTGCCTACTTCTCTGTGCCTTTGGTTTGTTGTACTAATCTTAATTTTCAAAATTTTGACATAAACGAAGAGAAAGAAATTCCTCGGGTTTTGAAAAATTTAGTTGATCATGAGGAGGAGAGGTGTGTTAAGCCTTATACAGATGAAATCATTGCTATTAATGTAGGTCTAGAGAAGGATTCGCGCTTGGTCCAGATCAGGTCCACATTGTCTTCGGAGGAATACGAGTGTTTAATTTCTTTATTAAAAAATTTCAAAGATGTTTTCGCATAGTCCTACGAAGACATGCTTGGAATCGACCCTGAAATTGTACAGAACCTGATCCCTCTTGACCCTGAGGCCCGACCAGTGAAACAAAAATTGTGTAAAGTTCGCCCGAATTGGGCTTTGAAGATTAAAGAAAAGGTCACCAAACAAATCGAGGCAGGTTTCTTGCTTGTATTTGAGTATCCGACCTAGTTAGCCAACATCGTCCCGGTACTAAAGAAAGACGGTAGAATCAGGGTCTGTGTCGACTTCAGGGATCTGAATAAGGCTAGTTCGAAGGATGATTTTCCATTACCGCATATTGACGAATTGGTAGACTTCACTGTAGGCCATACATTGCTCTCGTTCATGGATGGGTTTTCCAGGTATAACCAGATTTGATGGCACCCGAGGATAGGGAGAAGACCGCTTTCACTACTCCGTAGGGCACCTATTGCTATCGAGTCATGCCATTTGGGTTGAAGAATGATGGGGCCACTTATCAAAGGGCTGCAACCACTATTTTGCACGACATGATCCACAAATAGGTTGAGATGTGGACGATATGATTATTAAGTCCAAAGATCGAGAGGGCTACTACACCACCTTGGAGAAATTCTCTCAACGGATAAGGGAATACAGATTGAGGTTGAACTGGCAGAAATGTACTTTTCGGGTAATAACAGGAAAAATGCTAGGATGTCTGATCACACAGAGAGGAATTAAGGTAGATCCTTCCAAAATCAGGGCTATCTTAGAAATGCCACCACCGAGGACTAAAATGGAGGTGCATGGCTTTCTAGGTAAAGTTCAATTTATAAGACGGTTTATTTCCAAATTAACCTTAACTTGTGAACCATTATTTGGTCTCCTAAAGAAAGGAAAAAAGTTTCAGTGGAACGATCGTTGTCAGTTTGCTTTTGAACAGGTCAAGCAATACCTGCAGAATCTACCTGTGTTATCACCGCCAGAACCGAGAAAACTGCTGATTTTGTACCTGTCAGTGATGAACTCAACCACAGGGTGTATGTTAGCTCAGGAGTCGGAGGCCAAGGTGGAGAAAGTCATTTACTACTTAAGCAAGAAAATGCTAGACTACAAGACTCGTTACATTGCCCTCGAGAAAGCTTGCCTAGCCTTGGTATGGGCTACCCGGAAGTTGAGGCACTACTTGTTAGCTCACTCGATAATTATGGTTTCAAGATTAGATCCCATCAAATATCTCTTTGAGAAACCAGCACTTACGGGTAGGCTAGCCCGTTGGTTGCTTCTTCTCTCTAAATTTGATCTCAAATATGTCACACACAAGTCAGTTAAAGGGAGAGCTGTTGCAGAATTCCTGGCAGACCACCCGGTAGAAGGAGATGAAGCAGTGGAATACTTGTTCCCATATAAAGATATTCTGCAAATAGAGGAGGAAACATGGACGATGTACTTTGACGGAGCGTCTAATCAATACGGTTATGGGATCAGTGTGTTGTTGATAGCACCCGATGACTCCTATATACCTTTAGCCTTCAAACTCCAATTCAAAGTATCCAACAACGAAGTAGAGTATGAGGCGTGTATTGCTGGTTTAGAAGCCACCATGGAACTAGGGGCAAAAAGGTTGGACGTCATCGGGGATTCGAACTTGGTTGTGTCTCAAGCCAACGGAGATTGGCGAGTTAAAAAGGAGAAAATGAAGGTTTACCAATAGGTCTTGGATATGCTAATTCCGAGGTTTGAAAAGCTAACGTTTACCCACCTGCTAAGGGAGAACAACCGGTTTGTTGACATACTAGCAACTCTATCTTCTATGGTAGACATTCCATTGGGAGTCAGGATGCGTCGGATCATTATTGAATAGAAGTACACGCCGGCCTATGAGACCATTTTCATGTTAGATGAGGCTGCAGACAAGGACCCCCGGTACCATGACATTTGGAATTTCCTGAAGAAAGAGATGTATCCACCAGGAGCAAATGCTAGGGATAAAAGGGGAATACAGCATATGGCTATCCAATTTATCATCTGCGGGGGCAAGTTGTAGAAAAGAGGCCATTCGGGAATGCATAAACTGTGTGTTGAGGAAGAGGAATCAAAGCGCCTTATGGAGGCCATTCACGGAGAAGAGTGCGGGCCCACATGAAAAATCCTTAGATAAAGCTACTACTGGTCAACCATGGAGGAGGATTGTATCAGTTTTGTGTGACGATGCCACAAATGTTAGATTCATGCCAATTGCATGAACATTCCGCCGTCAAAGCTCTACAACTTGACTTCACCATGGCCGTTCTATGTTTGGGGGGATAGATGTTATCGGCGCAGTTACGCCAAAGGGGTTAGACGAACATGAATTCATCTTGGTAGCGATCGACTACTTCACCAAATGGGTGGAGGCATAGTCCTACTTTGTGCTAAAGGCATCGCATGTGGGTAAGTTCATGAAGAACAACATCATCTGTTGGTATGGGGTTCCGAATGAGATTATCTCCGATAATGGGTCGCATTTTAAGAAAGAGGTGATAAACTTGCTTGAGAATATAACGTGGCTTTCCATAAGTCATCAACCTACAGGCCACAAACCAATGGAGCTGTCGAGGCTGACAACAAAAATATCAAAAGAATTCTACAGAAGATGGTGGAGACTTATAAGGTTTGGCCAGAGAAGCTACCGTTTGCACCTTGGGGCTATAGAACGTCAATCCAGACGTCTACAGGGGTGACCCCTGTTCTTTTATTTATGGGATGAAGGCTATCTTGCCGATCGAAATCGAAGTACTATCGCTACAAGTTATGGCTGAGTGTCAGATAGCAGAGGCAGATTGGCAACAAAGTAGATTTGAGGAATTAATGTTGTTTGATGAGAGAAAGCTGAAGGCTCTATATCATGTCCAGGGTTATGAATGCCGAATTGCTAGGGCTTTTAACAAGAAAGTTAAGTCCAGAAACCTTAAAGAAGGGGACATGGTGCTGAAGGACAACTGAGCCCCCATCCACGACCCTAGGGGCAAATTCCGACCTAATTAGACTGATCCCTATATTATCATGACAATCTAGTCTAGGGGAGCAGTTATACTTATGGATCTAGATGATCTAGAATTCTTACAGCCGATCAATATGGACAAGTTGAAGAAATACTCTTGAAAGGCTTGCTAGGCTGAAAACTCAAAATGGTGACCTAGGCAAAAGTTAGAGTATGAAAAATTAGAAATAATGAAAAACTGAGCTTGCAAGGTTGAAAACCCTAAAGGGCAACTTTGGCAAAAGTTACAGCACAAAAGGAGAGAGTTAATACTCGAGTGAACCTGAACCGAACTACGTAAGACCTGATTCCCATCTTTGGGATACGTAGGCAACTTCATCCTGAAGTTCGACTGTAACTATCTCCAACTCAACTATCCTGTTCGTTTTCCTAATCAGGTCATCTTTGTTGATCATCCGTTAGTTCTGTTGTCATCTTCATTTTGGGAAGAAAAGTTGGTTACAATGCAGAGCAGTAGTGGTATGCAATCAAGGGCAATTATGATCTTTTAATTCGGGACTGTACATCTCGATGATTGATTCTGTGCGTGTCAAGTGGTGACCATTTCTGAAAATTATTTTGGAAAGTTTTAGTAAAAGTTGATTTTGTTTGAAATTTTACCTTTACAACTCGAACCATTTTTAGACCAAAGGAAAATTTTCAGTGGCTGCAACTTTAATTACATTGATTTCAACACAAGTACATTCTCTAACTCTCTGATTTAAATCAAAGCTGTTTTTACATCATAAAACTTGAAAAGAAAGATCAAAGTAGTAAAACTAGGCTCTATGTCTTCTGCTTGCACTCGTGGAAGTTTCTACAGCTAAAGATGGCCCGATTTGCTCTTCGTCCTCAAGCCAAGCCAAGCACTCATCAAAAATGGCATAACTGAAGCTAGGGGCTGGGGCCAGAATCTCTTTCGTCCTCCAAGCAGTGAGGTACCGAGGCAAGTGTGAACCATGAATAGGAAATGACGCTGGGTATTCTACCTCGTTATCTGGACGTGTCTGATCATGGCCAAACTGGCGTCTAAACCAAAAGGGGAAATAAAACACACAGTGTGTGAGGCCAATCAACTGTATACCTGGCTAGCAGGAAATACTGTAGCTCATCTCCATCATATCAAGCTAGGGGTAATGCCAAGCTATGTCAGTCGCAGATCGGCTACACATCCAGTCACACCACAATCCTTCTAAAGGAAAATCAACCAACTGTTGGTGAAAGAAGTAAGCTTGGGCCGAGTACAAGGGCAAGGGTCTACTACTTTCAATTTCTCCAAAAGCCATACCTAGGGAGGGATGCAAAATAAGAGAGATTAAAGAATAGAGAGATGTACGATGAGGAAAAAGTAAGGAAGAGGTTTTGAGAGAAAAATAGAGATTGAGTGTCGAGTGATATGAGAATTATAAATTAGCAAGGTGGGACGCAATACCTGAAGACGTAATGGACTCCTTGCAAAGCGGGTAGTCTCTCGTCGGTGAAAGCCATCCAAACCCGTCAAGGTTTCGGCCAGTGCCAAACCCATGCAACTCTTACCCTCTTTCAAACTTTGGGCAACTTCGATCAACCGGATGCTAGCTTCACCAAAACTAAGGGCAAGAAGGAATTGTGCAAGTAGGCATAAACAGAGAGCATGTTGTCAGTGGCCTCGTTAGAGAAGGTCACTCCTATCTCCAATAGCAGAAAATCGATGAACTAAACCGAGGATGTCTAGCTCCCCATCATGTGCAAAGGACTGAGTCTCGTGTAATGTTAGCCCACACATCTGTCCCAAAGCTTGGGCATGGCCAAAATGGGGCTATGGCATGATTTCTTCGTCGCGTCAGGATTCCATCAATGCTTGAAATTCTTCGATCGTCAGACACATCTTCTATGATCCAAAGCAAAACACATGTGTGATTGGATTCCAACATCGAATAGCGGCATAGAGGAATGGAAAGCAAAGAGAAGTGCGGCTTAGAGGAAAAAGGGCGTTTATGCCAAAAGTGCGAAAGTTCACCTTTTCCGAGCCGTCGAAAGTGGCTACCCAGTCTCAGAGCCTATTGTTGAACAGTGTCTCCATCTTGAGAGCAAAATACCAAAGACTTGCTATTCTACCAAAAAAACAGTATAGGGAAACCATTTAAGAGGTTGAGAAGGAGCAGTGCATGACAGCTGGACAACACTGATCGACCTCATGTTTGGGCCCGATCGTGCCTTAGTGAAACATGGCCGTGCCTATTTAGGCCTAGCCGGGTCTAAATGAGGGCCCAGATTAGTGCAATTTTAGAAAAGTTGGCCTTTGTCCGGGTGTACCACGGTTGTGTTTTAAGTGTTGTTTTGTTTATACCAAATGTGTTTTAATATTTTCGAGTTGTTTTTATTTTGTTTTCCTATTATCGAGTTGTATTTTACATTTTTGTCCGGTTGTGGGTTGCTATCCGACTCAAGAATGAATGCAAGAGCAGATATTCATTGTTTTAAGTCTTGTGCGAAGTTACCATACAAAGGTTATGCCATTTATCACATATTGTGCAATGAGATCATTCAAAAATCTGTCTTTTTATAAACTAGCGGGTCTAACCCCGATCATTGTTTTACAAAGCAGCAAAACAAAACAAAATCCTTAAAACAACCCCTCCTCCTCTGAAGTCGTGTACTCCTCAAAGGAGTCCTCAGGAGGCGAGCGCTGCCTCACTCTGCCTCTCCCCCTCCCCCGGTCAGCTCCTCCTATACCCCTCACTGAGCCACATCTCTGTTTCCTAGTTGAAGGAGGTCCTGTAGATGCAACTGGTGCTGGCTCAAGCTGAAAAGAGAGAGAGAGAGAGAGAGAGAGAGAGAGAGAGAGAGTACAGATATTAGAAAAGGCCAATAAAGTTATGAGCAAGACTGTCATGACTGTAAACTAGGGGCAAAAGCATACCTCAATCCCATAAGTGGCCAAAGCAGTCTGCCTCCTCCACACCATCAGAAGCAGTCGGTCAGTTGTCCGGAGGAGGTCATCATCATATGCCACAGGTATCTACAAAAAGGAAGAGGATTTGAGAATAGTGGATAGAAATAACAGAGGACAGTGAAAACATGAAGTAACACAATGGGCAGAAACAAGAAGAAATGTGTACCTACTCAACACTAAGAGCCATCACCAATCTGCAATCCCTCTCATCAATATGTTCAAGGGGGATCTGCTCGATCACCCCATCCAGCCGCATGTATACGACTTCATTCGGAATTGCAGGAAGCCCGAGCGCGAGAGCAGCTGCAAAAGCACCTCTAGCAGCAGCAGGATCAATAACAACCTCAAGAACAACACGGACCACGCCCAGGGTAAGAGGCGCCATCACCTGAGTATGTAAGAAGGCAGTGAAGTTGTTGGGCTCATGGTACCAGTCACCATCCTCTCCCAACATACGGAAGTCAACCTGGGGTCCGTCATGAAGATCATCGACTACCCTCATGCTAGGAGGAGGAAGATGGGGATGTTGGGATCAGCTATGCCTCGTGTTTGACAGATGAACCGCTCTCCCAAGTAATATGCTTAGCTAAAGGGACCCTCGAACAAAATCCTCATAGTAGAGGCATGCTATGCGGCAACATAGGTTGCCCTCGCTGCCTGAGGGATACCTATCTAGAGGTGCCAGTCAACCTGTGGAAATAGATGTCAGATGTCAAAGATTTAAGCAGTATGTAAATGCAGTATGGAAACAACAGTATAAAGGCAACAGTATGAGAATAATAGTGTAATATGGGAAATAGTGTAGTATGCATATAGTATGTAAAAGTTAAAGACTAGTATTTTGTTACCTGATCCGCGATGATGGTGTCAAAAAAACGGTGAAAGCAAGGGAAGTCTCGGTCTTAGCTGCAGCGTTGCTCAAATCGGGAGTTGTAGTACCGGGAGCGGGGTACTGACAACTTAATCAGCCTCACTGGAACTGGAGCCAGAGAGGTGAAATATATGTAAAACCATAGCTCCAAACAAAAAAAGATGGATGAAGTAAATGAGCAGATAAACAGAAAATGCAAAGCAATGATGAGCATAAAATGCAAATGCAAAATTGAACAGGATGCAAAGCTGCACAAAAAAAGTAAGTGTGAGGTGTACCTCTCAAACTCTCCAGTAGCCACCCAACGAATCCACCTTACGGCAGGATACAAAGCTCATATAGCAGTACAAGGTGGCTAGGCCAGCGTGATCCCAGTCAGACTCTGTCACTTGTGGTAGGTGCACCAAAGCTCCTAGGAGATATAACCCCACAGTGTTTTCCTTGTTGGCAAACATGGTAGTACCGAGGAGATACATAAGGAAGCCTCGGGTGTACTAGGCGACCTCATCTGGAGTAGATGGCCAAAAGTCGGTGAAGTGCTCCAAAAACCAACTGTGCCTCACCATCCCACGGCTGGTAGTGTTCGGGATCACTTCGAGAAGCTGACGCTATGCAGCTCTCCATTGTGTCATATCAGGATCACATGGAATCGGGCCATCAACCCTGACCCACAGCCAGTGAGCATTGTGAAATCGTATGGGATCAAAGTCAGCTCCCCAATCGATGAGAAGTGGAACGAGTCCATGGTGTCCCACCATCTGTCTACCAGGGCCCCGTATAACGACGACTTAGCCCTTATCTGTATGAGCCCTGAATAGAAAGGCCTAAAGTCAGCAGCATCAACTAGTGTGCGGAACTCTGCGGGAAGCCTCTTATACTAGTGCCGGGGGTCGGATATGGATCCATAGCTGCCAATCCTCCTAGCTATCACCTGTAAATTGGGAGCATTATCAATATGTGTATAGCACTGACGAGTGGTTTGTTTATGAGATTCAACATATGTACAAAACAAAGGAAAGATTGCTTACCATGGAGCCATCGGTAGACAAGTGCTCCATGGGCTCTCGCAATAGGATGTCCTCATCTATCCCGAAGATAAGGCCCTCAAATCTTAAAATATCACCTGGGGACGAAACATGTGTATGTGGTCGGTAGATAGCCGCATAAAATGACCTATCAATGAGGAGAGGAAACACAGGAACGTCCTCGGCCTCTATATCTACACCCAAGACGGCCCCAGTGCCGATGGCAGGGTCCAGGAGGGGAATCTCGTCACTGGCCATAGAGGGAAAGTGGAAAAAGTGAAGAAAAAGTGAAGGGATGAGTGAAAATGGGTAAAAACCCAAAAACCAAACCCTAGGAGAGAGAAAGTAAAGAGGTTGTGGAAAATCAAAGGGGGAAAGCAGGAAAGTGTGGGAAAATGTGAGGGAAAACAAGAGAGACCCCAAAACTCCACCAAATTAAATTTTGTTCGATTCAAAGTGTAGAGGAGGAAAAGGGTTTCAAGAAAAAAATTGCAAGGGTTGTTGGGTAACTGAAGGGGAGGGAAAATCTAGAGAGAAGAGAAGCCTAGAGAGAGAGGGGGAGGAGTCTCGACCTAGGATGTGTGCAAAATGGGGGTTAAAATGTGTTTTAAGCAGCCACGGGTTGTGGCTTTCTCGAACTGCCCATGCCGCTATCGAAGCTCGGCCGGCTCTCAGTGTGAACTCAATTAGTTTTTTTTTTTTACTTAAAAAAAAAAAGAATAAGAGAGAGAAATATCAAAATAAAGAAGGAAGGGAAGAAAAGCAAAAATATAAAAGAGAGGAATTTTGTTCATTCTATTTTGTTCTATTGCATGACTTCATGATTTATTGCTTTAATTCGTTCTGTTATTTCGTAACACGCAATATTGTGTGTTTGGTTCATTCAGAGGAATTCTAGGTAAAATCATTCATGCCACAATAAAATCATCATCCTTTTTACAATCAAATTGAAATGTTGTGTGTCGTATTTTCAACACATGGGCAAACTGGCTTTCACTTTACTGCATCGCTTTGTTTGTTTTGATTTTACATGTCTTTTTGTGTAGAATTCGTGTTCATTACTTTGTCACTTCGCTAATTCACGCTTATGCATTGTATGTTGATTTGAGTTATCTCCATGGATTACATTACATTCTCCGAGACTTTCCTAGATTTGTTTACTCTTTCATTGATCCATTTTCCTCTTCTCACATGAGACACGTTAGGATTTTTTTCCTCGGTTAAAAACATCAGGTGTGCCCGGTGTTCACACCATCTTCCTCCTCTCGCGTGAGACACATTAGGATTGTTGTCTAAATCGATCAAAAACATCGGGTGTGCCCGATGTTCACACCATCTTCCTACTATCGCGTGAGACACGTTAGGATTGTTTTCCTTGGTTAAAAACAGCAGGTGCACCTGTTTGTTCACACCACCTCTCATCCTTTCCCGTAAGATGCATTAGGATTGTTTTTCTCAGTTAAAAACATCGGTTGTGCCCGGTGTTCACACCATCTTCCTCCTATCGCGTGAGATGCATTAGGATTCTTTTCCTCGATTAAAAACATTGGGTGTGCCCAGTGTTCGCACCATATTCCTCTTATCGCGTGAGACATGTTAGGATTGTTTTCCTTGGTTAAAAATAGTAGGTGCGCCTGTTTGTTCATACCACCTCTCCTCTTATCGCGTGAGACACGTTAGGATTGTTTTCCTCGGTTAAAAACATCGGTTGTGCCCGGTGTTCACACCATCTTCCTTCTATCGCGTGAGATGTGTTAGAATTGTTTTCATCAGTTAAAAACACCGGGTGTGCCTTGTGTTCACACCATCCTCCTCCTCTCGCGTGAGACACGTTAGGATTGTCCAGATTGGTTAAAAACAGCATGTGCACCTATTTATTCACACCACTTCTCCTCCTATCGCGTGAGACACGTTAGGATTGTTTGTGTTGGTTAAAAATAGCAGGTGCACCTGTTTGTTCACACCACTTCTCCTCATGTCGCGTGAGACGCATTAGGATTGTCCAGATTGGTTAAAAACAATGGGTGCGCCTATTTGTTCACACCATTTCAACTCCTATCATGTGAGACCCGTTAGGATTGTTTCCTTTGGTTAAAAACAGCTGGTACGCCTATTTGTTCACACCACTTCTCCTCCTCTCGCGTGAGACGCTTTAGGATTGTTTACTTTGGTTAAAAACAGTAGGTGCACCTATTTGTTCACACTACTTCTCCTCCTATCGTGTAAGACACGTTAAGATTGTTTGCTTTGGTTAAAAACAGTAGGTGCGCCTGTTTGTTTGCACCCCTTCTCCTTCTATCGTGTGAGACGCGTTAGGATTGTTTGCTTTGGTTAAAAACATTAGTTGCACCTATTTGTTCACACCCTCCTATCGTGTGAGATGCGTTAGGATCTCAGTTGAAAGCTCGGGTGCGCTCGATGGTTACATCGCCCTTCACCCTTCCTACACGAGGTGTAATTAGGTCTTCTTTTTCTTACATCCTTTCTATGTGAGACGTAGTTTGGTTTGTTCTTTCTTTGTCCTTTCCATGTGAGACGTTCCTGTTTATTCACTTCTTTCCATGTGAGACACAGCGGGATTTATTTTTCTCTGATTTACATTTTCATTCAAACGTTGCATTCTTATTTAGATTGTAGCGTTGTTTCATTGATTCATTTGCATTCAAATGTTTCATTGCATTGTTTCATTGGTGTTTCATTGCATGATCATAAGTTATTTTCTGCATGTCATTTTTCACTTTGCCCTCGGATTTAATCTTTACATTATGTCTTGATTTCTTGCCCAAGCCATACGGCCTCGTCAAATGGGTTGTCTTTGGGCTTTGACATTCACTCACGTCACTTTATAACTTTGAGTTCTGTCAAAGAGGGGCAACTACAGACACCCCATTTTTGACCGTCCGCAAGGCTAGAGCACTTTGCTCGGTACACTCGATGATGAAAGTGGTGTTGTGCGTGGTTCGAGGTCTCAATGAAGGGGCTATGTTTAAGCTCCAAAACAATCCCAAACCTTCCATAGTCACACTGTTTGTACCTTAAAAATCCATTTTTACACATTGTGCCACCCTATGCTAAATTTGAAGCAAAGAGATAGGGGATCACATTAAGGCCCGGCCGTGCCTCATTGGGAGCCAGCCATGGATATTTATGGCCGACCGTGCTTTAGTAGCGAGAAACACTTTTTTTGGGCAGGAGCCCGACAGCTGTCTATTTTTGAAGATATTTATGACCTCTTTTGCTCAAATTCTATAAAAACGAAGTTATATCTCTGTTTTGAGGGTTGAAGAATTTCAAAAAAGCTTATACACCTTCTTGAGAGCTCATTCTTCTTGTGCAAGCAACCTTTGAACAAGCTTACCACCTTTAACCTATATCCATACACCATAAACACCTTCACACCTTAGCCTTGGAACCTTCGTTGAGCCTTGAGCATCAGAATTCAAGCTTGAGGATGTATTTGAACCTAGTTTGATTCACAACAAAGAGCTTACCTTCTTGAGAGGTATAAGCTTACTATCTCTTCTCTTGCTCCTTTTTCTATCTCTTTCTATCAAGTTCTTGTGTTTTTGTATTGTTTTCATCCTCTTTCAAGTGTCTAAGTTTGGGTTTGGATTGCTACCAAAGGGTAGAGAAAGTTACCACTCTTTCTTACACTTTCACCTCTAGCTCAAACCCTTGTTTTACACCCTTTTCTTTGTTCTCCGGATTGATTTTCAGAGTTTAAAAGAGGCTAAAAATCATGCTTTGAGGTTTCAAAAATAGAAGGGTTAGCCACCCCTTCTTGTTCTTGTTTACTAGCCTTATTTTCTTTGCTTGTTGTTTGGCTTTTTTGGCTCTTTTCGTGCACTTTGAGCCACTGTTTTCACCTATTCGGGCCTATTTTAGGGCTGTCTTAAGTTATTTAATTAGTTCATGCTTAGATTAGTTTGCTTGTTGTCTCATAAGTTCGTATATATAGCTTGCTGTATGTTGTTCTTAGCCTTTCTTTGTTTAATTTCTATGTTAAGAACCTCATTTTAATAATCAACTTGCCATTCATTTCTTTCATTTGAGAATTGTTTCAACTGGTTGATGGCTGTTCAAAACATGAGCTAGAGATCTATGCTTAATGGCTTAATCTCTACGGAGGTTCATCGCCAATGGCATAGTCTCTCTTTCATGTTGAGAATCACTTCCCATTTGACATGCTTCTCATTTAGTGGACGTAATCTTTAGAGGACTTCATCATTATCTTGGACAAATGGACTGAAGAATGGAAAGGTCTAAAAAAATTGCTAAAATGAACCAACCCACATAAAGAAAATAAGTTGTATTACTTGGATTCGACTAGATGTTATGCCAAGTCTATTGTGTCAAGGGTTGTCTTACATCAATTCGTGATGTTTCGACGAGCCTTGAAGGATCCCTACCTCACTCCTTGAGTGTACTCCATGATAGGACGGAGGGGTGGTTATTGATTCATTGCATTCATTAATTTTTGTCCAAAATTATGCCCTAACTCATAAGAAATCAATTTGCTCGTTGATAGTTTTGGAAATGACTTCGTTCTTCTCTTGAAGCTTACCATGACAGAGAAAAGTAGAAGGGACAAACGGAGTTCAGAATAACTCTGCCTACACTGTTTTCACTTCAGAGCACAAAAATAGGATTTTACATAACATTAAGGCACGGCCAGCCTTATTTGGGCCCAGCCTGGCTTCATTGGGGGCCGGCCGGCCATCAATGTTTGTTAAGGCAGTGTGTTTTGCAGAAACAGAGGGTAGTGACTGAAGGTGAAACAGGACAGATTCCAGGGAAGGCAGATAGAGTTACTTCTGAAACCACTACGCGCATGCCATCCTTGTATTTCCATTGTAAATTGTAAATTAATGATCTCAATATTGTTGTAATTATTATCATTATAATTAATATTGTTGTAGCAATGGTTTGTTAGATAGTTAGTCTGTTTTGTTGTAATAGATTAGCTAGTTTAGTTAATTACGACTTAGCTAGTTAGTTACTTATTCATTCATTTGGTTTTGTAATAATTAGTTTAATTCGGACTCTCGGATATTGATTCGCACCCTCTTGCACGAGGGCGAATATATAATAAAGTGTATGTCTTCCAACCCTACATCTTTCTCCCATTTACTTTTTTGCTTACGATGGTTAGTATAGAATATCATTTTTCAAATTAGCATTTTTATGATTTGCATCTATCATCTCGCACACATTAGGGTTCGCCTCATCATACTAACCCAATGTCAATTTCAAATTCATTGTTTGAATACGTGCTTTATCGCATGTCTTGGAATTAGGTCATATACCATGCTAATAGCCGAGCCTATAAAAATGGCATAAATATGTGTGTTGCATTAGTCATATTGCTTTGTTTAGGAACATGCATGTTTTCTAATCATTCTTCTCTATTTGGCTTGCCTTAGAGTACTAGGTGAGCACTTATTGCTTTAGCATATTGCATCATGTGCTTATGTTGCCATGTCAAGCATATTTTCATGAGGCTAATTGCTTATTTGATATACCTATTTGAATGCCTGTGGATGAAGGCTAAATTGCTAAAATTGGGACAAATTGATTAATGTATGTACAAACTCACTTTTTTCAAGTGACGCGTATTCAAAACAATTTTCAAATAAATATGAAATCAAAGTATTCCAATCTTTGCAAGTTAGACTATACTTGTGTGCAACACATAGTAACGATAGCCTAATAAATCAGAACAAGAGCATATAATGTAACTACGAATCACATCATGATTAGTAGAAGTCGATCTTTGATCAGACGAGTAAGGTGCTCAATTCATAACATTCCCCTCTCGTACCTAAGTTCCCGAGCCGAGACACTTTAGTGATGACCGATAAGTGGCCTTTGGCATAAGTCACGACTTTTCTAAATTTTCCAAAAATATTTAGGTGGTGACCCTAAAATCTGGCAAAGCAGTCCATTTTTGACATTTGATTCAAACATTGATTTTCTAAAAGAATTGCTAGATTTGGACTCTTTTTCTGTTTTCACTATTTCACATTGCACTTTGTGAAATCAGATTCAGAACCACGGGAGTCCTAACTGTAGGACTAGTTGTATCTGAAAGGAGAGCAAAAAGCAAGCTACAGGTGGCACTTCTGATGCGTTTGGTTCGAGGCAGACACAGAGTCACCAGCCTGCACAGTCAGCACAGGCCTCGAGGACCAATCAAGGAGCCTCTTCAGCTCAGTCACTGCATCCGGCTTATGCTCCGAGGGGTGAGCAGGTTGAGCAGAGACCTACGAGCGTATGTATGTGTAGACTGCCCGAACTCCGCTCCGTGCGCGAGGGCGCAAATCGTGGTTCTTAGCTACTACAGTTCTAACTCCTGTCACGGTTCTGAATCTAATCTCACAAAGTGCAATGTAGGACTGATAAATCACCAAAGAGTCCAAATCCAACAAATCGTTTTGGAAAATCGATTTTAATCAAGAAGTGCCAAACATGGACTGCTTTGCCAGATTTCAGAGTCGCCACCTAAATATTTTATTTTTGGGAAATTTAGGAAATCCTGACTCGTGCCTAAGGCCACGTGTCCGTCATCACCAAAGTTGCCTCGGCTTGGGAACTTGGGTACAAGAGGGGAAGGTCCTGAAATGAGCACCCCCGCTCGCCCGATCAAAGATCGGCCTCCACTACTATGATATGTTGTTTTTGAAAACACATGTGCTCTTATTTCGATTATTAGCTAGCCTTACTATGTGATGCACACAGCATACAAGTATAGACTCAATCACGCGGGTTGGAACAAAACAACTCATGTTTGTTTTTTAAAGTGGTCTGGAGTTGCTACTCGCAAGTAGGCTACGACGCGGATTTGCCACCCTCAAGTGGGCTTAGAAAAACATGATTTTGCCACTTCAAGTGGGCTTAAAACACACAATCATCAAGTTGTTCCAATCCAGGCAATCAAGCCTTCACCCACAGGCATTCAAGCAATTATAGCAGTTAAGTACATAGCCTCATGGCAAGCATGCTAATATGGCAGTCACTTACACACATGCAAGGATGCTAAAGCATAAACACTCATAGTGTACTCCGAGCCAAAACAGAAGCTATGTTAGAAATCATGCATGATCCTAGCTATGTCAAGAATGTCTAATGCAACACATGCAAAAATACAACTAAGATAGGCTCAGTTATTCTAAGATGTCATGTGAATGCAACTTGATAACATGTATTCAAATTGGTATTGAAATACAATGCGGTTTGTATGATGCGTCGAGCCCGATGGATGAAAAACAAATGAATGATGCAAACATGCGAGCATAAGGATGCTAATTGAAAATGACCCTAACCTAACCATCGAAAGCTGATAAGTAAAAGGGAGAAAGAATGGGGGTTGGAAGACATGCATCACACACACGCACACTTATTACAACAGTTGTGCCCTCTCGACGGAGGGTCCGAATAATAAGCTAACTAACTAATCTAAGCTAATTAAACTAATTATTACAAAACGAAACTAATTAACTAACAAGTTAACTAATTACAAACACAAATGAATAGCTAAGTGCATTAACTAATTAAGTACAGAACCAAATAGTTAACTAGCTAAGCAAAGCAATTAAAAGGAGCCTCGGGGTGAGAAGTGCATGCATGCTCGGTCGCCTCGTTTGGAAATCCATCACTATGCCCCAACTTGCCTCTGTTTGCAATTGTTCTCAGGACACTGCACAAACCTCCAGATGGTTTCTACTCCAACATGGAGACTTTCAGGAAGGCTGCCGACCAGAAAAGGGTGGTGTAGACCACCTGCCAACCACTTAAGCATGTTGCAAACCAGAAAAAGTGGTCGGCCAGCTACTTTTTCTGGTCTGCCGACCAGAAAATCCTGCCAAGCTTCAATTTGCTGCAACAGAGAACAAAAAGGGGCACAACAGTGTATTTGCAAGATATGTGTGCACAACCACTCTCCCTATCATTTCTCAAGCTCAAGGGAGTGCGGTTCTCGACTCTCGCCACCAACCAAGCATCACAATGCACGATGGCCGAGAAGCCAAGATTGCACAATTCAATGTTAATGAATGCACAAATAACACATAAGGGCCTTAACCTCTATCATGCATGATCAAGAGGGTCGGCGACTAAGAAATGAGGCACGTTTCATCACTTCAAGTATAAAATGTCCCTCATTTCTCGTGTTTGGATTAACACTCTATCCAAACACAATGCAATGCAACATGATCAACCTAACAATGCTAATGGCATGCACAAGATTCCAACATATGAACAATGCATGCATGGCATGTTTACGAGCTAAGGTATCAAGACAAGTGAAGTGTATCACACATGAAGCATGCAAGACAATGCTCAAATGGCCAAACCAAACATGGACAGACCTGAGATACTTCAAAACAGTGGCCAAAACTCAACAAAACCTAGGCACAAAAAGCATGGAATGCACATTCAACTCATGGCTCGCAAGCAAGACATAAAGGCACAACTCTTAGACGCAATTAAAGAGTGACATGCATGAGAATATGGCAATGCTACATGCTCTGAAATGAAGTGTTAAATGATGCCAAATCATCCAAACAACACTAATGAGGCATGCTAGAAGGCCTAGAGCATAAGGCTAGTTACGAGCAATACACAAGGAGCATGCAATACTAAGCTTAAACCACTAAACCAGCTCTAGATAGAGCTTAACCATGCCAAGTTAAGGGCCAAGAACATGCTGAAATGGAGCTCAAGAGCTTAGGCAAACATGCATACACATTGGCTCACAAATAAGGTATGAAGGCACAACTTTCAAACACATTGAAAGAGTGGAAAATGTGAGAGTGTGGCAATGAAATATGCTCTGAAATCATGTGAGAACTGAGTCTATACCATGCAAACATCACATTCCAAGCATGCTAGAGACTTTGAAACTCAAAGATAATGAGCAAGATTGCACCATGGCTATACAAAGCAAGGCATGCATGACCCAAAACACTTAAAACAGAGCTTAAGCATGACAAAACATGGATAAAATCATGCTGGAGTGTAGTCAAAATAGGCCAAAATGATGGTCCAAAGTATAGAGCATGTTAGGCTAGCAATGTAGAATTACACTACAAGTGTATGAAGCACTCAAGAGACTACCAAACCAGCCAAAAACAGAGTCATATCAGGTCCAAAAAGTCACAAAAACAAGCTTAAACAAAGCCACAAAGAAATGTAAACACATGCTCATTTGATAGGCCCTTTATGCATACAAACAAGACAAGAGGAGAGGGGACCACCCCCTCTCATTTTAGGCCTCAAAACCACATTTCTACCACTGAAAATCCACTGGATTTCAGTGGTTAAAAGGCCAAGAGAAGGTGATCTCAAAGGCTTAAAGAGATGGCTCAAAACAAGGCAAAATAAGGCACAAAAGGGGGTAGACCACCCCCAACACTAAAGAGGCCTCAAACAAACATTTTAAGCACTTGAAAATGATTCTTTTTTTAGTTTAAAGTTAGGCCTAAAACATCATGCAAAGATGGCCAAATGTTTAAGCAAAACAAAGCTTAAAGAGGGAAAACACTCACCCTTGAAGACCAACTAGAAAACAGCAAGCTCTGAGGCAAAAACCAGCTTAAAACCACTCAAATAAAGCTTCCAAGTACCTCAGCAACAAGAGGAAGGTATTTGAGTAGGTGTTTGTGTGCAAAGGTATGAAGAAGCAACACTTTAAGGCACAAATATATATATATATATATAGAGAGAGAGAGAGAGAGTAAACTTTTGCTCTTCAAGATTCTGACCCTGGAAAAGGGAAGGGAGAGCCTCCCTCTTATAGAACTCCAAGCTTCAAGCTTCTTGGAGAAGCTAGAAGCTTGGTGCAATCCCTCCATACACGTGTATAGGGGATGCAATCTGTGCTTTCCAGCTGGCACAACTGGCATCCACAACATCTGCAAACTTGAAGTGGTCGGCCAGCTACTTACACTGGTCGGCTAACCAGGAAAAGTGGTCTACAAGGAGACCAACTGGTCGGCAAGGGGGAGAAGTGGTCTGCACGCCTGCCGACCACTTTTGGTGGTCCAAAGGCCACCAAGACCAGCTGGCCGACCAGAAAACTGGCTGCCGGGGAAGAAAAGTGGTTTTCAGGGAGGGAAACTGGTCTACAACACTTATTCCACCCTCCAAGCAAGGAAAACAAGGTTTGTGCCAAAAACAAACAAAGAAGGATGCAAGACAAGAGTCCGCGGGTCAAGGCATGCAGCCGAAAATCTCGAAAACTAGTCTACGGGCACCAAAAGTGGTCTACATGAGGGAAAAGTGGTCTACGGCCACAAAAAGTGGTCTACAAGACCTCTGTGTCCCTCTAGACCAAGGCAACAAGGCATGGTCCAAAAACCAAGCCAAGAGGAGAACGTTAAGCGGTCCCGACACAAGGCGCGCGGCCGAAGACTCCGGAAGCCGGAAACTAGCCTACAGTAGAGAAAAGTGGTCTACAGACCCCTCTCTCCCTCCAGGCAAGGTCAACAAGGCATGTCTACAAACCAAGCCAAAACACAAAGAGTTCAGAGGTCCGGAGGTAAGGCACTCAGCCGAAAACTCCGGAAACTCGAAATGAGCACAAACAAGCATAATCATTGAGCGCTCAAATGATGATGTCTGAGTCTTAAGGTCGGTCAAAAATGGGGTGTCTACAGTATGCTGTTACAGCACTAGACCTTGTACATGCTGCTTCTGTAGTGAGAGGTACCTTCTTGCTTTGCAATTCAGTTGCTAATGTATTGATTGATGCAGGTGCATCCCATTCTTTTATCTCGTCTGCATTTGCATCAGTTTTGGGGTCAGAGTTGGCTTAGTTAGCATCTCCTATCTGTGTAGAGTTGCCTATCAATGGTGAGGTTATTTCGAGGCAGGGGTGTCGGGGTTGTGACATAGAGGTTGCCGGTCGTCAACTTCCATTTACATTTGTATTGATTGACATGTCTAGTTTTGATGTTATTTTGGATATGGACTAGCTATCATCATACCGGGCTATTATAGATTGCTACCGTCAGAGGGTTACTGTATGTACCCTAAGTGGTGATTGTTTTTATTTCTTGGGGGACTGGGTGGATAAAGTTTTATCACCAGTATATGATCCACGTTGGGAAAGTGAACCTAGTTATCTTCTTGCAACCTTCTTGGATGGTGAGTGTGATGAAGTCCAAGTTGAGTTGCTGTAGACGTCCCCGAACGCCCCGGGAGGATGAGTCCTGTTCTGTTCATTTTGGGCTCACTACAGTTCGGACTCAAATTGTCACGGTTCTCAATTTGAACCAAAGAGTCCAAATCCGGCAAATCGTTTTGAGAAAACTGATTTTTTGAAAGAAGTGCCAAACATGGACTGCTTTGCCAGATACAGAGTCGCCACCTAAATATTTTATTTTAGGAAATTTAGGAAACCCTGACTCGTGCCTAAGGCCACGTGTCCGTCATCACCAAAGTTGCCTCGGCTCGGGAAATTGGGTACGATTGGGGAAGGTCACTTCGTGAGCACCCCCGCTCGCCCGATCAAAGATCGGCCTCTACTAACCATGATATCTAGTTTTGAAAACATTATGCGTTCTTATTTCAGTTATTAGCCTAGATTTACTATGTGATGCGCACAACATACAAGTATAGACTGGGTCACCTGAATTGGAACAGAACATTCCCTGTTTATTTTTGAAAGTGGTTTGTTACTCACAAGTAGGCTTAAAATGCAGGTTTTGCCACCCTCAGGAGGGCTTTAGAAAAGATGGTTTTGCCACTATCTAGTGGGCTTAAAACTCACAGTCAATACATTACTCCAATTCAGATAATCCAACCTTCACCCACAAGCATTCAGGCAGGTATATCACATAAGCATATAGCCTCATGGTAAACATGCTATCATGGCAGTCACTCACATGCATGCAAGGATGCTAAAGCATAACCACTTACCGAGTACTCCAAGCCAAAGAAATAAGCTAATTAGAAATCAATGCATGATCCTAACTATACAGAAATGCCTAATGCAACACATGCAAAATGCAACTATAGCAGGCTCGGCTATTCTAAAGATGGCATTTGAAATGCTACAATTAACAAGTATTCAACTCGGAATTCAAATACAATGCAGTTAAGATGATGCGCCCAGCCCGGTGTATGCAAAACAGATGAATGAAGCAAAACAGATGAATGAATGCAAACATGCTATCATACTGTATGCTAATTGAAACATGCCCTATTCTAACCATCATAAGCTGGTAAATAAAAGGGAGAAAGACGTGGGGTTGGAAGACATACATCACACACACGCACACTTATTACAACATTGCCCTCGCGCGGAGGGTCCGAATAAATAATACAGTCCCAAATAAATAATACAGTCCGAATAAGTACAAAACCCTAATTAATTAACAAATTAATCTAGGAAAGCGGATAAATTAGCAGGCAAGCTATGGACCGCCTCAGCTCTGTTCCGGATGATGAATGATGCATACTTGAGTTGCCTTGCGCGAAAATCCATTGCGATGCCCCAATCAGCCTCTGTTTACAATTAAGCCCAACATATTGCGTGAAGCTCCAAAAGACTGCCGGTTTCTGATTTGCTGCAACAGAGAGCAAGAAAGGGGCATGGCAAAGTATTTTCACATATGTATGCACACCTCGATCCTCGTGCCACCAATCACGCATCTCGATGCATGATGGCCGAGGAGTCGAATTGCACGACTCAATATGAAATGAATGCACATATAAACACAACATGACCGAGACTCCATCATGGTTAATCCGGAGTGTCGGTGACTGGGAATTGAGACACGTTTCGTCACTCGGAGTACGAAACGTCCCTCGTTTCCCGTGTTCGAGCTAACTCCTATCCCAAACACAATGCAATATGCATGACATGCATGAATGCAATCCTAACATGCAACCTAGCATACGCAATGCTATGAAATGGCATACACAATGCTCGATGTAACATGGCATACACAATGCTCTAACATGTAACCTAGCATACTCAATGCTATGGAATGGCATACTCAATGCAAGATGGGCTTACACAAATATGAGTGGACTTCAGCCACACTCACATCAGCGGCCATTAGATGAAAATGAGACAACTGAAATGCGTGCACACATGCACGCAAACCGAGGACCGAACCTAAGGCACCAAATGCCACTCTAACAAGTCATGGCAAGGCATGAAATATGGCATATAGACATGCAAATTCCAGCACTGAAACATGATGCAAAATGATCCCGAATCATGGATATATGTCATGCAATGCATGGAATGGTCCCGAAACTCAAAACTAGGCACATGTATTGAACCACAAGTATGCAAAGCAAGCATTTTTTGACTATGAAGCATAAAGACAGAGCCAAGGCAGTCCCAAAACATGCACATTACTAGTTTATAGCATGGTCAAAAGATGTTAACATGATAGGCTAAATCAAAATACAAAATTAGCTAGTAAGCATGGGTAACATGACATGTATGTGAAGCATGTGAGATCTCATCAAGACAGTAAAAATCAGTGAACAAAACATGTGAAAATATGCCCAAATAATCACTGAAATGCAGCCAACATGTCCAAAAATGATGAGCTCCTTTAGAGGGCCATGCAAGGAGTTATTAAGCACATACAAGATAGACATGTAACATGACAAGACCACCTCTGGAAATGGAATATGACAGCCCTAAAACTCACAAAATGGGCTATGAAATCAGTCTCGGAAACATGCAAAGAAAGGCCTCTTTGAAAGGCCTTAAATGGGATTTCTCTACACATGCAACATAGACATAAAATATGGGCAAAAGGGCCTTGGACAGAGCCAAGGCAGACCTTAAAAACCCCAGAATGAGGCCTGTAAAGTGACTTCAATGCATGCAAAATGGGGGTCCTTTGGAAGGCCAAGAAGGCCACCAAACAAGACAAGGAGAGAGGGGGTCACCCCCCTCTGATTTTGGTCTTCAAGAATACACCTAAGCCACTGAAAATCCACTGGATTTCAGTGGCTAAGAGGCCAAACCATGGCCAATGCAAGTGCTCTAATGCATAGCCATAATCATGAAGGAATGCAGCATGCATAGGGGGAAGATGACCCCAAACAGAGGAGAGACCTTAAACAAACTCAAAGAGGAGGCCAAAACAAGACTTTTTCCAGTTTATATCAAGCCTCTAAAATATTCACAAGTAGGGCTAAAACATGACACAAAAATAATCCTAAAAGAGAGATAGAGGGCAAGGGGCAGCAGATGGCCTCAAACAGCACAGAGCCCTTCAATAAAGTTGAAGAGGGGCTCAAAATAAGACACTTTACAGTTTGGCTCAAAGCCCAAAAATGCTCACAAATAAAGCTATTATATTATGCAAGATAAGCCCTAAAAGAGAGATAAAGCACAAAGGGGGAGTAGAAGACCTCATACAGAAAAAAGTTCTTGATGAAACATGAAGATAAGCTCAAAATAAGACTATTTTCAGTTCAGGTAAAAGCCCAAAAATGCTTGCAAATAAGGCTAATCAGTCATGCAAAATAGGGCAAGAAAAGGGGAAATAGGGACTCACCCTTGAAGAGCAGATTTCCAGCAGCTTTTGGTCCAAGATTCTGAACTTTCAGCCTCTACAAATGGCCTCCAAGTTGCTGGAATGGAGTGTGGAGGTGGTAGGCTATGAGTTGGTGTGTAAATACTGCAAGGTCAAGAGTGTTTTGAAACTTGGATGAGAGAGATATGGAGGATTGTATACCAATGCCCCAGCTGATTTTCTAACCCTTAGAAATGAAGCTCAAGTGTTGGATTTATAGAGGAGAGAAGCCAAAAAAAATGGGGGGAAAACCAATTCAAATGGCCCTCCAAAAGGACAGACCCTCGGACAGAGGGTCTGGTGCAAAACAGCTAGCACAGCTGGAATGCACCAGGAGGGACAAAAATGGCCGGCCAGGTTCAAAAGGGCCAGGTGGCCGGCCGGCCACCTCCCCTAGTCGTCCGACCAGGGCTCAACAAGAATTGCTAGTCGGCCACCCCAAAAAGGTGGCCTCCCAGATGAGTGCAACATAGCTGAATGGTCAAAATCCAAAAAATGTGAACCAGGAGAGAGAAAAATCAGCTTTTTAGAGGGGTTCAAAAGGGTCAATAACAATTGCTGGTCGGCCTACCCATATTGGTGGCCTCCCGGGTGTGTACAACACAATGATGTGGTGGAAAATCAGAAAAAGTGGCCCGGGAGTGGGAAAAACCAGCTTCTTAGTGAAGAAAACGGGCGATGAAGAGCGATGAAGAAATAAAACTAGTTTTTCAGAAAAATTGCTGGTCTCCCACCCTCCTACAACCTTTCTAACAATGAAAATAAGGTCCCTGCCAAAAATGGACCAAGACGGATGCAAAACAAAGGTTCGGGGGCCGAAACACGCAGTTCGGGGCCCCGAAAACAGGCTGTTAGGCACCGGAAGTGGCGTTCGACCACGGAGTTGGTCTCTCGGGCCACAATGTCCCTCAAAAGGGAGGAAACAAGGTGCGTGCCAAAAACCGGCGCAAACGGAGGTAGTTAAGCGGTCCCGAACCGAGGCACACGGCCAACGGCTCCGAAAACCAGAAACCGGGCTCCAAATGGGAAAAATAGCCTACGACCATGAAACGTAGCATACGGCCACTGAGAGATGATCTACGAGACCTCTCCCTCCCTTCGGGAACAGAAAACAAAGAAAACAGGGCCTGGTTCGTAAACCGAGGCAAAGCACAAAAGAGTCCGGAAGTCCGGAGGCAAGGCTCGCAGTCGTGACTCCGCAACCTCAGAACGAGCACAATATGCAACATCACCAAGCGCTCAATCGGTGACGTCTGAGTCTTAAGGTCGGTCAAAAATGGGGTGTCTACAGTTCCCCCTCTTTGATAGAACTCGGAAGTCAAGGAGTGACGGGAGTGAATGTCAAAGCCCAGAGACGACCCATTTTTGACAAGGCCGAAGACTTAAACAAACAGGCGAGACGAACAGAAAGATGTGCTCGCAGGCATGCCCGTAGGTAGGGGGCAAAATGCAAAGCGATATGCACAAAGCCGGATGTAACTCAATGATCATGCGAAGCAACAATCTGTAATGAAGCAAATATTCACAATAGATGCAACAGTTTTAAGCAAGAATGCAAAGTAAAACTACATTTCATGCAGTTAAAATGCGAAGAATTATTCAGTTCTCGCCACGTCTCACACAGAGAAGATACAATACCTGCGCGGTTCATCTGGTCACACCAGCCTCAAATGAACCGTATATACAATATCGTGCCTGCAAAAGAAAGAAACTCAACAAGTACAACATAGTTAGCAACATATGTTCAGAGTGATATCGAATGCAGACAAACACGGTGTCGATGGGTGAGTGCCTCGCAATGCGAGAGGAAACACACGTGACAACGCAAGTTTAAGCATGGGGGTATGACAATACCCGTGAAACGTGCACAACAGTGCAAGTGGTGTGCATGAGAATGCAGGTGATGTGCACAAAAATGTAGAACAAGTGTAAACTCGAATGCATGTTTGTCACAAAATGACGAGCAAAGAAATGCAGGTTTTTTTACGAGGGCGGCTCGATCGCGACCTCCGGTTTACCTCCCGGAGGGGTCGCGATGTATTCAAAAAGGATACATCTTGATTTTGATGAGTAACGATGAAGCACGCATCAAAAGTTGGAGTTGAAGTTCCCGCGGATAGCTTTCGCGATGAAAAGTGCACTTTCTTCGTACTTTCTCGGGTGTCGGGGACTCCAATCATCACCAAAATTTGCAGAGACCTTGGAGACCACCTTGGGAATGCTGCCGACCATGTTTGGTCCAAAAGGGAGGCCACCGACCAGGTTTGAGGGAGAGGGGTGGTCGACCTGCCAGAAAAGGTGGCCGGCCGACCACCTAGCCCAAATCCGGGGCAGTTTGGTCCTTTTGCTCTCATTACTTTAAATCCACTCGGCCAAACACCTTTTCCTCATAACTCTAACTCCGAAATCAGTCCCTCTACCTTCCTAGAGCATTTTCCCTCTCAGATCTGCGCTCCATACGCGTTTTCCAACGCCCCACGCAAGGTTGTTTCGCGAAATCTTTCGGTTTTCAACACTTTGAACCGATTAAATTTTGATTTCGGTGCTTCTTTTCTCATTTTCGCCACTTGAGGTGAGTTTGTCTCAACATTTCGAAGATTTTCTCGGGAGTTGACTTTTGTTGACTTTTTCATTTCCCGAGAGTTGACTTTTGTTGACTTTTTCCAATTTTGGCTCATTTTGTTCATTTTTGCTACTTTTTACAGATTTTTCGAAATGGCCGGTCACTTTCCTCAGGGTGGAGGTCCTCCAGGCGCCGGAGAGGATCCAGATATTATGGCTCTGCCTCCGAGGGTTCGACCATTTATTCCTGAGAGGTATGCCCCTCGGACACATGTCCTCCCTCAGGCAGTTTTTTATCATTTCACTGATTTCGATGATCGAGCGCCTGGGAATATGCTTTTACGAGAGCCGGAGTCCCACCTCTCTCATCAGGCACGAGAGGTATTTACTTTACTTTTACATTTTCTGCAATGTATTCTGCATTTTCTGTGCATTTCGTGCTTTCACTATGTTTATCTGCTCACTCAAGCACACAGCTTGTTTTGAATGTTTAGTCTATAACACCGTATTCCGTTTGCATCTTGAACACACAGTTCAAACACTCTGACTTTCTGAACACGCAGCCCGTATATTGATTGTGAACACACAGCACACACTTGTTGAGAATTGAACACACAGCCCAAACTTTGAGATGAACACGCAGCCCACTGATTTTGAAATCTGAACACACAGCTCAAATACTTGACGTTGACGTTGAACACATAGCTCGAACTTTGATGATGAACACATAGCCCATTTTTCTGATTGTGAGCACACAGCACACATTCGTTGAGAGTTGAACATACAGCCCAAACTTTGAGATGAACACATAGCCCATACTTTGAAATCTGAACACACAGCTCAAATACTTGATGTTGAACACACAGCTCAAACTTTGAGATGAACACACAGCCCACATTGATTGAGAGTTGAACACGCAGCCCAAACACTTGATGTCGAACACACAGCTCGTTGTTGAGGTGAACACACAGCACACACTGATTGAGGGTTGAACACACAGCCCAAACACTTGATGTCGAACACACAGCTCGTTGTTGAGGTGAACACACAGCACACACTAATTGAGGGTTGAACACGCAGCCCAAACACTTGATGTCGAACACACAGCTCGTTCATATTTTCAAGCAGCTTATTCATTTCATTTGCACACAGCTTACACATTTCATTTTGCACGCAGCTTACACAATTCATTTTGAAACTGAATACATGTATTTATTCTGGATGCAGGTGACCTCTCGTGTTACGCGAGGCTACGGCTCCATTATAGCGAGAGAGTGGTACGCAGAGCTTCCGGAGGCTATCCGGGATTCGGTTGACTTGGCAGGGTTTGGGCCCTTCTGCACTGGGATATCTCGCTGTCCTGCTAGTAGGACGCTGATGGGTGCCTTGGTAGAGAGATGGTGGGACACCACCAACTCCTTCCATTTCTCTGCTACTGGGGACATGACTATGACCCCATTTGACTTCACTGTATTGACCGGCCTTGATGTGGGAGGCTGGGCAATCCCATATGACGAGGACATGGGCCAGTGGGAGGCCGCCTGGATATACTTATTGGGAGCTCGCCCGCCAGTTGACAGATCTTCGGGCAGAGTCCGATATACTTGGCTTTCTTCACATTTCAGGAGGGTGGAGATGGAGCCTAAGACTCTTGAGGAGGTAGCACAGTACAGCCGCGGATTTCTGATGTTCCTCTTCGGGTCCACTCTGTTTGCAGATAGGGGAACACTGTCAGGCTCTATCTGTTGAGTGCTCCAGTGGACCTATCACAGGTCAACCGATATGATTGGGGTGGCGACAGCCTGGCTACTCTCTATTGCTATGTGAGCACGACCTCCCGCGGACAGGGGAACATAGTGGGCGGCTATTGGAGAGCCTGATGGTACTTTCTGTCCTCTTGATTTACATTTATGCTTTTCATTATTTGTACATTGCACACACGGCGCACTTTACATTCTGTACCTTGCACTTTGCTCTCAGCATTTTGTATTTACATTCTGCACTCAGCATTCTGTATTCTGATGGTTACTGCTCTGTTTTCCACAGCTATGGATCTACGCGTACTTCCCGACGCTAGCTCCGAGCTTAAGGTGGAGGTGCCCCTCACGACCCCTTACTCACTTGTATTCGAGGGCCAGTATCAGCCGAGACCTTGGGAGTCTCTTCTCTACCTGCGGCAGTACTTCGCAGTACTTCGATACAGTGCGGTCGTCAGAGGTATTTCAGAACTCTCAGTTCTTCATGTTTTCATATCTTTGATTTATCTTGCACATTCACAATTTCTAATCAGCTTATGCATCGGTTATCCGCAGATCACATGGCAACCCTGGGCGCCTTTAGGTAGAGACCTCCGATTCCAGTTTGCCAGAGCATGGAGTGCCTCTCGATATAGGATCCTGTTCGAGGGGCCAGTTGGTAGGGCCTGGTTTTTGGGGGATCGCTTTTTGCGTCAGGTATGGGGCTACCCTACTCAGGACATTCCCTCAGCACCCCCAGACTAGATATGCAGACCGCCGATAAGCTCCCTCCCCCAGGTTGTTGTTAACGCCAGGTTGGGTACTGATGCATTTCTTCATCTCGAGGAGGGGGATTATGCTACTTATCGTCACACATATTTGATGCCTCCATTGACGGGAGTTCGTACTCCGACGGTGAGGTCTGCTGGTATGCCATCATCGAGCCGGGCTCGGACTGCGGATGTCCCTTCCACCAGCAGGGCTGGCACATCTAGAGGTGGGGGTGGATTGGTTCCCCCGATTCCTCCGACTCATTTTCATGCTGGATGGCCAGAGATCCCGACCGAGTTGACGGGATGGAGATATGGGGCTTCCTACCTGATCCCGATAGAGCCTCCGATGCCTGACCATCGATATGTCAGTGACCCTGACTCACCACCAGTATGTTCCACTATTTTCCATTTATCACATAGATACTTTGGCATTTGTTTATTCATTGATGACTTGAGCTTGTATCTGCAGCCACCCAGGGAGTACATGGACGAGATGCTCGGGTTGGTAGCCTCACTCGAGGGCATGGTCCTACGGAGAGAGGCGCAGTTGTCCATCATGGGTGTCTAGGTACTCTTTAGTTTTCTTGCATTTATCATACTTCTGATGACATGCTGATCTTGAACATCTTACTGCATTGATAGGCTGCCTGTGTAGAGCACATCTGACACACACCACATTCATGTACTATATCTGCATACATCCACTCTGTGTAGTTTGCTTGCATCTGCATCTGATATACATGTTTTAGCTGATGTACTCAAATTGCACTCTTTATTTTCAGATGCCTCTGGTGTATGCTCAGCCACAGGCCGGGCCATCTAGGCCTTCTCGAGGAGCCGGGCCATCTGGGCCTTCTCGAGGAGCTGGACCATCTATGCCTTCTCGAGCAGCTGGACCATCTATGCCTTCTCGAGGAGTCAGGGGAGGGGGGTCGTCTCGCAGACGCAGAGCACACATTATGGAGGAGGAGGCCAACGAGGAGGAGGAAGCTGCAGATCGTCAGTCAGAGACATCTGCTGATAGGGAGGAGGGTTCCGACCCTGGTTCCGGAAGTGGAGGTGAGGCCGAGGAGGATCCCGAGGATGACAGCTCCGACTTAGATGGCGCTGGTGGTGCAGAGACTGTTCCACAGAAGAGGACGAAGAGGGCCTCTTATTCCTGCTCTTGAGAGCATCGATGCAGTTGTTTCCTGCTTTATTTACCTTTTTACTAGTAGTTGTAGCACATTGTACATTGTTAGGCAGTTTTATTTTCTGTAAAACTTGTACCCTTGTCGTAAAAAGTTGTAACAAAGGAAGCATGATGGAATGAAACAGCTTTTGGAAAAAGTGTTGAATTTTATGTTCTTAGCATCGTATCGCATCATTTTGCACAAAAATGAGATTGAATGGAATTGTGCGCTATGTATTTACCAAGTCAGGTAGTGAACCGACGCAACAAACTAAACAACCTAACTTACTAAGAAATAACAAAACCTTAGCAAGTTTATAACTCAATAAGCAAAACACAACAAAGTTGATAACTCGATAAGCAAGGCACAACAAAATTGATTAACCAAAGAGTAACAACTCAACGCACGAAACTCGACACCTCGACAAAACTTAACAACTCGATAAACAAGACATCTCAACAAACAAAACAACAACTCGATAAGCAAAGCAACAACTCGATAAGCAAGACTTAACAACAACTCTACAAACAAAGTGCATTTCGGACGATCTGGGTGACGGAACGCATCCGAAACAGAGGGAAATGGAGGCCTTCGACACTCCCGATGCATGCAAATGCTGGGAACTTCCTTCTAGAGGGTAGAACAGGACCAAAGACACACTTTGCAGCATGGCCGACCACCTTTAGGAGCTGGCCGACCAGCTTTTTGCATTTGAGGGGAGAGGGGTGGTCGGCCTACCAGAAAAGGTGGCCGGCCGACCACCTAGCTTGGCAGCCACCAATTTTTCGACACGTGTTCTCCCGAATAGTGCCTTATCCTCTTTAAAAGTCCTAGCTCCGTGGCTCATTCATCCCATCTCAGTCTTGCATCAAAATGGAGGCGTTTCTCGTCGAAAATCTCACAGCTTGGATCACTTCTCTAGATGGCTCGGAAAAGTTGAACTTCCGGGGCTTCGGCTTGAATGCACAATTCACGCTGAGCCGTACTCCGCTGCACCTTCCCTTCCTTCATGCCGTGGCGAGGTTTTGGAACCCGGTGACACATGTTTTTAGCTTCGGCGGGCAAGAGGTATGTCCAACTTTCGAAGATTTTCAAGTTTTGATGGAATCTGAACGCCATGAAGAGATTTTGCCTCAGTTTCGCTTTGGACACGCCCAAGCTTTAGGGCGAATGTGTGGGCTCACCGTGCATGACGCTCGTCTCTGATCTGCAACGGGGAACTGGACATCCTCGGCTTGATTCATCGCTTTTCTGATGCTGGTGACCGCGGCAACCATCATTGGCAAGGTTCTCGGCAACATGCCCTTTGTTTGTGTATGCTATCTCACTTTTTGCTTGCCCCAAGCTTTAGTGGATCTAGCATTCGTCTGATTGAAGTTGCTCAAGGCTTGAAAGAAGGAAAGAGCTACATCGCCATGATATTGGCCGAGACGCTGATGGGCTTGGATGCTTTCTATCACCGGGAGACGACCAGATTTGCGGGGAGTCCACTACTGCTGCAGGTAATGTTTACCATCCAATGTAACATATGTATTGCTCACATCACTCGGCCCTCAGGCTCGTTTTTTTTCACACAAAACCCCTTTTCTCACTTTTCTCTCATCGTACATCTCTCTATTCTTTATTCTCTCATTTTTCATCCCTCCCTAGATATGGTTGATGGATAAAATGCAGGTTGTGGACTCTTGCCCACCCTACTCGGCTCGCGGCTACTTCTTTCGACAATGCCTAGTCGATGCCCTTGATGAGGGGTGGTGGTTTGACTGGATGTGCAATTTGTCTGCAGATCGCATTGCTTGGCGCTGTCCTTGGCTTAATCTCCCGGCAATGAGCTATAGCATATCTCGGCAGACCGGGATTCAGTTGATTGGTCTTACTCACTGTGTGTTCTACTTTCCGTTCCGGTTCCAGCGCCAGTTTGGTCATGATCAGACTTGCCCGCCAGAGGGGATAGAGTATCCTGCCGCACTCCCGGTTCGAGGCGCACAGCTTGCCCGTTATGCCACAGCATGGAGGACTAGAGAGCTCCGGCCCCCGCTCCCACTTTCAGTTGCACTTTGTCTGATGAGTGCTTAGATTGGCTCAATGAAGAGGCACAGATTGGGCCCAACTTGGCATCAGAGGCTTCGACCAGCTCTGGGAGGGGGCGCAGGGACACCTGACTTATCTATGCCCCGGATTTATTGCTTTACTAGTACTTTTAAGTTTTCTTTATGAATGTAATAAAAAGCAACTTCAATTTGTATGCAAGAGCAGGAGAACTCTGTTTGAAATCAATGAAATTGAAGGTTATGGGTGTTGAAAATTTTTCGCTTTGGTCCAGAAATGGTCTAAGTTGTAAAAAGATTAATTTGAACAAAGTCAACTTTTATTAAAACTTTTCAAAACCATTTTCGATATGGATCAGAACTGGACACGCCTGAGATCTATCACTGAGATGCACAACCCCGGATCTTAGCAACTGGAAAGTTGCCCCTAGTCTGTCTAGTACCGCGGCACTGCACAGCAACGGAAAGTTGCCCCTAGTCTAAATAGCACTGCACTGGAGATTACGATGAATGCTGATAGACAAAGATGACTGAGATGATCAAATGGACAAAGTTGATCGGGGAAAAGTTTATGGCTGAACTTCAGGATGAAGTTGCCTACGTATCCCAAAGATGGGAATCAAGCCTTACGTAGTTCAGGCCCGGGTTCACTCGAGTATTTTCACTCTTGTTTTACGCTCTAACTTTTGCCAAGGCCACCCTTTGCGGGTTTTCAACCTTGCAAGCTTAGTTTTTATAATTTCAAAAAAAATTTATGCTCTGAGTTTTGCCTAGGTCGCCCTTTCGGGTTTTCAGCCTAGCGAGCCTCTCAAGGGTAATATTTCTTCAACTTGTCCATATTGATCGGCTGTGAGAACTCTAGGCCATCTAGATCTATCAGAACCACGGCTCCACCTGACCAGATAGACTTAATGATGTAGGGACCAGTCCAATTGGGTCTGAACTTGCCCCTTGGGTCGTAGATGGGAGCTCGGTTGTCCTTGAGCACCAAATGTCCTTCCTTTAGATTCCTGGACTTAACTTTCTTGTTGAAAGCCCGGGCAATTCTGCGCTGATAACCTTGAACATGGTACAGTGCTTTCAGTCTCCTCTCATCAAAGAGCATGAGTTCCTCAAATCTGCTCTGCTGCCAATCTGCCTCGGCTATTTGACACTCAGCCAATACTCGCAAAGACGGAACCTCAATTTCGATAGGTACAACGGCCTCCATCCCATAGACTAATGAATACGAAGTCGCCCAGTAGAAGTTCTGATTGAAGTCCGGTAGCCCCACAGAGCAAACGGTAGCTTATCTGGCCAATCCCGATAGGTTTCCACCATCTTCTGCAGTATGTGTTTCATATTCTTGTTGGCGGCCTCAACCGCTCCATTGGTTTGCGGCCGGTATGTGGATGACTTATGAAAAGCCACGTTGTATTTTTCCAACAAGTCAATCACTTCCTTCTTGAAGTGGGAACCGTTATCTGAAATTATCTCGTTTGGGACCCCATAGCGACAGATGATGTTGTTTCTGATAAACTTCGCAACATGTGAAGCCTTCAACACCGCATAGGATTGGGCCTCGACCCACTTCGTGAAATAATCTATCGCGACCAGGATGAACTCATGCCCATTCGACCCCTTCGGAGTGACAGCCCCGATCACATCAATTCCCCAGACTGAAAATGGCCATGGCGAAGTCATATTGTACAGCTTCGACGGCGGAATGTTCATGCGATTTGCATGAATTTGACATTTGTGGCATCGCCGGACAAAACCGATACAATCCTCCTCCGCGGTGGGCCAGTAGTAACCCTGTTTGAGGATCTTCCGTGTTAGCATTACTCCATTCATGTGCGCACCGCATTCCCCTCCATGGATGGCCTCCATTAGACGCTTTGATTCTTCGGCATCGACACACAGCTTATGGATTCCCAGATGACCTCTCTTATACAGCTTACCCCCACAGATGATGAACTGAACGGCCATTCTTCTGATTGCCCTTTTATCCTTGGCATTTACCCCTGGCGGATATGCTTCCTTCTCCAAGAAATTCCAAATATCGTGGTACCAGGGGTTTTCGTCCTAAACCTCATCTATAGCAGCAATCGACTCGTAGGCTGGCGCAAATTTCTGGTCAATGATAACTGGACGCATCCGGACTCCGAACGGGATGTCTATCATGGAAGATAGAGTTGCTAAAGAATCTGCGAACCTGTTGTTCTCTCTTAGTAGATGAGCAGAGTTTAGCTTCTCAAACCGAGGAATTAACAAGTCCAAGGTCTGGTGATATATAATCATCTTTTCTTCTTTGACTTTCCAGTCTCCTTTTGCTTGAGACACAACAAGGTTCGAGTCCCGAATGACGTCCAACTGTCTTGCCCCTAGTTCCAGGGCTGCTTTTAGACCAGCAATGCATGCCTCATATTCTGCTTCGTTGTTCAAGACTTTGAACCGGAGTTTGAAGGCTAGAGGGATACGGGAATTGTCGGGTGTTATTAGCAACACTCCTATCCCATACCCGTACTGATTTGACGCTCCGTCAAAGTACATCGTCCAAGTTTCATCGTCGATGTGCAGAATGGCTTTGTCTAGGAATAAGTACTCAACTGCTTCACCCCCTTCCACTAGATGATCAGCTAAGAATTCTGCTACTGTTCTTCCCTTGACTGACTTGCGTGTCACATATTTCAAATCAAATTCGGAGAGCAACAGCAACCAACGAGCTAGCCTACCCATAAGTGCTGGTTGCTCGAAAAGATATTTGATGGGATCGAGTCGTGAAACCAACATTATGGAGTGAGCTAACAGGTAGTGCCGCAGCTTCTTGGTAGCCCATACCAAAGCTAAGCAAGCCTTCTCCAACGGTGTGTAGCGAGTCTCATACTCTGGCATCTTCTTGCTCAGATAGTAGATGGCTCTCTCCACTTTGTCTTCTGATTCTTGCGCGAGCATGCAACCCATTGTAGTCTCAGTTACTGAAAGGTACAATATTAACAGTTTTCCCGGCTCTAGTGGTGACAACACGGGCGGGTTCTGTAAGTATTCCTTGATCTGTTCAAAAGCAGCTTGGCATCGGCCGTCCCATTGGAATTTCTTACCTTTCTTCAAGAGACCAAAAAGTGGTTCACAAGTCAAGGTTAATTTTGAGATAAACCGTCTTATGAATTGCACTTTACCCAGAAAGCCTCGCACCTCCTTTTCAGTCCTTAGTGGTGGCATTTCTAAGATGGCCTTGATTTTGGAAGGGTCAACTTCGATGCCTCTCTGTGTAATCAGAAACCCCAGCATTTTTCCCGCTGTAACACCGAACGTACACTTCTGAGGATTTAGCCGTAACCGAACTATATTGCATTGACATGATCCACTAGAAGGAGGTGTAGTGGCACTGTATCTTGGACTGACATTGACAATCATGTCGTCCACGTACACCTCAACCTCTTTGTGGATCATGTCATGCAATATTGTGGTTACGGCCCGTTGATAAGTAGCTCCAGCATTCTTCAGCCCAAACGGCATGACTCTATAGCAGTATGTCCCCCACGGGGTGGTGAATGCAATCTTTTCCCGGTCTTCAGGTGCCATTACTATCTGATTGTAGCCGGAGATGCCATCCATGAATGAAACCAAAGCATGCCCTGCTGTGAAGTCCACTAACTCATCAATATGCGGCAAGGGAAAGTCGTCCTTCGGACTGTTTCTATTCAAATCCCTGAAATCCACGCATACTCGGATCCTGTCATCCTTCTTTGGCACCGGAACGATGTTGGCCAACCAAGTCGGGTATTCGGATACCAGCAGGAAACCTGCGTCGATTTGCTTGGTGACCTCTTCCTTAATCTTGAGAGCCCAATCCAGGTGGATCCTCTTGAGTTTCTGTTTAACGGGTCGGGCCTCGGGGTCAAGAGGGATCTGATGCTGTACAATCTCAGGATCGATTCCAGGCATGTCTTCGTAGGACCACGCGAAAACATCTTTGAAATCTTTTAATAAAGCGACTAAGCGCTCGAATTCCTCCGAAGACAACATGGACCCGATCTGGACCAGCCGCGGGTCCTCTTCAGTACCAACATTCATAGTAGTGATTTCATCAACTAACGGTTTAACAAATCTTTCCTGCTCTTGTACAATTAAGCGTTGCAAAACCAGAGGAATTTCGTCCTCGTTGTTTTCGTCAAAATTTTGAAAGTCTGAGTTAATGCAATAAATCAAGGGCACAGAAAAGTACTCAGAAACCATAACTACTTGATTCTCATTAAGCACATCCAAATCGTCCGATTCTTTGGTTACAACAGACTCAAAAGAGAAAGAAAAAGACGACCTGGACAAGACTGTGGCATCCGGGTTATCATCCCCAGGATTACCAGACTCAGACTCAGTCGAGCTGGAACCTGATTCCGACTCACAAGACTCGGTGGAATCAGATTCCGGCTCACTACCTGACCTAGTGCTACTGGACAAAAATCCCTCTTCATATTGCCAAATGAGAGAGGGTGCGATAGATGCATCCAAAATAGTTACTGGTAGGCCCGCAGCCGTTTCATTCCCGATCACCCATACCGAGAAGTTATCCCCCAAGCACTTCTGGTCGATCAGAGGATCTGAAAGTAGACATGCCAACGCTACCCCCATCTCAAGTTCGGTGTCCTCAGACTGCACTTTCTTGCTCTGCTCAGCCTCAGCCAATGGGTCCGTCTGTTCTTCGGCAACATCTTCCCCAGATAACTGCAGATCAAAGAAGATCTCAAAACCTGGTACGCGCTTCCTCTCCGCGTTCAGCCACGGCTCTGGAAAGCCATAAAACGGAAAGTCCTCCCCCTCCCGGACGAAGCGTCCGTTTAAGGTACCTTGAATAGGCCTATGCATCAGCTCAAAAGGCTTTCCAACCTACTTTGCTCTAGCTCTCCCAGCCATTTCCTTCCCCTTCCTTATCTAATCTTCTTTGGTGGGCTGATAACCCAAACCAAAGGTATGGGGGTTGTGTGGCACTTCGGCCAATGCTGCGACGCCCTTCTGGCCGCTCTTTCCCAATCCCATCCCGGGGATGTGTTGAAGCTTGTTCATGAGGTATACAGATTGAGCACTGACATACACTTCCTCATTAACAGCCATGATGTTCTGCACAACCCGAGCCTCAGCTAAGGTAAAACCTGACATAAACACGTCCTCCATGCCATGCTCAATTTCCAAGACTGGTGTAGATACCTCCGGAGGTGGATGGATCGATGAATTCCCGAAAACAATGGCTACTCCCTTTCCATAGGGGCATTTCACCATCTGATGCAGAGTGGACGAGACGGCCTTCACCTGGTGCAACCACGGCCGCCCCAAAAGCAAATTGAAGGTTGCCGGAACTTCTAAGACGTGGAAGTCTATCTCATGTTGTCCTGGCCCAACCTTGGTCTGGATTTTTACCGTCCCCATTACTTCCCGGCTCGTGTTGTCATACGCTCGAACCACCTGGGCTGTTGGTACAAAGTCGGCATTCTTTAAACCGATGGCATAAGCTGTCCTTGCCGGGCAGACGTTGATTGCGGACCCTGTGTCAACGAGTACCACGGGTATCCATTTATTTCTACACTCCATAGAGATGTGGAGTGGCCTATTATGGTTCGCACCCTCAGGTGGCAGCTCCTTGTCAGAGAAGGTTAACATCGGGGTAGCTCCTCCCGAGAAAACTAAGCCCACTAGCTGTTCGGGCGTGGTGTCTATAGAGAGCTTGGCCTTGTCCATGGCCGATAGAACAGCCTGTCTGTGCACTCGTGATGCCATAAGCAGTCCCCAGATGGAGATGTCTACTTGTATCTTCTTCAGCTACTTCAGTACAGCTTCTTCTTCGATCTGTTTCTCTTTCTGTCTCTCAGCTTCCTTATCCTTCCCAGATGCTTCTGGCTGGTCTAGGTGCGGGGGCTTGAAATACCGCCCGCTTCTTGTCATATGATCGACCTCACCGATATACCAGGTGTCATCTGGTTGATTGCTCCCCCAATCCTCATCTGTGTGGGCAAGACATAAATCGTCGTCTTCCCACCACATTCCGTCGGCAGCCCACAGGCACCTGTCCGGCCCCGGTATGATTGTATCCGAAGTATTTTCAGCCCACATGCTCGCAGCATCTTCTGTTCTTGTGCCCACAGCACTTTCGGTCCCCATGGGGGCTTTAGCTTTCCTTATTCTCTCAAAATCCCCAGATCTTTCTTGTTCCAACTGCGTTAGTACAGCTGGTTGTTCAATATTCCCTGCATTCACAATGCCCTGGTCCTGAGCAAAATTCTTCGTACCGGTGCTCTCCGGCAATCCATTTGACTTCCGGCGCTTCCGGCCACAACTGATATCCTCGCCCCTGCCGGGCCCTGTTCTGGTTGGAACTCTTCCACAACGTCCGGTTGATCATCCAGCCACCCGATAGCCTCTGCCGATTCCTCGTAATCAAACCAGTTGACTGCCGCGTCCCCCGATTCTTGGTCGTTGAAAAACTGGAGGTTGGCAAAGTCCTCTTCCACAGCCGTCAAATCATTTTCCCCTTGCTCAAGTCTATCCCCCTGGATGACATACAGTTCTGCCCTCTCTGGCAATTCTACACTTGGCTCAACCTGGCCCACCGACAGAATGTACTCACTCGGATTGTAGGCTTCCCCAGCGACACTCCCAGACTGCTCAAACCCTGATTGAACAATTCCATCCTCTTCTGAAATCTCCTCTGTTCTATCTTTGCCAGTCACCCCCATTGGCTCGGGTTGGGTTCTGGAGATGTCAACATGCACAAAGAATCAGTGCAGTCAGGAAGGAGCACCTCCGGCTTAGGTAGGTGGGATGGGGTGATATAGATACTAGGATCGTAAGACACGACCCCAGTCTGGATAAAGTTGATTTTGTTGCGAATGGGAGCTTGGTTATGCGGTGGGAGAGGGTTTGTTGTGACATTGGGTTTTTCTGGAGGCGCAATCACCCATTTGTCAATGAGATCCTGAATCTCGTGACGCAATCTAAAACAATGGTCAGTGTCGTGACCATGTTGTTGGTGATATGCGCAGTATTTTGCTGGGTCATGAGAGGGAGGGAGTGGATTTGGTAGTGGCCTCGGCTCCAAGGGCTTCAAATGCCTTTTCTTGATTAATACCCCTAGAGCCTTGGACAGGGGCATATACAATGGGGTGAAGGTTCTTTGGCCTCTGGGTTGGTATTTGGTGGTTTGTGTATTGCTTCCGGATGCACCGGAGAAAGGTGTGGCTGCATGGGTCTTGGAAGGGGATGGGGAATGGTGGTGACCATGCTCACCTCCGAAGCTCTTGCAGTTGCAGCGCCACTTGGGCCTGCATTGTTGTTGCGATTAAAGGTTCTCCTGGGCTGCTCTCTATCTTGGTCGATCAGACCCTATTTCATTGCACCTTCAATTTGTACCCCCATCTCGTGCAGATCCGAAAAAGTGGGGAAGGGGAGTACAATCATTTTTTGCATCAATTTTGGCAGGAGATTGCGCATAATCATCCGAATCTGGTCCTTATCAGTGGGCCTTAAAGTCATCATTGAGGCCTTCGCCCTCCACCTGGTCACGAAATCCGAGAAACTCTCTTTGGGCTCCTGCCTTGTTGTTTCGAGGTCGCGTGTTATAATCTCGATTTCGGTATTGTAAGAGTATTGCGCGACAAAGGCCTCAGCCATCTCATCCCAACTCCGCTTGACGTCATCCTCTAACTTCGCGTACCAGATAGCGGCCACACCCGACAGGGTCCGGCCGAACAGCGAAAGCTTCTGCAGTCTGGTGAGGCCCATTGGCCGTAGTATATCTGAAAAGAGTCAGAGGTGGACCATGGGATCCCCAGATCCGTCGAAGCGATCGATTTGCGGCTTCTTGAACCTATCCGGCAGCGTCATAGCCACATCGGTATATCCGTCCTCGATATCCGGAATAGCCTTTACCCCTTGGAACTTTTTGAACAGCTTCTCGAGCTTGCTCAATTTCAATGCTGTTGGGTCTATTTCGAACTCGAAGGGAGAGTCCGGGTGGTTGATAGGCGTATGTGCCTTGGACAGTTGAGGTGGAAGCGGGGGCGGAGCTGGCCCCGTTGGAAGGTCTGTGTCCTCCTGGATGTTCTGGACATTTGGCAAGGTGTTTTGGATGTTTGGCAGGACATTCTGGACAGTTGGTGTTTGCTCGGGTAACGGGACCTCTGGTGGAGGAGGAGCTGGGTGTGAGGTTGATGTTCCGGCTTGCTGCTGGAGTCTAGTGATGAGCTCAGCCTGCTGGGCCATGATTGTGGCCTGCTGTTTAGAGAACTCCGCTTGGCGGACAGCGTCCTCCTGCATTTGCTTCATACTCTAATGTAGCTGTCGCATCATTTCTTCCATCCCGGCCATATTCTGCTGATCTTGCTGACTGACTGGTATGTGTATCTCTATGGCAGAAACTAAGACCTCAGCTCGATTGTTCACTGCTAGGGTAGACCACTGCTCTGGTAACCTCTGCTCAGACACACTGCGCTTTCTTGGCCTCCGTCTGACAACCGGGGGTAGAGAATGAAACACTGGTTGCCCGTCAACCAGATCCTCAGATCGATTGAGTCGGCGACCTCTTGTCCAGAGTGCTTGGGGAATATCTGCTTGGTTCGAAGCAATTGTGCTAAAACTACCCCCCTAGCAAAAAGAGAAATAAAGCAATAAGGAAATAAATAACCAGATAAACGAACAGCATAACAGCTTAAAATAAACACACAACATACAGCTGGGCATAACAACACACGGTCGATAAGCTGAATACACACTGTCCTCTAACACTGATCATTATCCCTGAATCACTGTCCTCGAAAACTGAATCTGATACCCGCAGATAAACGATTCTCAAAATAACTGAACTGATGCCCGCAGGCCTGATGCTCAAACTCGCAAACTGATACATGCATTCCTGTAGAGACGCACTCTAAAAGCACATAATAGATAAGTGAGAGTCAAAACACCCCTATGTTGGGGTAAGGTTTCCCTGTCCTATTTTGTCAGGAGCTAGGGTTTCACTACGCACGCAGCGGCTTCAAACAACCTAAAATCGGGTAAGTAACCTGTCCTAGCTCGGAATGGTCACTATGGATTTCGATATGCACTAGGTCGAATGGTCAAAAGGGTGCCCCGGTAAAACTGGGGTTTGTGTTTCCATACTGGCAGAGCCCGTAACCGGTAAGCCTTATGGCACGCAGTCTCTGGCAAACCGCTCAGGAATAGCAGATGGCAAACACGGTGTCCTAGGCGCACCAATGCAAATGCAATGCAAAGAAACAAGTAAGTGTAGTCAAAACAAGATATCATGAGTTCGAGTCAAGTTCTCTAAATCCCCAGCGGAGTCGCCAGAAACTGTAGACGTCCCCGAACGCCCTGAGAGGATGAGTCCCGTTCTGTTCATTTTGGGCTCACTACAATTCGGACTCAAATTGTCACGGTTCTCAATCTGAACCAAAGAGTCCAAATCCGGCAAATCGTTTTGAGAAAACTGATTTTTTGAAAGAAGTGCCAAACATGGACTGCTTTGCCAGATACAGAGTCGCCACCTAAATATTTTATTTTGGGAAATTTAGGAAACCCTGACTCGTGCCTAAGGCCACGTGTCCGTCATCACCAAAGTTACCTCGGCTCAGGAACTTGGGTACGATTGGGGAAGGTCACTTCGTGAGCACACCCGCTCGCCCGATCAAAGATCGGCCTTTACTAACCATGATATCTAGTTTTGAAAACATTATGCGTTCTTATTCTGGTTATTAGCCTAGATTTACTATGTGATGCGCACAACATACAAGTATAGACTGGGTCGCCTGAATTGGAACAGAACATCCCTGTTTATTTTTTAAAGTGGTTTGCTACTCGCAAGTAGGCTTAAAATGCAGGTTTTGCCACCCTCAGGTGGGCTTTAGAAAAGATGGTTTTGCCACTATCTAGTGGGCTTAAAACTCACAGTCAATGCATTACTCCAATTCAGATAATCCAGCCTTCACCCACAGGCATTCAGGCAGGTATATCACATAAGCATATAGCCTCATGGTAAGCATGCTATCATGGCAGTCACTCACACGCATGCAAGGATGCTAAAGCATAACCACTTACCGAGTACTCCAAGCCAAAGAAAGAAGCTAATTAGAAATTAATGCATGATCCTAACTATACAGAAATGCCTAATGCAACACATGCAAAATGCAACTATAGCAGGCTCGGCTATTCTAAAGATGGCATTTGAAATGCTACAATTAACAAGTATTCAACTTGGAATTGAAATACAATGCAGTTAGTATGATGCGCCGAGCCCGGTGCATGCAAAACAGATGAATGAATGCAAACATGCTATCATACTGTATGCTAATTAAAACATGCCCTATTCTAACCATCATAAGCTGGTAAATAAAAGGGAGAAAGACGTGGGGTTGGAAGACATACATCACACACACGCACACTTATTACAACATTGCCCTCGCGCGGAGGGTCCGAATAAATAATACAGTCCCAAATAAATAATACAGTCCGAATAAGTACAAAACCCTAATTAATTAACAAATTAATCTAGGAAAGCGGATAAAATAGCAGGCAAGCTATGGACCGCCCCAGCTCTGTTCCGGATGATGAATGATGCATGCTTGAGTTGCCTTGCGTGGAAATCCATTGCGATGCCCCGATTAGCCTCTGTTTACAATTAAGCCCGAAATATTGCGCGAAGCTCCAAAAGACTGCCGGTTTCTGATTTGCTGCAACAGAGAGCAAGAAAGGGGCATGGCAAAGTATTTTCACATATGTATGCACACCTCGATCCTCGTGTCACCAATCACGCATCTCGATGCATGATGGCCGAGGAGTCGAATTGCACGACTCAATATGACATGAATGCACATATAAACACAACAAGACCGAGACTCCATCATGGTTAATCTGGAGTGTCGGTGACCGGGAATTGAGACACGTTTCGTCACTTGGAGTACGAAACGTCCCTCGTTTCCCGTGTTCGGGCTAACTCCTATCCCAAACACAATGCAATGTGCATGACATGCATGAATGCAATCCTAACATGCAACCTAGCATACACAATGCTATGAAATGGCACACACAATGCTCAATGTAACATGGCATACACAATGCTCTAACATGCAACCTAGCATACTCAATGCTATGGAATGGCATACTCAATGCAAGATGGGCTTACAAAAATATGAGTGGACTTCAGCCACACTCACATCAGCGGCCATTAGATGAAAATGAGACAACCGAAATGCGTGCACACATGCACGCAAACCGAGGACCGAACCTAAGGCACCAAATGCCACTCTAACAAGTCATGGCAAGGCATGAAATATGGCATACAGACATGCAAATTCCAGCACTGAAACATGATGCAAAATGATCCCGAATCATGGATATATGTCATACAATGCATGGAATGGTCCCGAAACTCAAAACTAGGCACATGTATTGAACCACAAGTATGCAAAGCAAGTGTTTTTTGACTATGAAGCATAAAGACAGAGCCAAGGCAGTCCCAAAACATGCACATTACTAGTTTATAGCATGGTCAAAATATGTTAACATGATGGGCTAAATCAACATACAAAATTTGCTAGTAAGCATAGGTAACATGACATGTATGTGAAGCATGTGAGATCTCATCAAACCAGAAAAAATCAGTGAACAAAACATATGAAAATATGCCCAAATAATTGCTGAAATGCAGCCAACATGTGCAAAAATGATGAGCTCCTTTAGAGGGCCATGCAAGGAGTTATTAAGCACATACAAGATAGACATGTAACATGACAAGAACACCTCTAGAAATGGAATATGACAGCCCTAAAACTCACAAAATGGTCCCTGAAATCAATGTCGGAAACATGCAAAGAAAGGCCTCTTTGAAAGGCCTTGAATGGGATTTCTCTACACATGCAACATAGACATAAAATATGGCCAAAAGGGCCTTGGACAGAGCCAAGGCAGACCTTAAAACCCCCAGAATGAGGCCTGGAAAGTGACTTCAATGCATGCAAAATGGGGGTCCTTTGAAAGGCCAAGAAGGCCACCAAACAAGACAAGGAGAGAGGGGGTCACCCCCCTCTGATTTTGGCCTTCAAGAATACACCTAAGCCACTAAAAATCCACTGGATTTTAGTGGCTAAGAGGCCAAGCCATGGCCAATGCAAGTGCTCTAATGCATAGCCATAATCATGAAGGAATGAAGCATGCATAGGGGGAAGATGACCCCAAACAGAGAAGAGACCTTAAACAAACTCAAAGAGGAGGCCAAAACAAGACTTTTTCTAGTTTATATCAAGCCTCAAAAATATTCACAAGTAGGGCTAAAACGTGACACAAAAATAACCCTAAAAGAGAGATAGAGGGCAAGGGGCAGCAGATGGCCTCAAACAGCACAGAGCCCTTCAACAAAGTTTAAGTGGGGCTCAAAATAAGACACTTTAAAGTTTGTCTCAAAGCCTAGAAATGCTCACAAATAAAGCTATTATATTATGCAAGATAAGCCCTAAAAGAGATATAAAGCACAAAGGGGGAGTAGAAGACCTCAAACAGAAAAAAGTTCTTGATCAAACATGAAGATAAGCTCAAAATAAGACTATTTTCAGTTCAGGCCGAAGCCCAAAAATGCTTGAAAATAAGGCCAATCAATCATACAAAATAGGGCAAGAAAAGGGGAAATAGGGACTCACCCTTGAAGAGCAGATTTCCAGCAGCTTTTGGTCCAAGATTCTGAGCTTTCAACCTCTGCAAATGGCCTCCAAGTTGCTGGAATGGAGTGTGGAGGTGGTAGGCTATGAGTTGGTGTGTAAATGGTGCAAGGTCAAGGGTGTTTTGAAACTTGGATGAGAGAGATATGAAGGATTGTATACCAATGCCCCAGCTGATTTTCTAACCCTTAGAAATGAAGCTCAAGTGTTGGATTTATAGAGGAGAGAAGCCAAAAAAAAATGGGGGAAAAACCAATTCAAATGGCCCTCCAGAAGGACAGACCCTCGGACAGAGGGTCTGGTGCAAAATAGCTGGCACAGCTGGAATGCACCAGGAGGGACAAAAATGGCCGGCCAGGTTCAAAAGGGCCAGGTGGCTGGCCAGCCAGGGGTCAAAGGGGTCAACAAGAATTGCTGGTCAGCCACCCCAAAAAGGTGGCCTCCCAGACGAGTGCAACACAGCTGTATGGTCAAAACCCAGAAAATGTGAACCAGGAGAGAGAAAAACCAGCTTTTTAGAGGGGTTCAAAAGGGTCAAGAACAATTGCTGGTCAGCCTACCCATATTGGTGGCCTCCCAGGTGTGTACAACACAATGATGTGGTGGAAAATCAGAAAAAGTTGCCCGGGAGTGGGAAAAACCAGCTTCCTAGTGAAGAAAACGGGCGATGAAGAGCGATGAAGAAATAAAACTGGTTTTTCAGAAAAATTGCTGGTCTCCCACCCTCCTACAACCTTTCTAACAATGAAAATAAGGTCCTTGCCAAAAATGGACCAAGACGGATGCAAAACAAAGGTTCGAGGGCCGAAACACGCAGTTCGGGGCCCCGAAAGCAGGCTGTTAGGCACCAGAAGTGGCGTTCGACCACGGAGTTGGTCTCTCGGGCCACAGTGTCCCTCAAAAGGGAGGAAACAAGGTGTGTGCCAAAAATCGGAGCAAACGGAGGTAGTTAAGCGGTCCCGAACCGAGGCACACGGCCGACGGCTCCGAAAACTGAAAATCGGGCTCCAAATGGGAAAAATGGCCTAGGACCATGAAACGTAGCCTACGGCCACTGAGAGATGATCTACGAGACCTCTCCCTCCCTTCGGGAAGAGAAAATAAAGAAAACAGGGCCTGGTTCACAAACTGAGGCAAAGCACAAAAGAGTCCGGAAGTCCGGAGGCAAGGCTCGCAGCCGTGACTCCGCAACCTCAGAACGAGCACAATATGCAACATCACCAAGCGCTCAATCGGTGATGTCTGAGTCTTAAGGTCGGTCAAAAATGGGGTGTCTACAGTTGCCAAGAGTGGTTTGTGACTACCCCGATGTCTTTCCCGAGGACCTTACTAGTTTACCACCTCACCGAGAGATCGAGTTCTCTATTGATTTAGTGCTCGACACGGCACCGATTTCTATAGCACCCTATAGATTTGCACCTACTAAATTGAGTGAGTTGAAGATTTAACTCCAGGAATTGCTAGAGAAGGGTTTTATCCGCCCTAGTACTTCACCTTGGAGAGCACCAACTCTCTTTGCTAAAAAGAAAGATGGAGCGTTGTGACTTTGTATAGATTACCGGAAATTGAACCTAGAGAAGGGTTTTATCCGCCCTAGTACTTCACCTTGGAGAGCACCAACTCTCTTTGCTAAAAAGAAAGATGGAGCGTTGTGACTTTGTATAGATTACCGGAAATTGAACCGGGTAACTGTTAAGAACAAGTACCCAATACCTCGTATCGATGATCTGTTTGATCAGTTGAAAGGGTCTTGTTGCTTCTCTAAGATAGACTTGAGATCAGGTTATCATCAGTTGAGAGTAAGAGAGGAGGATATCCCAAAGACAGTATTCCGTACATGGTATGGCCATTATGAGTTTCTAGTGATGCCTTTTGGACTAACCAATGCTCCAGCTATGTTTATGGACTTGATGAACCAGATCTTTTGTGAGTTCCTAGACCATTTTGTGGTCGTCTTTGTGGACAACATCTTGATTTACTCACCCTCTGAGGAAGAGCACGAGAAACACTTGCGAGTGGTGCTTGAGTTGCTTAGAGCCCATAAACTGTATGCTAAGTTAGGGAAGTGTGAGTTCTAGCTGAGAGAAGTTAAGTTCTTAGGCCATGTGGTATCCGGTGAAGGGGTGATTGTAGATTCATCCAAGATAGAGGCAGTGCAAGATTGGGCACAACCTAAGAATGCCTTTGAAATTTGTAGTTTCTTGGAGTTAGCCGAGTATTACCGTCGGTTTGTGAAGGATTTCTCTAAGCTAGCCTCACCTTTGACTAGGTTGATGAGGAAAGGAATCAAATTTGTATGGAGTGTGACTTGTGAGAAGTCATTTCAAGAGGTTAAGGTTAGACTTACCACTACTCCAGTCTTGATTATTCCGGAGAGGGGTTTAGGCCATTCGGTATATTGCGATGCCTCATAGGAAGGTTTGGGTTGTGTATTGATGCAAGAGGGGAATTGTCACGACCCAAACCCGCCCCTATAGGTTTAGCATCATAACCGGCCAGTAATCCTGGGATTATCGAAGGCCTCTGAGACAGATTAACATAATATTAGGGACTAGCGGAAGCAAATAACAATATACAATCCATTGAGTTGTGCAGACTTATATGAGACAGAAAAATTTAGAACTTTTTATATACATATATATACATTATCTTTAAGTCATCATATATATACAGATTAGACAAAAAGGGACTTAGCCTTATTTACAAAATACACAAGACTTGTTCAACCAAACACGAAAACAAAACTTAAACTGTAAATCACATAACGATAACCACTTGACATATCCGGAACCTCCACGGGAGGCACATAGGTTGGCTGACAAAAACAAATTCTAGGTAAATGCCTCTAAGCCTGGTCACGCGCCTGATCACCTACATACATAAATAATATAGTGAGGTAGAGCCCAGTGAATAATAACAGAGTAAAGGGTTTTAATGAATGATATCTATACCAAATTCAAAAATCATAATTCA
>CM069915.1:55455273-55585624 GCA_036172215.1 Camellia granthamiana | reverse complement strand
CTATCGACACCACTGTTGACCATTGTTATCATTGGTTACATCTGGGGACATTATACCGGTGATATCTTTTACGGATAACCTTGAAAGTCGAAAAAAATGGATTCCGATAGTGTTAGTAGATACCGGATCGACGATCAATGTATGTCCAGTGAGGACTGCTACACCATTGGTTTGTGGCCGGCTGACTTTACATCTACGACCCAATTCGTCCAGGCTTATGACAATACTAGCTAGGATGTTATGGGAACGTTCAAGAGCCATACCTTAATCGGCATGTTTGAGCATAGAGGTGGAATTCCATGTCATGGATGTTCTGGCCACTTTCAACCTACTACTGGGAAGGCCTTGGCTACATCAAATGAGGGCTGCATTATTAACAGTCCATTAGTTAGTGAAGTACCCCTTCAAAGGCGGGATTGCCACTGTGTACAGTAATTCTGCGATCCATCCTCCCAAGGAACCACTGCGCCATTATTGGAAATCATACATGGGAAGGAGGATGTGTTCCTTTCTAGCTTCTCTCTAGTAGAAGCTCGATTGTCCAAACCATCATGGCGGAGGGCAATGGGTACTACGTGAGTGTGCAATCCATCTACATGATGAACAAACAGGGGCATATGCCCGGATTAGGACTAGGTCGAAGTGGTAGACAGCGGGGTACTGTCGCCAAGGAGATCAGTCACAACCCCCATGCTTTCGGGCTGGGATACAAACCTACTGTGGACTCGCCTTTTTCTCGACCCCTCTCGGAAGGTTTGAAGGAAAGGGCCTCACAGTTCGGACTCCCGTGGTTCTGAATCTATTCTCACAAGTGCAATGTGAAACTGATAAACACCAAAGAGTCCAAATCTGGCAAATCTTTTGAAAATCGATTTTAAATCAAAATAATGCCAAAATTGGACTGCTTTGCCAGATACATAGTTGCCACCTAAATATTTTTTATTTTGGAAAATTTAGAAAACCCTAACTCGTGCCGAAGGCCATGTGTCTATCATCACCAAAGTTGCCTCAGCTCGGGAACTTAGGTATGAAGGGGGGGAGGTCATGAAATGAGCACCCTCGTTCGTCCGATCAAAGATCGGCCTCTACTAATCACGCTATGAGCTTTTACAAACATTATGCGTTCTTATTCTGGTTATTAAACTAGCTTTACTATGTGATGCACACAAGCAAGTATAGACTAGTTTGCAAGACTTGGAACAATTCACCTCATGTTTGTTTGCGAAAATTGTTTTGAATTTTCCACCTCAAGTGGGCTTAAAGACGTGAATTTGCCACCAAACATAGTGGGCTTAAAACATGATTTGCCACTCAACAAAGTGGGCTTAAAACGCACATTCGTTGATTTGTTCCAATTCAAACAACAAGCCTTCATCCACAGGCACTCAAACAGTTTAGCATGTAAGCACATAGCCTCATGGCAAGCATGCTAATCATGGTAATGTGGCAATCACACTCATGCAAGTATGCTAAAGCGTAAAACTCACCGAGTACCCCAAGCCAAAATAGAAGCTAGTTAGAAAAATGTATGATCCTAACTATGTTAAGTGTCTGATGTAACACATACAATATGCAATTAATAGGCTCGGCTACTAATATAGCATATGAATCGATTTGAACAACATGCTATTAAACACGTATTCAAAGAAGTTATTAAAATAACAATGTAGTTTCAATGATGCGCCGAGCCTCGGTGCATGCAAGACAAATGAATGGATGCAATCATGCAAGCATAAGGTATGCTAATTGAAAATGTCCCTAATCTAACCATCAAAAGCGATTAAATAAAAGGGAGAAAGACGTGGGGTTGGAAGATATACACACACGCGCACACTTATTACAACATTATGCCCTCACGAAGGAGGGTCCGAATGAATAAGCTAACTAACTAGCTACGCTAATTAAGCTTATTATTAGAACACTTGAGACTAATTAACTACTCTAGTTAACTAATTATTACAAACCGAAATCAAATAACTAGTTAAGCTAACTAATTATTTACAACATTTAATTAGCTACAACTAATTAATTACAACATGCATCTAAGCTAGATATTTAAACGATAAGCGAGCTTGAAAATGCAAGGGAGGCTCATGCACATGCTCAGTTTTCACCCGAAAAGGGACTGTCTTACTACTACATGTCTCTGTTTGCACATTTAAACACCAAAGAAGCTGTCCACTTCAAGAACACCTCTGCTCTACCTCAGGAACACAGTGTGCAAATTTTATTGGTGGCCAACAGGGGACCTATCGGCTACCAATGGTGGCCTATCAGCCACTGATGACATGAACTCCTCTTTTTGCTGCAACAGAGAGCAAAACAGAGCTAAATAGAGCATTTCTCAAGGATTGTTTGCACACCTTGTCTCTCCTTTTCATGGGGAAATCAAAGGAGGAACAAGCTTTGGTTCACAAGCCATCAATTAAGCAATTTCATTGCATGATGGCTTGTGAAACCAATTGTGCAAGATCAATGAATGTAAAGACAAGACCAAAAGGACCATCACCCTATCATGTATGATGAAGGGCAATGGAGACCAAAGAAAGTGGCACATTTCATCACTTTTGAGTATGAAATGTTCCATTTTTCTTGTGTTCGAATTAACGTCCGATTCAAACACATGCAATGCAACACAAAAGATGCTTATCTTGTCTCTTTTACTTGCCAATTTTGTTTACTCATTTTAATTACCAAATCATTCATTAATCCATTTGTCCATTGGTGAATGTCCTCTAATGGAAAGAGGGCTCCAACCTCAACTAGCTTTGGGCATGAAAGAGGTATTACACTGTTGGTAATGAACCCCCTAAGGGATTAAACCATTAGGTGTAGCACCTCTATTTCACACCTAGGCAAACAAGGGGTTTAAAACCACTTTCAAAGAAAACAAAAGAGTGAAGAATTGAGGGAGATTGCAGAGATTAAAGTGCTGAAATTAAGGGCAAAACAATAATAAAACATGCTATTAACTCAAAGCAATGGTGATTAAAACCCTAAAACACCAAGCTAGTGAAGGAAATTACACTACAACCATGCCATACAAGGCTCAAATGAATTAACCAGACAAAAATAGAGGCAAAACAGCCCTAAGTATAGTCTAAAACATGTTGGACTTAAGCCACAAAAAGCTAATACATGAGGCTAACTAGGCATGCAAGCAAGACACAAGGTGGGGAGGCTAACCCCTCTAATTTTGGAATTCAAAATAAGGTTTTTTCCACTAAAAAACCTCTGAAATTCAGTAGTTAAAAGGCCCAAAAAATTTGGTTTGAAAGTGATGAAAAATAGTACAAAAGCTTTACAAGCAAAGAAGTAAGAAAGGGTGAACCACCCCTTAACTGAAAATGGCCTCAAACCAACACTTTTAGGCCACAAAAACATAATTTTTTTCAGTTCAAAATCAGCCCAAAAACAGTTTGAAAAGATGGCAAAACAAGTGTACAAAACAAGCTTAAGGGACAAATGTTATACCTCTTAAAGCAAAGGACAATTCTAGGCACAAATGAGGCACTAAATCAACCCAAGACCACCTTCTAGAGCTCAAAGAGGGTCCTAGGTAACCTCATCCCAAAGATAAGCAACTTTGGTTGAAGGTTGATAGGCAAACTGGAAGTATATCTTTACTTGTATGCACAAAAGTTCAAGAATGAGAGAAATCTAGAGCGAGAGAATTGTAGAGAGAGAGGATTGTAGAGAGAGAGGCTCCCAAAAAAATTTCAACCTTGAAAACAATAGAGAAGGTCCTCTATATATAGAAATATGAGAGCTCAGATCGAAAATATCTCAAAATGGACAGCTGGAACATAGTGAAAGTAATTGGAGGAAACTATCTGCACAAAAACTGCCTTTTTTTGCACCAGTGGCCAACAGCCACCACTGGTAGCATAAAAAGGTCACCCTTGGATGACACATGGCCGACAAAATCCAATCATGGCCGACAAAGCCCATCCACGGCCAGAAAACTCCACCAGTGGCCGGTCGGAAAAATCTGCTCTCCAGGTCCAACTTCAAATGGGGATATCTCCCTTCTATAGACTCCTTTATAGGTCATTCTTGAGTCTAAATTTAAGACCCGAAAGTCTTCTTTCCAATGGTGGCAGCCTCACATCAAAATTCCAAGTGTAAGAAAAGATATGCTTATTTTAGTGAAGACTGCTCAGCTTTGGTCCTCACCAGATTCATGCCTAACTTCTTCTCAACTAGGTTTCTTCCCTCCACTCTAATTTTCTTCAACTCCAAACCTCTAAACAAGATGTATTGAAAGATTTTGCAAAGAGTTCACCTCTCTTTCAATTATTTCCACTTCGTCCTTGCTCGGTTTACCGAAAAGCGCAACATTTAACGAAATGTGATCCTCTAAACATCGTAGAAACTTTTTCAAAAATATTTTGAAAGAGAGGGTTTTAAGGTCTAAAAATCATTTTGGTCAAAATAGGGTGTAAGGTTGGGATTTGAAGCTCCTCTTGCCGAAGAAATCGAACGTTTACACAGCACAGCCTTCATCACCGAGTGATCAACCTGTGGCGCCCAAGTCTTATGGGCGGTCAAAAATGAGGTGTCTACTCCTACCACTACAAATTGGCAAAGAAAGGGGGAGGAGTTACGAGGAAGGTTGAAAGCAAAAAAGATTGAGAGCCAGTACTAGTTAGTCCACAAAGCAATACAGTGGACTTTGAATGGACGTTTTGTCCACCAAGGGGAAGACTTTTCCTTTTGTGGATTCCTAGAGCCCTGGTTTGACAAGGAAATAAAAACAAGGTATCCAAGGTTCGAGATCTTCTTCGGACACCAATTACCAGAAGAAGAGGATGAACAAGCAGACCTAAGCCCTAGCACAGATCAAGGCGAGACTACAAGCCTAGGCATTGAAGAGGAAGAGCTGTTGGGAAAAGCACTAGCTGATCTACTGGTAAGTTCTACTATTAAAGCTGAGTCCGTCAACTTGGGAGATGGTTTTACTATCTCAATGATCAGGGATAACCCAACAACGGATTTCTTCAATCTTATCGTGGATGCGTTTGAGGCTCCACACCTAGTTTGGAAGTTTGAGCAAGGCATCATCGGCAGTTCTGGATCGGATGGTGAGTCCGGATCTAATTCCACTGAGTTTGTGGAGTCGGAGTCAGATTCGAGTTCCTTTGAGTCTGGTACTTCTGGGAGTGGTATCCCGAAGGCCAAAGTCCTATCCAGGTTGTCTTTTAGCTTTTCTTTCAAGTCCATTATAACCAAAGATTTAGACTTTTTGAATGGGAATGCTGTGGACTTTGCCTACTTCTCTGTGCCTTTGGTTTGTTGTACTGATCTTAATTTTCAAAATTTTGACATAAACGAAGAGGAAGAAATTCCTCGGGTTTTGAAAAATTTAGTTGATCATGAGGAGGAGAGGTGTGTTAAGCCTTATACAGATGAAATCATTGCTATTAATGTAGGTATAGAGAAGGATTCGCGCTTGGTCCAGATCAGGTCCACATTGTCTTCGGAGGAATACGAGTGTTTAATTACTTTATTAAAAAATTTCAAAGATGTTTTCGCATAGTCCTACGAATACATGCTTGGAATCAACCCTGAAATTGTACAGAACCTGATCCCTCTTGACCCTGAGGCCCAACCAGTGAAACAAAAATTGTGTAAAGTTCGCCCGAATTGGGCTTTGAAGATTAAAGAAAAGGTCACCAAACAAATCGAGGCAGGGTTCTTGCTTGTATTTGAGTATCCGACCTAGTTAGCCAACATCGTCCTGGTACTAAAGAAAGACGGTAGAATCAGGGTCTGTGTCGACTTCAGGGATCTAAATAAGGCTAGTTCGAAGGATGATTTTCCATTACCGCATATTGATGAGTTGGTAGACTTCACTGTAAGCCATACATTGCGCTCGTTCATGGATGGGCTTTCCAGGTATAACCAGATTCTGATGGCACCCGAGGATAGGGAGAAGACCACTTTCACTACTCCGTAGGGCACCTATTGCTATCGAGTCATGCCGTTTGGGTTGAAGAATGCTGGGGCCACTTATCAAAGGGCTGCAACCACTATTTTGCACGACATGATCCACAAATAGGTTGAGATGTGGACGATATGATTATCAAGTCCAAAGATCGAGAGGGCCACTACACCACCTTGGAGAAATTCTCTCAACGGATAAGGGAATACAGATTGAGGTTGAACTGGCAGAAATGTACTTTTTGGGTAATAACAGGAAAAATGCTAGGATTTCTGATCACACAGAGAGGAATTGAGGTAGATCCTTCCAAAATCAGGGCTATCTTAGAAATGCCACCACCGAGGACTAAAATGGAGGTGCATGGCCTTCTAGGTAAAGTGCAATTTATAAGACGGTTTATTTCCAAATTAACCTTGACTTGTGAACCATTATTTGGTCTCCTAAAGAAAGGAAAAAAGTTTCAGTGGAACGATCGTTGTCAGTTTGCTTTTGAACAGGTCAAGCAGTATCTGCAGAATCTACCTGTGTTATCACCGCCAGAACCGAGAAAACTGCTGATTTTGTACCTATCAGTGATGAACTCAACCATAGGGTATATGTTAGCTCAGGAGTCGGAGGCCAAGGTGGAGAAAGTCATTTACTACTTAAGCAAGAAAATGCTAGACTACGAGACTCGTTACATTGCCCTCGAGAAAGCTTGCCTAGCATTGGTATGGGCTACCCGGAAGTTGAGGCATTATTTGTTAGCTCACTCGATAATTATGGTTTCAAGATTAGATCCCATCAAATATCTCTTTGAGAAACCAGCACTTACGGGTAGGCTAGCCCGTTGGTTGCTTCTTCTCTCTAAATTTGATCTCAAATATGTCACACACAAGTCAGTTAAAGGGAGAGCTGTTACAGAATTCCTGGCAGACCACCCGGTAGAAGGAGATGAAGCAGTGGAATACTTGTTCCCATATAAAGATATTCTGCAAATAGAGGAGGAAACATAGACGATGTACTTTGACGGAGCGTCTAATCAATACGGTTATGGGATCAGTGTGTTGTTAATAGCACCCGATGACTCCTATATACCTTTAGCCTTCAAACTCCAGTTCAAAGTATCCAACAACGAAGTAGAGTATGAGGCGTGTATTGCTGGTTTAGAAGCCACCATGGAACTCGGGGCAAAAAGGTTGGACGTCATCGGGGATTCGAACTTGGTTGTGTCTCAAGCCAACGGAGATTGGCGAGTTAAAAAGGAGAAAATGAAGGTTTACCATTAGGTCTTGGATATGCTAATTCCGAGGTTTGAAAAGCTAACGTTTACCCACCTGCTAAGGGAGAACAACCGGTTTGTTGACATACTAGCAACTCTATCTTCTATGGTAGACATTCCATTGGGAGTCAGGATGCGTCCGATCATTATTGAACAGAAGTACACGCCAGCCTATGAGACCATTTTCATGTTAGATGAGGCTTCAGACAAGGACCCCTGGTACCATGACATTTGGAATTTCCTGAAGAAAGAGATGTATCCACCAGGAGCAAATGCTAGGGATAAAAGGGGAATACAGCATCTGGCTATCCAATTTATCATCTGCGGGGGCAAGTTGTAGAAAAAAGGCCATTCGGGAATGCATAAACTGTGTGTTGAGGAAGAGGAATCAAAGCGCCTTATGGAGGCCATTCACGGAGAAGAGTGCGGGCCCACATGAAAAATCCTTAGATAAAGCTACTACTGGTCAACCATGGAGGAGGATTGTATCAGTTTTGTGTGACGATGCCACAAATGTTAGATTCATGCCAATTGCATGAACATTCCGCCGTCAAAGCTCTACAACTTGACTTCACCATGGCCGTTCTCTGTTTGGGGGGATAGATGTTATCGGCGCAGTTACGCCAAAGGGGTTAGACGAACATGAATTCATCTTGGTAGCGATCGACTACTTCACCAAATGGGTGGAGGCATAGTCCTACTCTATGCTAAAGGCGTCGCATGTGGCTAAGTTCATGAAGAACAACATCATCTGTTGGTATGGGGTTCCGAATGAGATTTTCTCCGATAATGGGTCACATTTTAAGAAAGAGGTGATAAACTTGCTTGAGAATATAACGTGGCTTTCCATAAGTCATCAACCTACAGGCCACAAACCAATGGAGCTGTCGAGGCTGACAACAAAAATATCAAAAGAATTCTACAGAAGATGGTGGAGACTTATAAGGATTGGCCAGAGAAGCTACCGTTTCCACCTTGGCGTCTACAGGGGTGACCCCCTATTCTTTTATTTATGGGATGAAGGCTGTCTTGCCGATCGAAATCGAAGTACTATCGCTACAAGTTATGGCTGAGTGTCAGATAGCGGAGGCGGATTGGCAACAAAGTAGATTTGAGGAATTAATGTTGTTTGATGAGAGAAAGCTGAAGGCTCTATATCATGTCTAGGGTTATAAATGCCGAATTGCTAGGGCTTTTAACAAGAAAGTTAAGTCCAGAAACCTTAAAGAAGGGGACATGGTGCTGAAGGACAACTGAGCCCCCATCCACGACCCTAGGGGCAAATTCTGACCTAATTAGACTGATCCCTATATTATCATGACAATCTAGTCTAGGGGAGCAGTTATACTTATGGATCTAGATGGTCTAGAATTCTCACAGCCGATCAATATGGACAAGTTGAAGAAATATTACTCTTGAGAGGCTTGCTAGGCTGAAAACTCAAAACGGTGACCTAGGCAAAAGTTAGAGTATGAAAAATTAGAAATAATGAAAAACTGAGCTTGCAAGGTTGAAAACCCTAAAGGGCAACTTTGGCAAAAGTTACAGCACAAAAGGAGAGAGTTAATACTCGAGTGAACCTGAACCGAACTACGTAAGGCCTGATTCCCATCTTTGGGATACGTAGGCAACTTCATCCTGAAGTTCGACTGTAACTATCTCCAACTCAACTATCTTGTTCGTTTTCCTAATCAGGTCATCTTTGTTCATCATCCGTTAGTTCTGTTGTCATCTTCCTTTTGGGAAGAAAAGTTGGTTACAATGCAGAGCAGTAGTGGTATGCAATCAAGGGCAATTATGATCTTTTAATTCGGGACTGTACATCTCGAGGATTGATTCTGTGCGTGTCAAGTGGTGACCATTTCTGAAAATTATTTTGGAAAGTTTTAGTAAAAGTTGATTTTGTTTGAAATTTTACCTTTACAACTCGAACCATTTTTAGACCAAAAGGAAAATTTTCAGTGCTTGCAACTTTAATTATATTGATTTCAACACAAGTACATTCTCTAACTCTCTGATTTAAATCAAAGCTGTTTTTACATCATAAAACTTGAAAAGAAAGATCAAAACAGTAAAGCTAGGGGCACAATTGAGTCAGGTGGCTCTGTGTCTTCTGCTTGCACTCGTGGAAGTTTCTACAGCTAAAGATGGCCCGATTTGCTCTTCGTCCTCAAGCCAAGCCAAGCACTCATCAAAAATGGCATAACTGAAGCTAGGGGCTGGGGCCAGAATCTCTTTCGTCCTCCAAGCAGTGAGGTACCGAGGCAAGTGTGAACCATGAATAGGAAATGACGCTGGGTATTCTACCTCGTTATCTGGACGTGTCTGATCATGGCCAAACTGGCGTCTAAACCAAAAGGGGATATAAAACACACAGTGTGTGAGGCCAATCAACTGTATACCTGGCTGGCAGGAAATACTGTAGCTCATCTTCATCACATCAAGCTAAGGGCAATGCCAAGCTATGTCAGTCGCAGATCGGCTACACATCCAGTCACACCACAACCCTTCTAAAGGAAAATCGACCAACTGTTGGTGAAAGAAGTAAGCTTGGGCCGAGTACAAGGGCAAGGGTCTACTACTTTCAATTTCTCCATAAGCCATACTTGGGGAGGGATGCAAAATAAGAGAGATTAAAGAATAGAGAGATGTACGATGAGGAAAAAGTAAGGAAGAGGTTTTGAGAGAAAAATAGAGATTGAGTGTCGAGTGATATGAGAATTATAAATTAGCAAGGTGGGACGCAATACCTGAAGACGTAATGGACTCCTTGCAAAGCGGGTAGTCTCCCGTCGGTGAAAGCCATCCAAACCCGTCAAGGTTTCGGCCAGTGCCAAACCCATGCAACTCTTACCCTCTTTCAAACTTTGGGCAACTTCGATCAACCGGATGCTAGCTTCACCAAAACTAAGGGCAAGAAGGAATTGTGCAAGTAGGCATAAACAGAGAGCATGTTGTCAGTGGCCTCGTTAGAGAAGGTCACTCCTATCTCCAATGACAGAAAATCGATGAACTAAACCGAGGATGTCTAGCTCCCCATCTTGTGCAAAGAACTGAGTCTCATGTAATGTTAGCCCACACATCCGTCCTAAAGCTTGGGCATGGCCAAAATGGGGCTATGGCATGATTTCTTCGTCGCGTCAGGATTCCATCAATGCTTGAAATTCTTCGATCGTCAGACACATCTTCTATGATCCAAAGCAAAACACATGTGTGATTGGATTCCAACATCGAATAGCGGCATAGAGGAATGGAAAGCAAAGAGAAGTGCGGCTTAGAGGAAAAAGGGCGTTTATGCCAAAAGCGCGAAAGTTCACCTTTTTCGAGCCGTCGAAAGTGGCTACCCAGTCTCAGAGCCTATTGTTGAACAGTGTCTCCATCTTGAGAGCAAAATACCAAAGACTTGCTATTCTACCAGAAAAACAGTATAGGGACACCATTTAAGAGGTTGAGAAGGAGCAGTGCATGACAGCTGGACAACACTGATCGACCTCATGTTTGGGCCCGACCGTGCCTTAGTGAAACCCGGCCGTGCCTATTTAGGCCTGGCCGGGTCTAAATGAGGGCCCAGATTAGTGCAATTTTAGAAAAGCTGGCCTTTGTCCGGGTGTACCACGGTTGTGTTTTAAGTGTTGTTTTGTTTATACCAAATGTGTTTTAATATTTTCGAGTTGTTTTTATTTTGTTTTCCTGTTATCGAGTTGTATTTTACATTTTTGTCCAGTTGTGGGTTGCTATCCGACTCAAGAATGAATGCAAGAGCAGATATTCATTGTTTTAAGTCTTGTGCGAAGTTACCATACAAAGGTTATGCCATTTATCACATATTGTGCAATGAGATCATTCAAAAATCTGTCTTTTTCTAAACTAGCGGGTCTAATCCCGATCATTGTTTTACAAAGCAGCAAAACAAAACAAAATCCTTAAAACAACCCCTCCTCCTCTGAAGTCGTGTACTCCTCAAAAGAGTCCTCAGGAGGCGAGCGCTGCCTCACTCTGCCTCTCCCCCTCCCCCGATCAGCTCTTCCTATACCCCTCACTGAGCCACATCTCTGTTTCCTAGTTGAAGGAGGTCCTGTAGATGCAACTGGTGTTGGCTCAAGTTGAAAAGAGAGAGAGAGAGAGAGAGAGAGAGAGAGAGAGAGAGAGAGAGAGAGAGAGAGTACAGATATCAGAAAAGGCCAATAAAGTTATGAGCAAGACTGTCATGACTGTAAACTAGGGGCAAAAGCATACCTCAATCCCATAAGTGGCAAAAGTAGTCTTCCTCCTCCACACCATCAGAAGCAGTCGGTCAATTGTCCGGAGGAGGTCATCATCATATGCCACAGGTATCTACAAAAGGGAAGAGGATTTGAGAATAGTGGATAGAAATAACAGAGGACAGTGAAAACATGAAGTAACACAATGGGCAGAAACAAGAAGAAATGTGTACCTACTCAACACCAAGAGCCATCACCAATCTGCAATCCCTCTCATCAATATGTTCAAGGGGGATCTGCTCAATCACCCAATCCAGCCGCATGTATACGACTTCATTCGGAATTGCAGGAAGCCCGAGAGCGAGAGCAGCTGCAGGAGCACCTCTAGCAGCAGCAGGATCAATAACAACCTCAAGTACAACACGGACCACGCCCAGGGTAAGAGGCGCCATCACCTGAGTATGTAAGAAGGCAGTGAAGTTGTTGGGCTCATGGTACCAGTCACCATCCTCTCCCAACATACGGAAGTCAACCTAGGGTCCGTCGTGAAGATCATCGACTACCCTTATGCTAGGAGGAGGAAGATGGGGATGTTGGGATCAGCTATGCCTCGTGTTTGACAGATGAACCGCTCTCCCAAGTAATATGCTCAGCCAAAGGGACCCTCGAACAAAATCCTCATAGTAGTGGCATGCTATGCGGTAACATAGGTTGCCCTCGCTACCTGAGGGATACCTATCTAGAGGTGCCAGTCAACCTGTGGAAATAGATGTCAAATGTCAAAGATTTAAGCAGTATGTAAATGTAGTATGGAAACAACAGTATAAAAGCAACAGTATGAGAATAATAGTGTAATATGGGAAATAGTGTAGTATGCATATAGTATGTAAAAGTTAAAGACTAGTATTTTGTTACCTGATCCGCGATGATGGTGTCAAAAAAACGGTGAAAGCAAGGGAAGTCTCGATCTTAACTGCAGCGTTGCTCAAATCGGGAGTTGTAGTACCGGGAGCGGGGTACTGACAACTTAATTAGCCTCACTGGAACCGGAGCCAAAGAGGTGAAATATATGTAAAACCATAGCTACAAACAAAAAAAGATAGATGAAGTAAATGAGCAGATAAACAGAAAATGCAAAGCAATGATAAGCATAAAATGCAAATGCAAAATTGAACAGGATGCAAAGCTGCACAAAAAAAATAAGTGTGAGGTGTACCTCTCAAACTCTCCAGTAGCCACCCAACGAATCCACCTTACGGCAGGATACAAAGCTCATATAGCAGTACAAGGTGGCTAGGCCAGCGCGATCCCAGTCATACTCTGTCACTTGTGGTAGGTGCACCAATGCTCCTAGGAGATATAACCCCATGGTGTTTTCCTTGTTGGCAAACATGGTAGTACCGAGGAGATACATAAGGAAGCCTTGGGTGTACTGGGCGACCTCATCTGGAGTAGATGGCCAAAGGTCGGTGAAGTGCTCCAAAAACCAACTGTACCTCACCATCCCATGGCTGGTAGTGTTCGGGATCACTCCGAGAAGCTGACGCTATGCAGCTCTCCATTCTATCATATCACGATCACATGGAATCGGGCCATCAACCCTGACCCATAGGCCAGTGAGCATTGTGAAATCGTATGGGATCAAAGTCAGCTCCCCGATCGATGAGAAGTGGAACGAGTCCATGGTGTCCCATAATCTGTCTACCAGGGCCCCATATAACGACGACTTAGCCCTCATCTGTATGAGCCCTGAATAGAAAGGCCTAAAGTCAGCAGCATCAACTAGTGTGCGGAACTCTGCGGGAAGCCTCTTATACTAGTGCTGGGGGTCGGATATGGATCCATAGCCGCCAATCCTCCTAGCTATCACCTGTAAATTGGGAGCATTATCAATATGTGTATAGCACTGACGAGTGGTTTGTTTATGAGATTCAACATATGTACAAAACAAAGGAAAGATTGCTTACCATGGAGCCATCGGTAGACAAGTGCTCCATGGGCTCTCGCAATAGGATGTCCTCATCTATCCCGAAGATAAGGCCCTCAAATCTTAAAATATCACCTGGGGACGAAACATGTGTATGTGGTCGGTAGATAGCCGCATCAAATGACCTATCAATGAGGAGAGGCAACACAGGAACGTCCTCGGCCTCTATATCTACACCCAAGACGGCCCTAGTGCCGATGGCAGGGTCCAGGAGGGAAATCTCGTCACTGACCATAGAGGGAAAGTGGAAAAAGTGAAGAAAAAGTGAGGGGATGAGTGAAAATGGGTAGAAACCCAAAAACCAAACCCTAGGAGAGAGAAAGTAAAGAGGTTGTGGAAAATCAAAGGGGGAAAGCAGGAAAGTGTGGGAAAATGTGAGGGAAAACAAGAGAGTCCCCAAAACTCCACCAAATTAAATTTTGTTCGATTCAAAGTGTAGAGGAGGAAAATGGTTTTAAGAAAAAAATTGCGAGGGTTGTTGGGTAACTGAAGGAGAGGGAAAATCTAGAGAGAAGAGAAGCCTAGAGAGAGAGGGGGAGGAGTCTCGACCTAGGATGTGTGCAAAATGGGGGTTAAAATGTGTTTTAAGCAGCCACGGGTTGTGGCTTTCTCGAACTGCCCATGCCGCTATCGAAGCTCGGCCGGCTCTCAGTGTGAACTCAATTAGTTTTGTTTTTTTACTTTTAAAAAAAAAAAAAAAAAAAAAGAGAGATTAAGAGAGAGAAATATCAAAATAAAGAAGGAAGGGAAGAAAAGCAAAAATATAAAAGAGAGGAATTTTGTTCATTCTATTTTGTTCTATTGCATGACTTCATGATTTATTGCTTTAATTCGTTCTGTTATTTCGTAACACGCAATATTGTGTGTTTGGTTCATTCAGAGGAATTCTAGGTAAAATCATTCGTGCCACAGTAAAATCATCCTCCTTTTTACAATCAAATTGAAACGTTGTGTGTCGTATTTTCAACACATGGGCAAACTGGCTTTCACTTTACTGCATCGCTTTGTTTGTTTTGATTTTAAGTGTCTTTTTGTGTAGAATTCGTGTTCATTACTTTGTCACTTCGCTAATTCACGCTTATGCATTGTATGTTGATTTGAGTTATCTCCATGGATTACATTACATTCTCCGAGACTTTCCTAGATTTGTTTACTCTTTCATTGATCCATTTTCCTCCTCTCACATGAGACACGTTAGGATTTTTTTCCTCGGTTAAAAACATCAGGTGTGCTCGGTGTTCACACCATCTTCCTCCTCTTGCGTGAGACACATTAGGATTGTTGTCTAAATCGATCAAAAACATCAGGTGTGCCCGATGTTCACACCATCTTCCTACTATCGCGTGAGACACGTTAGGATTGTTTTCCTTGGTTAAAAACAGCAGGTGCACCTGTTTGTTCACACCACCTCTCCTCATTTCCCGTAAGACGCGTTAGGATTGTTTTTCTCAGTTAAAAACATCGGTTATGCCCGGTGTTCACACCATCTTTCTCCTATCGCGTGAGATGCATTAGGATTCTTTTCCTCGATTAAAAACATTGGGTGTGCCCGGTGTTCGCACCATATTCCTCCTATCGCGTGAGACACGTTAGGATTGTTTTCCTTGGTTAAAAACAGTAGGTGCGCCTGTTTGTTCACACCACCTCTGCTCTTATCACGTGAGACACGTTAGGATTGTTTTCCTCGATTAAAAACATCGGTTGTGCCCGGTGTTCACACCATCTTCCTTCTATCGCGTGAGATGTGTTAGAATTGTTTTCATCGGTTAAAAACATCGGGTGTGCCCTGTGTTCACACCATCCTCCTCCTCTCGCGTGAGACACGTTAGGATTGTCCAGATTGGTTAAAAACAGTAGGTGCACCTATTTATTCACACCACTTCTCCTCCTACCTCGTGAGACACATTAGGATTGTTTGTGTTGGTTAAAAACAGCAGGTGCACCTGTTTGTTCACACCACTTCTCCTCATGTCGAGTGAGATGCGTTAGGATTGTCCAGATTGGTTAAAAATAGCGGGTGCACCTATTTGTTCACACCATTTCAACTCCTATCGTGTGAGACCCGTTAGGATTGTTTGCTTTGGTTAAAAACAGCTGGTACGCCTGTTTGTTTACACCACTTCTCCTCCTCTCGCTTGAGACGCTTTAGGATTGTTTACTTTGGTTAAAAATAGTAGGTGCACCTATTTGTTCACACTACTTCGCCTCCTATCGTGTAAGACACATTAAGATTGTTTGCTTTGGTTAAAAACAGTAGGTGCGCCTGTTTGTTTGCACCCCTTCTCCTTCTATCGTGTGAGACGCGTTAGGATTGTTTGCTTTGGTTAAAAACATCAGTTGCACTTATTTGTTCACAACCCTCCTATCGTGTGAGACGCGTTAGGGATCTCAGTTGAAACCTTGGGTGCGCTCGATGGTTACGTCGCCCTTCACACCATTCCTACACGAGGCGTTGTTAGGTCTTCTTTTTCTTACATCCTTTCTATGTGAGACATAGTTTGGTTTGTTCTTTCTTTGTCCTTCCATGTGAGACGTTCCTGTTTATTCACTTCTTTCCATGTGAGACACCACGGGATTTATTTTTCTCTGATTTACATTTTCATTCAAACGCTGCATTCTTATTTAGATTGTAGCGTTGTTTCATTGATTCATTTGCATTCAAATGTTTCATTGCATTGTTTCATTGGTGTTTCATTGCATGATCATAAGTTATTTTCTGCATGTCATTTTTCACTTTGCCCTCGGATTTAATCTTTACATTATGTCTTGATTTCTTGCCTCAAGCCATACGGCCGCATCAAATGGGTCGTCTTTGGGCTTTGACATTCACTCACGTCACTTTATGACTTTGAGTTCTGTCAAAGAGGGGCAACTACAGACACCCCATTTTTGACCGCCCGCAAGGCTAGAGCACTTTGCCCGGTACACTCGATGATGAAAGTGGTGTTATGCGTGGTTCGAGGTCTCAAATGAAGGGGCTATGTTTAAGCTCCAAAACAATCCCAAACCTTCCATAGTCACACTGTTTGTACCTTAAAAATCCATTTTTACACATTGTGCCACCCTATGCTGAATTTGAAGCAAAGAGATAGGGGATCACATAAGGGCCCGGCCCGTGCCTCATTGGGAGCCAGCCATGGATATTTATGGTCCGACCGTGCTTTAGTAGCGAGAAACACTTTTTTTGGGCGGGAGCCCGACAGCTGTCTATTTTTGAAGATATTTATGACCTCTTTTGCTCAAATTCTATAAAAACGAAGTTATATCTCTGTTTTGAGGGTTGAAGAATTTCGAAAAAGCTTATACACCTTCTTGAGAGCTCATTCTTCTTGTGCAAGCAACCTTTGAACAAGCTTACCCACCTTTAACCTATATCCATACACCATATACACCTTCACACCTTAGCCTTGGAACCTTGGTTGAGCCTTGAGCATCAGAATTCAAGCTTGAGGGTGTATTTGAACCTAGTTTGATTCACAACAAAGAGCTTACCTTCTTGAGAGGTATAGAGCTTACTATCTCTTCTCTTGCTCCTTTTTCTATCTCTTTCTATCAAGTTCTTGTGTTTTTATATTGTTTTCATCCTGTTTCAAGTGTCTAAGTTTGGGTTTGGATTGCTACCAAAGGGTTAGAGAAAGTTACCACTCTTTCTTACACTTTCACCTCTAGCTCAACCCTTGTTTTACACCCTTTTCTTTGTTCTCCGGATTGATTTTCAGAGTTTAAAAGAGGCTAAAAATCATGCTTTGAGGTTTCAAAAGTAGAAGGGTTAGCCACCCCTTCTTGATCTTGCTTACTAGCCTTATTTTCTTTGCTTGTTGTTTGGCTTTTTGGGCTCTTTTCATGCACTTTGAGCCACTGTTTTCACCTATTCGGGGCTATTTTAGGGCTGTCTTAAGTTATTTAATTAGTTCATGCTTAGATTAGTTTGCTTGTTGTCTCATAAGTTCATATATATAGCTTGTTGTATGTTGTTCTTAGCCTTTCTTTGTTTAATTTCTATGTTAAGAACCTCATTTTAATAATCAACTTGCCATTCATTTCTTTCATTTGAGAATTGTTTCAACCAGTTGATGGCTGTTCAAAACATGAGCTAGAGATCTATGCTTAATGGCTTAATCTCTACGGAGGTTCATCGCCAATGGCATAGTCTCTCTTGCATGTTGAGAATCACTTCCCATTTGACATGCTTCTCATTTAGTGGACGTAATCTTTAGAGGACTTCATCATTATCTTGGACAAATGGACTGAAGAATGGAAAGGTCTAAAAAAAATTGCTAAAATGAACCAACCCACATAAAGAAAATAAGTTGTATTACTTGGATTTGGCTAGATGTTATGCCAAGTCTATTGTGTCAAGGGTTGTCTTACATCAATTCGTGATGTTTCGATGAGCCTTGAAGGATCCCTACCTCACTCCTTGATTCATTGCATTCATTAATTTTTGTCCAAAATCATGCCCTAACTCATAAGAAATCAATTTGCTCGTTGATAGTTTTGGAAATGACTTCGTTCTTCTCTTGAAGCTTACCATGACAGAGAAAAGTAGAAGGGACAAACAGAGTTCAGAATAACTCTGCCTACATTGTTTTCACTTCAGAGCACAAAAATAGGATTTTACATAACATTAAGGCACGGCCGGCCTTATTTGGGCCCAGCCTGGCTTCATTGGGGGCCGGCCGGCCATCAATGTTTGTTAAGGCAGTGTGTTTTGCAGAAACAGAGGGTAGTGACTGAAGGTGAAACAGGACAGATTCCAGGGAAGGCAGACAGAGTTACTTCTGAAACCACTACGCGCATGCCATCCTTGTATTTCTACTGTAAATTATAAATTAATGATCTCAATATTGTTGTAATTATTATCATTATAATTAATATTGTTGTAGCAATGGTTTGTTAGATAGTTAGTCTGTTTTGTTGTAATAGATTAGCTAGTTTAGTTAATTACGACTTAGCTAGTTAGTTACTTATTCATTCATTTGGTTTTGTAATAATTAGTTTAATTCGGACTCTCGGATATTGATTCGCACCCTCTTGCACGAGGGCGAATATATAATAAAGTGTATGTCTCCCAACCCTACGTCTTTCTCCCATTTACTTTTTTGCTTACGATGGTTAGTATAGAATATCATTTTTCAAATTAGCATTTTTATGATTTGCATCTATCATCTCGCACACATTAGGGTTCGCCTCATCATACTAACCCAATGTCAATTTCAAATTCATTGTTTGAATACGTGCTTTATCGCATGTCTTGGAATTAGGTCATATACCATGCTAATAGCCGAGCCTATAAAAATGGCATAAATATGTGTGTTGCATTAGTCATATTGCTTTGTTTAGGAACATGCATGTTTTCTAATCATTCTTCTCTATTTGGCTTGCCTTAGAGTACTAGGTGAGCACTTATTGCTTTAGCATATTGCATCATGTGTTTATGTTGCCATGTCAAGCATATTTTCATGAGGCTAATTGCTTATTTGATATACCTATTTGAATGACTGTAGATGAAGGCTAAATTGCTAAAATTGGGACAAATTGATTAATGTATGTACAAACTCACTTTTTTCAAGTGACGCGTATTCAAAACAATTTTCAAACAAACATGAAATCAAAGTATTCCAATCTTTGCAAGTTAGACTATACTTGCGTGCAACACATAGTAACGATAGCCTAATAAATCAGAACAAGAGCATATAATGTAACTACGAATCACATCATGATTAGTAGAAGTCGATCTTTGATCAGACGAGTACGGTGCTCAATTCATAACCTTCCCCTCTCGTGCCTAAGTTCCCGAGCCGAGACACTTTGGTGATGACCGATAAGTGGCCTTTGGCATAAGTCACAACCTTTCTAAATTTTCCAAAAATATTTAGGTGGTGACCCTAAAATCTGGCAAAGCAGTCCATTTTTGACATTTGATTCAAACATTGATTTTCTAAAAGAATTGCTGGATTTGGACTCTTTTTCTGTTTTCACTATTTCACATTGCACTTTGTGAAATCAGATTCAGAACCACGGGAGTCCTAACTGTCGGACTAGTCGTATCTGAAAGGAGAGCAAAAAGCAAGCTACAGGTGGCACTTCTGATGCGTTTGGTTCGAGGCAGACACAGAGTCACCAGCTTACACAGTCAGCACAGGCCTCGAGGACCAATCAAGGAGCCTCTTTAGCTCAGTCACTACATTCGACTCATGCTCCGAGGGGTGAGCAAGTTGAGCAGAGACCTACGAGCGTATGTATGTGTAGACTGCCCGAACTCCGCTCCGCGCGCGAGGGCCCGAATCGTGGTTCTTAGCTACTACAGTTCGAACTCCTGTCACGGTTTTGAATCTAATCTCACAAAGTGCAATGTAGGACTGATAAATCACCAAAGAGTCCAAATCCGACAAATCGTTTTGGAAAATCGATTTTAATCAAGAAGTGCCAAACATGGACTGCTTTGCCAGATTTCAGAGTCGCCACCTAAATATTTTATTTTTGGAAAATTTAGGAAATCCTGACTTGTGCCTAAGGCCACGTGTCCGTCATCACCAAAGTTGCCTCGGCTCGGGAACTTGGGTACGAGAGGGGAAGGTCCTGAAATGAGCACCCCCGCTCGCCCGATCAAAGATCGGCCTCTACTAATATGATATGTTGTTTTTGAAAACACATGTGCTCTTATTTCGATTATTAGCTAGCCTTACTATGTGATGCACACAACATACAAGTATAGACTCAATCACGCGGGTTGGAACAAGACAACTCATGTTTGTTTTTTAAAGTGGTTTGGAGTTGCTACTCGCAAGTAGGCTAAGACACGGATTTGCCACCCTCAAGTGGGCTTAGAAAAACATGATTTTGCCACTTCAAGTGGGCTTAAAACACACAATCATCAAGTTGTTCCAATCCAGGCAATCAAGCCTTCACCCACAGGCATTCAAGCAATTATAGCAATTAAGCACATAGCCTCATGGCAAGCATGCTAATATGGCAGTCACTTACACACATGCAAGGATGCTAAAGCATAAACACTCACAGTGTACTCCGAGCCAAAACAGAAGCTATGTTAGAAATCATGCATGATCCTAGCTATGTCAAGAATGTCTAATGCAACACATGCAAAAATACAACTAAGATAGGCTCAGCTATTCTAAGATGTTATGTGAATGCAACTTGATAACATGTATTCAAATTGGTATTGAAATACAATGCAGTTTGTATGATGAGTCGAGCCCGATGGATGCAAAACAAATGAATGATGCAAACATGCGAGCATGAGGATGCTAATTGAAAATGACCCTAACCTAACCATCGAAAGCTGATAAGTAAAAGGGAGAAAGAATGGGGGTTGGAAGACATGCATCACACACACGTACACTTATTACAACAGTTGTGCCCTCTCGACGGAGGGTCCGAACAATAAGCTAACTAACTAATCTAAGCTAATTAAACTAATTATTACAAAACGAAACTAATTAACTAACAAGTTAACTAATTACAAACACAAATGAATAGCTAAGTGCATTAACTAATTAAGTACAGAACCAAATAGTTAACTAGCTAAACAAAGCAATTAAAAGGAGCCTCGGGGTGAGAAGTGCATGCATGCTTGGTCGCCTCGTTCGGAAATCCATCACTATGCCCCAACTTGCCTCTGTTTGCAATTGTTCTCAGGACACTGCACAAACCTCCAGATGGCTTCTACTCCAACATGGAGACTTTCAGGAAGGCTGCCGACCAGAAAAGGGTGGTGTAGACCACCTGCCGACCACTTAAGCATGCTGCAGACCAGAAAAAGTGGTCGGCCAGCTACTTTTTCTGGTCTGCCGACCAGAAAATCCTACCAAGCTTCAATTTGCTGCAACAGAGAACAAAAAGGGGCACAACAGTGTATTTGCAAGATATGTGTGCACAACCACTCTCCCTATCATTTCTCAAGCTCAAGGGAGTGCGGTTCTCGACTCTCGCCACCAACTAAGCATCACAATGCACGATGGCCGAGAAGCCAAGATTGCACAATTCAATGTCAATGAATGCACAAATAACACATAAGGGCCTTAACCTCTATCATGCATGACCAAGAGGGTCGGCGACTAAGAAATGAGGCACGTTTCATCACTTCAAGTACAAAACGTCCCTCATTTCTCGTGTTTGGATTAACACTCTATCCAAACACAATGCAATGCAACATGATCAACCTAACAATGCTAATGGCATGCACAAGATTCCAACATATGAACAATGCATGCATGGCATGTTTAGGAGCTAAGGTATCAAGACAAGTGAAGTGTATCACACATGAAGCATGCAAGACAATGCTCAAATGGCCAAACCAAACATGGACAAATCTGAGATACTTCAAAACAGTGGCCAAAACTCAACAAAACCTAGGCACAAAGAGCATGGAATGCACATTCAACTCATGGCTCGCAAGCAAGACATAAAGGCACAACTCTTAGACGCAATTAAAGAGTGACATGCATGAGAATATGGCAATGCTACATGCTCTAAAATGAAGTGTTAAATGATGCCAAATCATCCAAACAACACTAATGAGGCATGCTAGAAGGCCTAGAGCATAAGGCTAGTTACGAGCAATACACAAGGAGCATGCAATACTAAGCTTAAACCACTAAACCAGCTCTAGATAGAGCTTAACCATGCCAAGTTAAGGGCCAAGAACATGCTGAAATGGAGCTCAAGAGCTTAGGCAAACATGCATACACATTGGCTCACAAATAAGGTATGAAGGCACAACTTTCAAACACATTGAAAGAGTGGAAAATGTGAGAGTGTGGCAATGAAATATGCTCTGAAATCATGTGAGAACTGAGTCTATACCATGCAAACATCACATTCCAAGCATGCTAGAGACTTTGAAACTCAAAGATAATGAGCAAGATTGCACCATGGCTATACAAAGCAAGGCATGCATGACCCAAAACACTTAAAACAGAGCTTAAGCATGACAAAACATGGATAAAATCATTCTGGAGTGTAGTCAAAATAGGCCAAAATGATGGTCCAAAGTATAGAGCATGTTAGGCTAGCAATGTAGAATTACACTACAAGTGTATGAAGCACTCAAGAGACTACCAAACCAGCCAAAAACAGAGTCATATCAGGTCCAAAAAGTCACAAAAACAAGCTTAAACAAAGCCACAAAGAAATGTAAACACATGCTCATTTGATAGGCCCTTTATGCATACAAACAAGACAAGAGGAGAGGGGACCACCCCCTCTCATTTTAGGCCTCAAAACCACATTTCTACCACTGAAAATCCACTGGATTTCAGTAGTTAAAAGGCCAAGAGAAGGTGATCTCAAAGGCTTAAAGAGATGGCGCAAAACAAGGCAAAATAAGGCACAAAAGGGGGTAGACCACCCCCAACACTAAAGAGGCCTCAAACAAACATTTTAAGCACTTGAAAATGATTCTTTTTTTAGTTTAAAGTTAGGCCTAAAACATCATGCAAAGATGGCCAAATGTTTAAGCAAAACAAAGCTTAAAGAGGGAAAACACTCACCCTTGAAGACCAACTAGAAAACAGCAAGCTCTGAGGCAAAAACCAGCTTAAAACCACTCAAATAAAGCTTCCAAGTACCTCAGCAACAAAAGGAAGGTATTTGAGTAGGTGTTTGTGTGCAAAGGTATGAAGAAGCAACACTTTAAGGCACAAATATATATATATATATATAGAGAGAGAGAGAGAGAGTAAACTTTTGCTCTTCAAGATTCTGACCCCGGAAAAGGGAAGGGAGAGCCTCCCTTTTATAGAACTCCAAGCTTCAAGCTTCTTGGAGAAGCTAGAAGCTTGGTGCAATCCCTCCATACACGTGTATAGGGGATGCAATCTGTGCTTTCCAGCTGGCACAACTGGCATCCACAACATCTGCAAACTTGAAGTGGTCGGCCAGCTACTTACACTGGTCGGCTAACCAGGAAAAGTGGTCTACAAGGAGACCAACTAGTCGGCAAGGGGGAGAAGTGGTCTGCACGCCTGCCGACCACTTTTGGTGGTCCAAAGGCCACCAAGACCAGCTGGCCGACCAGAAAACTGGCTGCCGGGGAAGAAAAGTGGTTTTCAGGGAGGGAAACTAGTCTACAACACTTATTCCACCCTCCAAGCAAGGAAAACAAGGTTTGTGCCAAAAACAAACAAAAAAGGATGCAAGACAAGAGTCCGCGGGTCAAGGCATGCAGCCAAAAATCTCGAAAACTAGTCTACGGGCACCAAAAGTGGTCTACATGAGGGAAAAGTGGTCTACAGCCACAAAAAGTGGTCTACAAGACCTCTGTGTCCCTCTAGACCAAGGCAACAAGGCATGGTCCAAAAACCAAGCCAAGAGGAGAACGTTAAGCGGTCCCGACACAAGGCGCGCGGCCGAAGACTCTGGAAGCCGGAAACTAGCCTACAGTAGAGAAAAGTGGTCTACAGACCCCTCTCTCCCTCCAGGCAAGGTCAACAAGGCATGTCTACAAACCAAGCCAAAACACAAAGAGTTCAGAGGTCCGGAGGCAAGGCACTCAGCCGAAAACTCCGGAAACTCGAAATGAGCACAAACAAGCATAATCATTGAGCGCTCAAATGATGATGTCTGAGTCTTAAGGTCGGTCAAAAATGGGGTGTCTACAGTATGCTGTTACAGCACTAGACCTTGTACATGCTGCTTCTGTAGTGAGAGGTACCTTCTTGTTTTGCAATTCAGTTGCTAATGTATTGATTGATGCAGGTGCATCCCATTCTTTTATCTCGTCTGTATTTGCATCAGTTTTGGGGTCAGAGTTGGCTTAGTTAGCATCTCCTATCTGTGTAGAGTTGCCTATCAATGGTGAGGTTATTTCGAGGCAGGGGTGTCGGGGTTGTGACATAGAGGTTGCCGGTCGTCAACTTCCATTTACATTTGTATTGATTGACATGTCTAGTTTTGATGTTATTTTGGATATGGACTAGCTATCATCCTACCGGGCTATTATAGATTGCTACCGTCAGAGGGTTACTGTATGTACCCTAAGTGGTGATTGTTTTTATTTCTTGGGGGACTGGGTGGATAAAGTTTTATCACCAGTATATGATCCACGTTGGGAAAGTGAACCTAGTTATCTTCTTGCAACCTTCTTGGATGGTGAGTGTGATGAAGTCCAAGTTGAGTTGCTGTAGACGTCCCCGAACGCCCCGGAGGATGAGCCCTGTTCTGTTCATTTTGGGCTCACTACAGTTCGGACTCAAATTGTCACGGTTCTCAATCTGAACCAAAGAGTCCAAATCCGGCAAATCGTTTTGAGAAAACTGATTTTTTGAAAGAAGTGTCAAACATGGACTGCTTTGCCAGATACAGAGTCGCCACCTAAATATTTTATTTTAGGAAATTTAGGAAACCCTGACTCGTGCCTAAGGCCACGTGTCCGTCATCACCAAAGTTGCCTCGGCTCGGGAAATTGGGTACGATTGGGGAAGGTCACTTCGTGAGCACCCCCGCTCGCCCGATCAAAGATCGGCCTCTACTAACCATGATATCTAGTTTTGAAAACATTATGCGTTCTTATTCCAGTTATTAGCCTAGATTTACTATGTGATGCGCACAACATACAAGTATAGACTGGGTCACCTGAATTGGAACAGAACATTCCCTGTTTATTTTTGAAAGTGGTTTGTTACTCGCAAATAGGCTTAAAATGCAGGTTTTGCCACCCTCAGGAGGGCTTTAGAAAAGATGGTTTTGCCACTATCTAGTGGGCTTAAAACTCACAGTCAATACATTACTCCAATTCAGATAATCCAACCTTCACCCACAGGCATTCAGGCAGGTATATCACATAAGCATATAGCCTCATGGTAAGCATGCTATCATGGCAGTCACTCACACGCATGCAAGGATGCTAAAGTATAACCACTTACCGAGTACTCCAAGCCAAAGAAATAAGCTAATTAGAAATCAATGCATGATCCTAACTATACAGAAATGCCTAATGCAACACATGCAAAATGCAACTATAGCAGGCTCGGCTATTCTAAAGATGGCATTTGCAATGCTACAATTAACAAGTATTCAACTCGGAATTGAAATACAATGCAGTTAAGATGATGCGCCGAGCCCGGTGTATGCAAAACAGATGAATGAATGCAAACATGCTATCATACTGTATGCTAATTGAAACATGCCCTATTCTAACCATCATAAGCTGGTAAATAAAAGGGAGAAAGATGTGGGGTTGGAAGACATACATCACACACACGCACACTTATTACAACATTGCCCTCGCGCGGAGGGTCCAAATAAATAATACAGTCCCAAATAAATAATACAGTCCGAATAAGTACAAAACCATAATTAATTAACAAATTAATCTAGGAAAGCGGATAAATTAGCAGGCAAGCTATGGACCGCCTCAGCTCTGCTCCGGATGATGAATGATGCATACTTGAGTTGCCTTGCGCGAAAATCCATTGCGATGCCCCAATCAGCCTCTGTTTACAATTAAGCCCGACATATTGCGTGAAGCTCCAAAAGACTGCCAGTTTCTGATTTGCTGCAACAGAGAGCAAGAAAGGGGCATGGCAAAGTATTTTCACATATGTATGCACACCTCGATCCTCGTGCCACCAATCACGCATCTCGATGCATGATGGCCGAGGAGTCGAATTGCACGACTCAATATGAAATGAATGCACATATAAACACAACATGACCGAGACTCCATCATGGTTAATCCGGAGTGTCGGTGACTGGGAATTGAGACACGTTTCGTCACTCAGAGTACGAAACGTCCCTCGTTTCCCGTGTTCGAGCTAACTCCTATCCCAAACACAATGCAATATGCATGACATGCATGAATGCAATCCTAACATGCAACCTAGCATACGCAATGCTATGAAATGGCATACACAATGCTCGATGTAACATGGCATACACAATGCTCTAACATGTAACCTAGCATACTCAATGCTATGGAATGGCATACTCAATGCAAGATGGGCTTACACAAATATGAGTGGACTTCAGCCACACTCACATCAACGGCCATTAGATGAAAATGAGACAACTGAAATGCGTGCACACATGCACGCAAACCGAGGACCGAACCTAAGGCACCAAATGCCACTCTAACAAGTCATGGCAAGGCATGAAATATGGCATATAGACATGCAAATTCCAGCACTGAAACATGATGCAAAATGATCCCGAATCATGGATATATGTCATACAATGCATGGAATGGTCCCGAAACTCAAAACTAGGCACATGTATTGAACCACAAGTATGCAAAGCAAGCATTTTTTGACTATGAAGCATAAAGACAGAGCCAAGGCAGTCCCAAAACATGCACATTACTAGTTTATAGCATGGTCAAAAGATGTTAACATGATAGGCTAAATCAAAATACAAAATTAGCTAGTAAGCATGGGTAACATGACATGTATGTGAACCATGTGAGATCTCATCAAGACAGTAAAAATCAGTGAACAAAACATGTGAAAATATGCCCAAATAATCACTGAAATGCAGCCAACATGTCCAAAAATGATAAGCTCCTTTAGAGGGCCATGCAAGGAGTTATTAAGCACATACAAGATAGACATGTAACATGACAAGACCACCTCTGGAAATGGAATATGACAGCCCTAAAACTCACAAAATGGGCTATGAAATCAGTCTCGGAAACATGCAAAGAAAGGCCTCTTTGAAAGGCCTTGAATGGGATTTCTCTACACATGCAACATAGACATAAAATATGGCCAAAAGGGCCTTGGACAGAGCCAAGGCAGACCTTAAAAACCCCAGAATGAGGCCTGCAAAGTGACTTCAATGCATGCAAAATGGGGGTCCTTTGGAAGGCCAAGAAGGCCACCAAACAAGACAAGGAGAGAGGGGGTCACCCCCCTCTGATTTTGGTCTTCAAGAATACACCTAAGCCACTGAAAATCCACTGGATTTCAGTGGCTAAGAGGCCAAACCATGGCCAATGCAAGTGCTCTAATGCATAGCCATAATCATGAAGGAATGAAGCATGCATAGGGGGAAGATGACCCCAAACAGAGGAGAGACCTTAAACAAACTCAAAGAGGAGGCCAAAACAAGACTTTTTCCAGTTTATATCAAGCCTCTAAAATATTCACAAGTAGGGCTAAAACATGACACAAAAATAATCCTAAAAGAGAGATAGAGGGCAAGGGGCAGCAGATGGCCTCAAACAGCACAGAGCCCTTCAATAAAGTTGAAGAGGGGCTCAAAATAAGACACTTTACAGTTTGGCTCAAAGCCCAAAAATGCTCACAAATAAAGCTATTATATTATGCAAGATAAGCCCTAAAAGAGAGATAAAGCACAAAGGGGGAGTAGAAGACCTCATACAGAAAAAAGTTCTTGATCAAACATGAAGATAAGCTCAAAATAAGACTATTTTCAGTTCAGGTAAAAGCCCAAAAATGCTTGCAAATAAGGCTAATCAATCATGCAAAATAGGGCAAGAAAAGGGAAAATAGGGACTCACCCTTGAAGAGCAGATTTCCAGCAGCTTTTGGTCCAAGATTCTGAGCTTTCAGCCTCTACAAATGGCCTCCAAGTTGCTGGAATGGAGTGTGGAGGTGGTAGGCTATGAGTTGGTGTGTAAATGCTGCAAGGTCAAGCGTGTTTTGAAACTTGGATGAGAGAGATATGGAGGATTGTATACCAATGCCCCAGCTGATTTTCTAACCCTCAGAAATGAAGCTCAAGTGTTGGATTTATAGAGGAGAGAAGCCAAAAAAAATGGGGGGAAAACCAATTCAAATGGCCCTCCAAAAGGACAGATCCTCGGACAGAGGGTCTGGTGCAAAACAGCTAGCACAACTGGAATGCACCAGGAGGGACAAAAATGGCCGGCCAGGTTCAAAAGGGCCAGGTGGCCGGCCGGCCACCTCCCCTAGTCGGCCGACCAGGGCTCAACAAGAATTGCTAGTCGGCCACCCCAAAAAGGTGGCCTCCCAGATGAGTGCAACACAGCTAAATGGTCAAAATCCAGAAAATGTGAACCAGGAGAGAGAAAAATCAGCTTTTTAGAGGGGTTCAAAAGGGTCAAGAACAATTGTTGGTCGGCCTACCTATATTGGTGGCCTCCCAGGTGTGTACAACACAATGATGTGGTGGAAAATCAGAAAAAGTGGCCCGGGAGTGGGAAAAACCAGCTTCTTAGTGAAGAAAACGGGCGATGAAGAGCGATGAAGAAATAAAACTAGTTTTTCAGAAAAATTGCTGGTCTCCCACCCTCCTACAACCTTTCTAACAATGAAAATAAGGTCCCTGCCAAAAATGGACCAAGACGGATGCAAAACAAAGGTTCGGGGGCCGAAACACGCAGTTCGGGGCCTCGAAAACAGGCTGTTAGGCACCGGAAGTGGCGTTCGACCACGACGTTGGTCTCTCGGGCCACAGTGTCCCTCAAAAGGGAGGAAACAAGGTGCGTGCCAAAAATCGGAGCAAACGGAGGTAGTTAAGCGGTCCCAAACCGAGGCACACGACCAACGGCTCCGAAAACCAAAAACCGGGCTCCAAATGGGAAAAATGGCCTACGACCATGAAACGTAGCATACGGCCACTGAGAGATGATCTACGAGACCTCTCCCTCCCTTCGGGAAGAGAAAACAAAGAAAACAGGGCCTGGTTCGTAAACCGAGGCAAAGCACAAAAGAGTTCGGAAGTCCGGAGGCAAGGCTCGCAGTCGTGACTCCGCAACCTCAGAACGAGCACAATATGCAACATCACCAAGCGCTCAATCGGTGACGTCTGAGTCTTAAGGTCGGTCAAAAATGGGGTGTCTACAGTTCCCCCTCTTTGATAGAACTCGGAAGTCAAGGAGTGACGGGAGTGAATGTCAAAGCCCAGAGACGACCCATTTTTGACAAGGCCGAAGACTTAGACAAACAGGCGAGACGAACAGAAAGATGTGCTCGCAGGCATGCCCGTAGGTAGGGGGCAAAATGCAAAGCGATATGCACAAAGCCGGATGTAACTCAATGATCATGCGAAGCAACAAGCTGTAATGAAGCAAATATTCACAATAGATGCAACAGTTTTAAGCAAGAATGCAAAGTAAAACTACATTTCATGCAGTTAAAATGCGAAGAATTATTCAGTTCTCGCCACGTCTCACACAGAGAAGATACAATACCTGCGCGGTTCATCTGGTCACACCAGCCTCAAATGAACCGTATATACAATATCGTGCCTGCAAAAGAAAGAAACTCAACAAGTACAACATAGTTAGCAACATATGTTCAGAGTGATATCGAATGCAGACAAACACGGTGTCGATGGGTGAGTGCCTCGCAATGCGAGAGGAAATGCACGTGACAACGCAAGTTTAAGCATGGGGGTATGACAATACCCGTGAAACGTGCACAACAGTGCAAGTGGTGTGCATGAGAATGCAGGTGATGTGCACAAAAATGTAGAACAAGTGTAAACTCGAATGCATGTTTGTCACAAAATGACGAGCAAAGAAATGCAGGTTTTTTTACGAGGGCGGCTCGATCGCGACCTCCGGTTTACCTCCCGGAGGGGTCGCGATGTATTCAAAAAGGATACATCTTGATTTTGATGAGTAACGATGAAGCACGCATCAAAAGTTGGAGTTGAAGTTCCCGCGGATAGCTTTCGCGATGAAAAGTGCACTTTCTTCGTACTTTCTCGGGTGTCGGGGACTCCAATCATCACCAAAATTTGCAGAGACCTTGGAGACCACCTTGGGAATGCTGCCGACCATGTTTGGTCCAAAAGGGAGGCCACCGACCAGGTTTGAGGGAGAGGGGTGGTCGACCTGCCAGAAAAGGTGGCCGGCCGACCACCTAGCCCAAATCCGGGGCAGTTTGGTCCTTTTGCTCTCATTACTTTAAATCCACTCGGCCAAACACCTTTTCCTCATAACTCTAACTCCGAAATTAGTCCCTCTACCTTCCTAGAGCATTTTCCCTCTCAGATCTGCGCTCCATACGCGTTTTCCAATGCCCCACGCAAGGTTGTTTCGCGAAATCTTTCGGTTTTCAACACTTTGAACCGATTAAATTTTGATTTCGGTGCTTCTTTTCTCATTTTCGCCACTTGAGGTGACTTTGTCTCAACATTTGGAAGATTTTCTCGGGAGTTGACTTTTGTTGACTTTTTCATTTCCCGAGAGTTGACTTTTGTTGACTTTTTCCAATTTTGGCTCATTTTGTTCATTTTTGCTACTTTTTGCAGACTTTTCGAAATGGCCGGTCACTTTCCTCAGGGTGGAGGTCCTCCAGGCGCCGGAGAGGATCCAGATATTATGGCTCTGCCTCCGAGGGTTCGACCATTTATTCCTGAGAGGTATGCCCCTCGGACACATGTCCTCCCTCAGGCAGTTTTTTATCATTTCACTGATTTCGATGATCGAGCGCCTGGGAATATGCTTTTACGAGAGCCGGAGTCCCACCTCTCTCATCAGGCACGAGAGGTATTTACTTTACTTTTACATTTTCTGCAATGTATTCTGCATTTTCTGTGCATTTCGTGCTTTCACTATGTTTATCTGCTCACTCAAGCACACAGCTTGTTTTGAATGTTTAGTCTATAACACCGTATTCCGTTTGCATCTTGAACACACAGTTCAAACACTCTGACTTTCTGAACACGCAGCCCGTATATTGATTGTGAACACACAGCACACACTTGTTGAGAATTGAACACACAGCCCAAACTTTGAGATGAACACACAGCCCACTGATTTTGAAATCTGAACACACAGCTCAAATACTTGACGTTGACGTTGAACACATAGCTCGAACTTTGATGATGAACACATAGCCCATTTTTCTGATTGTGAGCACACAGCACACATTCGTTGAGAGTTGAACATACAGCCCAAACTTTGAGATGAACACATAGCCCATACTTTGAAATCTGAACACACAGCTCAAATACTTGATGTTGAACACACAGCTCAAACTTTGAGATGAACACACAGCCCACACTGATTGAGAGTTGAACACGCAGCCCAAACACTTGATGTCAAACACACAGCTCGTTGTTGAGGTGAACACACAGCACACACTGATTGAGGGTTGAACACGCAGCCCAAACACTTGATGTCGAACACACAGCTCGTTGTTGAGGTGAACACACAGCACACACTGATTGAGGGTTGAACACGCAGCCCAAACACTTGATGTCGAACACACAGCTCGTTCATATTTTCAAGCAGCTTATTCATTTCATTTGCACGCAGCTTACACATTTCATTTTGCACGCAGCTTACACAATTCATTTTGAAACAGAATACATGTATTTATTCTGGATGCAGGTGACCTCTCGTGTTACGCGAGGCTACGGCTCCATTATAGCGAGAGAGTGATACGCAGAGCTTCCGGAGGCTATCCTGGATTCGGTTGACTTGGCAGGGTTTGGGCCCTTCTGCACTGGGATATCTCGCTGTCCTGCTAGTAGGACGCTGATGGGTGCCTTGGTAGAGAGATGGTGGGACACCACCAACTCCTTCCATTTCTCTGCTACTGGGGACATGACTATGACCCCGTTTGACTTCACTGTATTGACCGGCCTTGATGTGGGAGGCTGGGCAATCCCATATGACGAGGACATGGGCCAGTGGGAGGCCGCCTGGATATACTTATTGGGAGCACGCCCGCCAGTTGACAGATCTTCGGGCAGAGTCCGATATACCTGGCTTTCTTCACATTTCAGGAGGGTGGAGATGGAGCCTGAGACTCCTGAGGAGGTAGCACAGTACAGCCGCGGATTTCTGATGTTCCTCTTCGGGTCCACTCTGTTTGTAGATAGGGGGAACACTGTCAGGCTCTATCTGTTGAGTGCTCCAGTGGACCTATCACAGGTCAACCGATATGATTGGGGTGGCGACAGCCTGGCTACTCTCTATTGCTATATGAGCACGACCTCCCGCGGACAGGGGAACATAGTGGGCAGCTATTGGAGAGCCTGATGGTACTTTCTGTCCTCTTGATTTACATTTATGCTTTTCATTATTTGTACATTGCACACACGGCGCACTTTACATTCTGTACCTTGCACTTTGCTCTCAGCATTTTGTATTTACATTCTGCACTCAGCATTCTGTATTCTGATGGTTACTGCTCTGTTTTCCACAGCTATGGATCTACGCGTACTTCCCGACGCTAGCTCCAGAGCTTGAGGTGGAGGTGCCCCTCACGACCCCTTACTCACTTGTATTCGAGGGCCAGTATCAGCCGAGACCTTGGGAGTCTCTTCTCTACCTGCGGCAGTACTTCGATACAATGCGGTCGTCAGAGGTATTTCAGAACTCTCAATTCTTCATGTTTTCATATCTTTGATTTATCTTGCACATTCACAATTTCTGATCAGCTTATGCATTGGTTATCCGCAGATCACATGGCAACCCTGGGCGCCTTTAGGTAGAGACCTCCGATTCCAGTTTGCCAGAGCATGGGGTGCCTCTCGATATAGGATCCTGTTCGAGGGGCCAGTTGGTAGGGCCTGGTTTTTGGGGGATCGCTTTTTGCGTCAGGTATGGGGCTACCCTACTCAGGACATTCCCTCAGCACCCCCAGACTAGATATGCAGACCGCCGATAAGCTCCCTCCCCAGGTTGTTGTTAACGCCAGGTTGGGTACTGATGCATTTATTCATCTCGAGGAGGGGGATTACGCTACTTACCGTCACACATATTTGATGCCTCCATTGACGGGAGTTCGTACTCCGACGGTGAGGTCTGCTGGTATGCCATCATCGAGCCGGGCTCGGACTGCGGATGTCCCTTCCACCAGCAGGGCTGGCACGTCTAGAGGTGGGGGTGGATTGGTTCCCCCGATTCCTCCGACTCATTTTCATGCTGGATGGCCAGAGATCCCGACCGAGTTGACGGGATGGAGATATGGGGCTTCCTACCTGATCCCGATAGAGCCTCCGATGCCTGACCATCGATATGTCAGTGACCCTGACTCACCACCAGTATGTTCCACTATTTTCCATTTATCACATAGATACTTTGGCATTTGTTTATTCATTGATGACTTGAGCTTGTATCTGCAGCCACCCAGGGAGTACATGGACGAGATGCTCGGGTTGGTAGCCTCACTCGAGGGCATGGTCCTACGGAGAGAGGCGCAGTTGTCCATCATGGGTGTCTAGGTACTCTTTAGTTTTCTTGCATTTATCATACTTCTGATGACATGCTGATCTTGAACATCTTACTACATTGATAGGCTGCCTGTGTAGAGCACATCTGACACACACCACATTCATGTACTATATCTGCATACATCCACTCTGTGTAGTTTGCTTGCATCTGCATCTGATATACATGTTTTAGCTGATGTACTCAAATTGCACTCTTTATTTTCAGATGCCTCTGGTGTATGCTCAGCCACAGGCCGGGCCATCTAGGCCTTCTCGAGGAGCCGGGCCATCTGGGCCTTCTCGAGGAGCTGGACCATCTATGCCTTCTCGAGGAGCTGGACCATCTATGCCTTCTCGAGGAGTCAGGGGAGGGGGGTCGTCTCGCAGACGCAGAGCACACATTATGGAGGAGGAGGCCAACGAGGAGGAGGAAGCTGCAGATCGTCAGTCAGAGACATCTGCTGATAGGGAGGAGGGTTCCGACCCTGGTTCCGGAAGTGGAGGTGAGGCCGAGGAGGATCCCGAGGATGACAGCTCCGACTTAGATGGCGCTGGTGGTGCAGAGACTGTTCCACAGAAGAGGACGAAGAGGGCCTCTTATTCCTGCTCTTGAGAGCATCGATGCAGTTGTTTCCTGCTTTATTTACCTTTTTACTAGTAGTTGTAGCACATTGTACATTGTTAGGCAGTTTTATTTTCTGTAAAACTTGTACCCTTGTCGTAAAAAGTTGTAACAAAGGAAGCATGATGGAATGAAACAGCTTTTGGAAAAAGTGTTGTATTTTATGTTCTTAGCATCGTATCACATCATTTTGCACAAAAATGAGATTGAATGGAATTGTGCGCTATGTATTTACCAAGTCAGGTAGTGAACCGACGCAACAAACTAAACAACCTAACTTACTAAGAAATAACAAAACCTTAGCAAGTTTATAACTCGATAAGCAAAACACAACAAAGTTGATAACTCGATAAGCAAGGCACAACAAAATTGATTAACCAAAGAGTAACAACTCAATGCACGAAACTCGACACCTCGACAAAACTTAACAACTCGATAAACAAGACATCTCAACAAACAAAACAACAACTCGATAAGCAAAGCAACAACTCGATAAGCAAGACTTAACAACAACTCTACAAACAAAGTGCATTTCGGACGATCTGGGTGACGGAACGCATCCGAAACAGAGGGAAACGGAGGCCTTCGACACTCCCGATGCATGCAAATGCTGGGAACTTCCTTCTAGAGGGTAGAACAAGACCAAAGACACACTTTGCAGCATGGCCGACCACCTTTAGGAGCTGGCCGACCAGCTTTTTGCATTTGAGGGGAGAGGGGTGGTCGGCCTACCAGAAAAGGTGGCCGGCCGACCACCTAGCTTGGCAGCCACCAATTTTTCGACACGTGTTCTCCCGAATAGTGCCTTATCCTCTTTAAAAGTCCTAGCTCCGTGGCTCATTCATCCCATCTCAGTCTTGCATCAAAATGGAGGCGTTTCTCGTCGAAAATCTCACAGCTTGGATCACTTCTCTAGATGGCTCGGAAAAGTTGAACTTCCGGGGCTTCGGCTTGAATGCACAATTCACGCTGAGCCGTACTCCGCTGCACCTTCCCTTCCTTCATGCCGTGGCGAGGTTTTGGAACCCGGTGACACATGTTTTTAGCTTCGGCGGGCAAGAGGTATGTCCAACTTTCGAAGATTTTCAAGTTTTGATGGAATCTGAATGCCATGAAGAGATTTTGCCTCAGTTTCACTTTGGACACGCCCAAGCTTTAGGGCGAATGTGTGGGCTCACCGTGCATGACGCTCGTCTCTGATCTGCAACGGGGAACTGGACATCCTCGGCTTGATTCATCGCTTTTCTGATGCTGGTGACCGCGGCAACCATCATTGGCAAGGTTCTCGGCAACATGCCCTTTGTTTGTGTATGCTATGTCACTTTTTGCTTGCCCCAGGCTTTAGTGGATCTAGCATTCGTCTGATTGAAGTTGCTCAAGGCTTGAAAGAAGGAAAGAGCTACATCGCCATGATATTGGCCGAGACGCTGATGGGCTTGGATGCTTTCTATCACCGGGAGACGACCAGATTTGCGGGGAGTCCACTACTGCTGCAGGTAATGTTTACCATCCAATGTAACATATGTATTGCTCACATCACTCGGCCCTCAGGCTCGGTTTTTTCACACAAAACCCCTTTTCTCACTTTTCTCTCATCGTACATCTCTCTATTCTTTATTCTCTCATTTTTCATCCCTCCCTAGATATGGTTGATGGATAAAATGCAGGTTGTGGACTCTTGCCCACCCTACTCGGCTCGCGGCTACTTCTTTCGACAATGCCTAGTCGATGCCCTTGATGAGGGGTGGTGGTTTGACTGGATGTGCAATTTGTCTGCAGATCGCATTGCTTGGCGCTGTCCTTGGCTTAATCTCCCGGCAATGAGCTATAGCATATCTCGGCAGACCGGGATTCAGTTGATTGGTCTGACTCACTGTGTGTTCTACTTTCCGTTCCGGTTCTAGCGCCAGTTTGGTCATGATCAGACTTGCCCGCCAGAGGGGATAGAGTATCCTGCCGCACTCCCGGTTCGAGGCGCACAGCTTGCCCGTTATGCCACAGCATGGAGGACTAGAGAGCTCCGGCCCCCGCTCCCACTTTCAGTTGCACTTTGTCCGATGAGTGCTTAGATTGGCTCAATGAAGAGGCACAGATTGGGCCCAACTTGGCATCAGAGGCTTCGACCAGCTCTGGGAGGGGGCGCAGGGACACCTGACTTATCTATGCCCCGGATTTATTGCTTTACTAGTACTTTCAAGTTTTCTTTATGAATGTAATAAAAAGCAACTTCAATTTGTATGCAAGAGCAGGAGAACTCTGTTTTGAAATCAATGAAATTGAAGGTTATGGGTGTTGAAAATTTTTCGTTTTGGTCCAAAAATGGTCTAAGTTGTAAAAAGATTAATTTGAACAAAGTCAACTTTTATTAAAACTTTTCAAAACCATTTTCGATATGGATCAGAACTGGACACGCCTGAGATCTATCACTGAGATGCACAACCCCGGATCTTAGCAACTGGAAAGTTGCCCCTAGTCTGTCTAGTACCACGGCACTGCACAGCAACGGAAAGTTGCCCCTAGTCCAAATAGCACTGCACTGGAGATTACGATGAATGCTGATAGACAAAGATGACTGAGATGATCAAATGGACAAATTTGATCGGGGAAAAGTTTATGGCTGAACTTCAAGATGAAGTTGCCTACGTATCCCAAAGATGGGAATCAAGCCTTACGTAGTTCAGGCCCGGGTTCACTCGAGTATTTTCACTCTTCTTTTACGCTCTAACTTTTGCCAAGGCCACCCTTTGCAGGTTTTCAACCTTGCAAGCTTAGTTTTTATAATTTCAAAAAAAATTTATGCTCTGAGTTTTGCCTAGGTCGCCCTTTCGGGTTTTCAGCCTAGCGAGCCTCTCAAGGGTAATATTTCTTCAACTTGTCCATATTGATCGGCTGTGAGAACTCTAGGCCATCTAGATCTATCAGAACCACGGCTCCACCTGACCAGATAGACTTAATGATGTAGGGACCAGTCCAATTGGGTCTGAACTTGCCCCTTGGGTCGTAGATGGGAGCTCGGTTGTCCTTGAGCACCAAATCTCCTTCCTTTAGATTCCTGGACTTAACTTTCTTGTTGAAAGCCCGGGCAATTCTGCGCTGATAACCTTGAGCATGGTACAGTGCTTTCAGTCTCCTCTCATCAAAGAGCATGAGTTCCTCAAATCTGCTCTGCTGCCAATCTGCCTCGGCTATTTGACACTCAGCCAATACTCGCAAAGACGGAACCTCAATTTCGATAGGTACAACGGCCTCCATCCCATAGACTAATGAATACGGAGTCGCCCAGTAGAAGTTCTGATTGAAGTCCAGTAGCCCCACAGAGCAAACGGTAGCTTATCTGGCCAATCCCGATAGGTTTCCACCATCTTCTGCAGTATGTGTTTGATATTCTTGTTGGCGGCCTCAACCGCTCCATTGGTTTGCGGCCGGTATGTGGATGACTTATGAAAAGCCACGTTGTATTTTTCCAACAAGTCAATCACTTCCTTCTTGAAGTGGGAACCGTTATCTGAAATTATCTCGTTTGGGACCCCATAGCGACAGATGATGTTGTTTCTGATAAACTTCGCAACATGTGAAGCCTTCAACACCGCATAGGATTGGGCCTCGACCCACTTCGTGAAATAATCTATCGCGACCAGGATGAACTCATGCCCATTCGACCCCTTCGGAGTGACAGCCCCGATCACATCAATTCCCCAGACTGAAAATGGCCATGGCGAAGTCATATTGTACAGCTTCGACGGCGGAATGTTCATGCGATTTGCATGAATTTGACATTTGTGGCATCGCCGGACAAAATCGATACAATCCTCCTCCGTGGTGGGCCAGTAGTAACCCTGTTTGAGGATCTTCCGTGTTAGCATTACTCCATTCATGTGCGCACCGCATTCCCCTCCATGGATGGCCTCCATTAGACGCTTTGATTCTTCAGCATCGACACACAGCTTATGGATTCCCAGATGACCTCTCTTATACAGCTTACCCCCACAGATGATGAACTGAACGGCCATTCTTCTGATTGCCCTTTTATCCTTGGCATTTACCCCTAGCGGATATGCTTCCTTCTCCAAGAAATTCCAAATATCGTGGTACCAGGGGTTTTCGTCCTGAACCTCATCTATAGCAGCAATCGACTCGTAGGCTGGCGCAAATTTCTGGTCAATGATAACTGGACGCATCCGGACTCCGAACGGGATGTCTATCATGGAAGATAGAGTTGCTAAAGAATCTGCGAACCTGTTGTTCTCTCTTAGTAGATGAGCAGAGTTTAGCTTCTCAAACCGAGGAATTAACAAGTCCAAGGTCTGGTGATATATAATCATCTTTTCTTCTTTGACTTTCCAGTCTCCTTTTGCTTGAGACACAACAAGGTTCGAGTCCCGAATGACGTCCAACTGTCTTGCCCCTAGTTCCAGGGCTGCTTTTAGACCAGCAATGCATGCCTCATATTCTGCTTCGTTGTTCAAGACTTTGAACCGGAGTTTGAAGGCTAGAGGGATACGGGAATTGTTGGGTGTTATTAGCAACACTCCTATCCCATACCCGTACTGATTTGACGCTCCGTCAAAGTACATCGTCCAAGTTTCATCGTCGATGTGCAGAATGGCTTTGTCTAGGAATAAGTACTCCACTGCTTCACCCCCTTCCACTAGATGATCGGCTAAGAATTCTGCTACTGCTCTTCCCTTGACTGACTTGCGTGTCACATATTTCAAATCAAATTCGGAGAGCAACAGCAACCAACGAGCTAGCCTACCCATAAGTGCTGGTTGCTCGAAAAGATATTTGATGGGATCGAGTCGTGATACCAACATTACGGAGTGAGCTAACAGGTAGTGCCGCAGCTTCCTGGTAGCCCATACCAAAGCTAAGCAAGCCTTCTCCAACGGTGTGTAGCGAGTCTCATACTCTAGCATCTTCTTGCTCAGATAGTAGATGGCTCTCTCCACTTTGTCTTCTGATTCTTGCGCGAGCATGCAACCCATTGTAGTCTCACTTACTGAAAGGTACAATATCAACAGTTTTCCCGGCTCTAGTGGTGACAACACGGGCGGGTTCTGTAAGTATTCCTTGATCTGTTCAAAAGCAGCTTGGCATCGGTCGTCCCATTGGAATTTCTTACCTTTCTTCAGGAGACCAAAAAGTGGTTCACAAGTCAAGGTTAATTTTGAGATAAACCGTCTTATGAATTGCACTTTACCCGGAAAGCCTCGCACCTCCTTTTCAGTCCTTAGTGGTGGCATTTCTAAGATGGCCTTGATTTTGGAAGGGTCAACTTCGATGCCTCTCTGTGTAATCAGAAACCCCAGCATTTTTCCCGCTGTAACACCGAACGTACACTTCTGAGGATTTAGCCGTAACCGAAACTCTCTAATCCTTTGAAATAACTTTTGCAAGGCGGTGTAGTGGCCCTCTTTATCTTTGGACTTGGCAATCATGTCGTCCACGTACACCTCAACCTCTTTGTGGATCATGTCATGCAATATTGTGGTTACGGCCCGTTGATAAGTAGCTCCAGCATTCTTCAGCCCAAACGGCATGACTCTATAGCAGTATGTCCCCCACGGGGTGGTGAATGCAGTCTTTTCCCGGTCTTCAGGTGCCATTACTATCTGATTGTAGCCGGAGATGCCATCCATGAATGAAACCAAAGCATGCCCTGCTGTGAAGTCCACTAACTCATCAATATGCGGCAAGGGAAAGTCGTCCTTCGGACTGGCTCTATTCAAATCCCTGAAATCCACGCATACTCGGATCCTGTCATCCTTCTTCGGCACCGGAACGATGTTGGCCAACCAAGTCGGGTATTCGGATACCAGCAGGAAACCTGCATCGATTTGCTTGGTGACCTCTTCCTTAATCTTGAGAGCCCAATCCAGGCGGATCCTCTTGAGTTTCTGTTTAACGGGTCGGGCCTCGGGGTCAAGAGGGATCTGATGCTGTACAATCTCAGGATCGATTCCAGGCATGTCTTCGTAGGACCACGCGAAAACATCTTTGAAATCTTTTAATAAAGCGACTAAGCGCTCGAATTCCTCCGAAGACAACGTGGACCCGATCTGGACCAGCCGCGGGTCCTCTTCAGTACCAACATTCACAGTAGTGATTTCGTCAACTAACGGTTTAACAAATCTTTCCTGCTCTTGTTCAATTAAGCGTTGCAAAACCGGAGGAATTTCGTCCTCGTTGTTTTCGTCAAAATTTTGAAAGTCTGAGTTAATGCAATAAATCAAGGGCACAGAAAAGTACTCAGAAACCATAACTACTTGATTCTCATTAAGCACATCCAAATCGTCCGATTCTTTGGTTACAACAGACTCAAAAGAGAAAGAAAAAGACGACCTGGACAAGACTGTGGCATCCGGGTTATCATCCCCAGGATTACCAGACTCAGACTCAGTTGAGCTGGAACCTGATTCCGACTCACAAGACTCGGTGGAATCAGATTCCGGCTCACTACCTGACCTAGTGCTACTGGACAAAAATCCCTCTTCATATTGCCAAATGAGAGAGGGTGCGATAGATGCATCCAAAATAGTTACTGGTAGGCCCGCAGCCGTTTCATTCCCGATCACGCATACCGAGAAGTTATCCCCCAAGCACTTCTGGTCGATCAGAGGATCTGAAAGTAGACATGCCAGCGCTACCCCCATCTCAAGTTCGGTGTCCTCAGACTGCACTTTCTTGCTCTGCTCAGCCTCAGCCAATGGGTTCGTCTGCTCTTCGGCAACATCTTCCCCGGATAACTGCAGATCAAAGAAGATCTCAAAACCTGGTACGCGCTTCCTCTCCGCGTTCAGCCACGGCTCTGGAAAGCCATAAAACGGAAAGTCCTCCCCCTCCCGGACGAAGCGTCCGTTTAAGGTACCCTGAATAGGCCTATGCATCAGCTCAAAAGGCTTTCCAACCTGCTTTGCTCTAGCTCTCCCAGCCATTTCCTTCCCCTTCCTTATCTAATCTTCTTTGGTGGGCTGATAACCCAAACCAAAGGTATGGGGGTTGTGTGGCACTTCGGCCAATGCTGCGACGCCCTTCTGGCCGCTCTTTCCCAATCCCATCCAGGGGATGTGTTGAAGCTTGTTCATGAGGTATACAGATTGAGCACTGACATACACTCCCTCATTAACAGCCATGATGTTCTGCACAACCCGAGCCTCAGCTAAGGTAAAACCTGACATAAACACATCCTCCATGCCGTGCTCAATTTCCAAGACTGATGTAGATACCTCCGGAGGTGGATGGATCGATGAATTCCCGAAAACAATGGCTACTCCCTTTCCATAGGGGTATTTCACCATCTGATGCAGAGTGGACGAGACGGCCTTCACCTGGTGCAACCACGGCCGCCCCAAAAGCAAATTGAAGGTTGCCGGAACTTCTAAGACGTGGAAGTCTATCTCATGTTGTCCTGGCCCAACCTTGGTCTGGATTTTTACCGTCCCCATTACTTCCCGGCTCGTGTTGTCATACGCTCGAATCACCTGGGCTGTTGGTACAAAGTCGGCATTCTTTAAACCGATGGCATAAGTTGTCCTTGCCGGGCAGACGTTGATTGCGGACCCTGTGTCAACGAGTACCACGGGTATCCATTTATTTCTACACTCCATAGAGATGTGGAGTGGCCTATTATGGTTCGCACCCTCAGGTGGCAGCTCCTTGTCAGAGAAGGTTAACATCGGGGTAGCTCCTCCCGAGAAAACTAAGCCCACTAGCTGTTCGGGCGTGGTGTCTATAGAGAGCTTGGCCTTGTCCATGGCCGATAGAACAGCCTGTCTGTGCACTCGTGATGCCATAAGTAGTCCCCAGATGGAGATGTCTGCTTGTATCTTCTTCAGCTACTTCAGTACAGCTTCTTCTTCGATCTGTTTCTCTTTCTATCTCTCAGCTTCCTTATCCTTCCCAGATGCTTCTGGCTGGTCTAGGTGCGGGGGCTTGAAATACCGCCCGCTTCTTGTCATATGATCGACCTCACTGATATACCAGGTGTCATCTGGTTGATTGCTCCCCCAATCCTCATCTGTGTGGGCAAGACATAAATCGTCGTCTTCCCACCACATTCCGTCGGCAGCCCACAGGCACCTGTCCGGCCCCGGTATGATTGTATCCGAAGTATTTTCAGCCCACATGCTCGCAGCATCTTCTGTTCTTGTGCCCACAGCACTTTCGGTCCCCATGGGGGCTTTAGCTTTCCTTATTCTCTCAAAATCCCCAGATCTTTCTTGTTCCAACTGCGTTAGTACAGCTGGTTGTTCAATATTCCCTGCATTCACAATGCCCTAGTCCTGAGCAAAATTCTTCGTACCGGCGCTCTCCGGCAATCCATTTGACTTCCGGCCCTTCCGGCCACAACTGATATCCTCGCCCCTACCGGGCCCTGTTCTGGTTGGAACTCTTCCACAACGTCCGGTTGATCATCCAGCCACCCGATAGCCTCTGCCGATTCCTCGTAATCAAACCAGTTGACTGCCGCGTCCCCCGATTCTTGGTCGTTGAAAAATTGGAGGTTGGCAAAGTCCTCTTCCACAGCCGTCAAATCATTTTCTCCTTGCTCAAGTCTATCCCCCTGGATGACATACAGTTCTGCCCTCTCTGGCAATTCTACACTTGGCTCAACCTGGCCCACCGACAGAATGTACTCACTCGGATCGTAGGCTTCCCCAGCGACACTCCCAGACTGCTCAAACCCTGATTGAACAATTCCATCCTCTTCTGAAATCTCCTCTGTTCTATCTTTGCCAGTCACCCCCATTGGCTCGGGTTGGGTTCTGGAGATGTCCAACATGCACAAAGAATCAGTGCAGTCAGGAAGGAGCACCTCTGGCTTAGGTAGGTGGGATGGGGTGATATAGATACTAGGATCGTAAGACACGACCCCAGTCTGGATAAAGTTGATTTTGTTGCGAATGGGAGCTTGGTTATGCGGTGGGAGAGGGTTTGTTGTGACATTGGGTTTTTCTGGAGGCGCAATCACCTATTTGTCAATGAGATCCTGAATCTCGTGACGCAATCTAAAACAATGGTCAGTGTCGTGACCATGTTGTTGGTGATATGCGCAGTATTTTGCTGGGTCATGAGAGGGAGGGAGTGGATTTGGTAGTGGCCTCGGCTCCAAGGGCTTCAAATGCCTTTTCTTGATTAATACCCCTAGAGCCTCGGACAGGGGCATATACAATGGGGTGAAGGTTCTTTGGCCTCTGGGTTGGTATTTGGTGGTTTGTGTATTGCTTCCGGATGCACCGGAGAAAGGTGTGGCTGCATGGGTCTTGGAAGGGGATGGGGAATGGTGGTGACCATGCTCACCTCCGAAGCTCTTGCAGTTGCAGCGCCACTTGGGCCTGCATTGTTGTTGCGATTAAAGGTTCTCCTGGGCTGCTCTCTATCTTGGTCGATCAGACCCTGTTTCATTGCATCTTCAATTTGTACCCCCATCTTGTGCAGATCCGAAAAAGTGGGGAAGGGGAGTACAATCATTTTTTGCATCAATTTTGGCAGGAGATTGCGCATAATCATCCGAATCTGGTCCTTATCAGTGGGCCTTAAAGTCATCATTGAGGCCTTCGCCCTCCACCTGGTCACGAAATTCGAGAAACTCTCTTTGGGCTCCTGCCTTGTTGTTTCGAGGTCGCGTGTTATAATCTCGATTTCGGTGTTGTAAGAGTATTGCGCGACAAAGGCCTCAGCCATCTCATCCTAACTCCGCTTGACGTCATCCTCTAACTTCGCGTACCAGATAGCGGCCACACCCGACAGGGTCCGGCCGAACAGCGAAAGCTTCTGCAATCTGGTGAGGCCCATTGGCCGTAGTATATCTGAAAAGAGTCAGAGGTGGACCATGGGATCCCCAGATCCGTCGAAGCGATCGATTTGCGGCGTCTTGAAAATATCCGGCAGCGTCATAGCCACATCGGTATATCCGTCCTCGATATCCGGAATAGCCTTTACCCCTTGGGACTTTTTGAACAGCTTCTCGAGCTTGCTCAATTTCAATGCTGTTGGGTCTATTTCGAACTCGAAGGGAGAGTCCGGGTGGTTGATAGGCGTATGTGCCTTGGACAGTTGAGGTGGAAGCGGGGGCGGAGCTGGCCCCGTTGGAAGGTCTGTGTCCTCCTGGATGTTCTGGACATTTGGCAAGGTGTTTTGGATGTTTGGCAGGACATTCTGGACAGTTGGTGTTTGTTCGGGTAACGGGACCCCTGGTGGAGGAGGAGCTGGGTGTGAGGTTGATGTTCCGGCTTGCTGCTGGAGTCTAGTGATGAGCTCAGCCTGCTGGGCCATGATTGTGGCCTGCTGTTTAGAGAACTCCGCTTGGCGGACAGCGTCCTCCTGCATTTGCTTCATACTCTCTTGTAGCTGTCGCATCATTTCTTCCATCCCGGCCATATTCTGCTGATCTTGCTGACTGACTGGTATGTGTATCTCTATGGCAGAAACTGAGACCTCAGCTCGATTGTTCACTGCTAGGGTAGACCACTGCTCTGGTAACCTCTGCTCAGACACACTGCGCTTTCTTGGCCTCCGTCTGACAACCGGGGGTAGAGAATGAAACACTGGTTGCCCGTCAACCAGATCCTCAGATCGATTGAGTCGGCGACCTCTTGTCCAGAGTGCTTGGGGAATATCTGCTTGGTTCGAAGCAATTGTGCTAAAACTACCCCCCTAGCAAAAAGAGAAATAAAGCAATAAGGAAATAAATAACCAGATAAACGAACAGCATAACAGCTTAAAATAAACACACAACATACAGCTGGGCATAACAACACACGGTCGATAAGCTGAATACACACTGTCCTCTAACACTGATCATTATCCCTGAATCACTGTCCCCGAAAACTGAATCTGATACCCGCAGATAAACGATTCTCAAAATAACTGAACTGATGCCCGCAGGCCTGATGCTCAAACTCGCAAACTGATACATGCATTCCTGTAGAGACGCACTCTAAAAGCACATAACAGATAAGTGAGAGTCAAAACACCCCTATGGATTTCACTACGCACGCAGCGGCTTCAAACAACCTAAAATCGGGTAAGTAACCTGTCCTAGCTCGGAATGGTCACTATGGATTTCGATATGCACTAGGTCGAATGGTCAAAAGGGTGCCCCGGTAAAACTGGGGTTTGTGTTACCATACTGGCAGAGCCCGTAACCGGTAAGCCTTATGGCACGCAGCCTCTGGCAAACCGCTCAGGAATAGCAGATGGCAAACACGGTGTCCTAGGCGCACCAATGCAAATGCAATGCAAAGAAACAAGTAAGTGTAGTCAAAACAAGATATCATGAGTTCGAGTCAAGTTCTCTAAATCCCCAGCGGAGTCGCCAGAAACTGTAGACGTCCCCGAACGCCCTGAGAGGATGAGTCCCGTTCTGTTCATTTTGGGCTCACTACAATTCGGACTCAAATTGTCACGGTTCTCAATCTGAACCAAAGAGTCCAAATTCGGCAAATCGTTTTGAGAAAACTGATTTTTTGAAAGAAGTGCCAAACATGGACTGCTTTGCCAGATACAGAGTCGCCACCTAAATATTTTATTTTGGGAAATTTAGGAAACCCTGATTCGTGCCTAAGGCCACGTGTCCGTCATCACCAAAGTTGCCTCGGCTTAGGAACTTGGGTACGATTGGGGAAGGTCACTTCGTGAGCACCCCCGCTCGCCCGATCAAAGATCGGCCTTTACTAACCATGATATCTAGTTTTGAAAACATTATGCGTTCTTATTCCGGTTATTAGCCTAGATTTACTATGTGATGCGCACAGCATACAAGTATAGACTGGGTCGCCTGAATTGGAACAGAACATCCCTGTTTATTTTTTAAAGTGGTTTGCTACTCGCAAGTAGGCTTAAAATGCAGGTTTTGCCACCCTCAGGTGGGCTTTAGAAAATATGGTTTTGCCACTATCTAGTGGGCTTAAAACTCACAGTCAATGCATTACTCCAATTCAGATAATCCAGCCTTCACCCACAGGCATTCAGGCAGGTATATCACATAAGCATATAGCCTCATGGTAAGCATGCTATCATGGTAGTCACCCACACGCATGCAAGGATGCTAAAGCATAACCACTTACCGAGTACTTTAAGCCAAAGAAAGAAGCTAATTAGAAATTAATGCATGATCCTAACTATACAGAAATGCCTAATGCAACACATGCAAAATGCAACTATAGCAGGCTCGGCTATTCTAAAGATGGCATTTGAAATGCTACAATTAACAAGTATTCAACTTGGAATTGAAATACAATGCAGTTAGTATGATGCGCCGAGCCCGGTGCATGCAAAATAGATGAATGAATGCAAACATGCTATCATACTGTATGCTAATTAAAACATGCCCTATTCTAACCATCATAAGCTGGTAAATAAAAGGGAGAAAGACGTGGGGTTGGAAGACATACATCACACACACGCACACTTATTACAACATTGCCCTCGCGCGGAGGGTCCGAATAAATAATACAGTCCCAAATAAATAATACAGTCCGAATAAGTACAAAACCCTAATTAATTAACAAATTAATCTAGGAAAGCGGATAAAATAGCAGGCAAGCTATGGACCGCCCTAGCTCTGTTCCGGATGATGAATGATGCATGCTTGAGTTGCCTTGCGCGGAAATCCATTGCGATGCCCCGATTAGCCTCTGTTTACAATTAAGCCCGAAATATTGCGCGAAGCTCCAAAAGACTGCCGGTTTCTGATTTGCTGCAACAGAGAGCAAGAAAGGGGCATGGCAAAGTATTTTCACATATGTATGCACACCTCGATCCTCGTGTCACCAATCACGCATCTCGATGCATGATGGCCGAGGAGTCGAATTGCACGACTCAATATGAAATGAATGCACATATAAACACAACAAGACCGAGACTCCATCATGATTAATCTGGAGTGTCGGTGACCGGGAATTGAGACACGTTTCGTCACTTGGAGTACGAAACGTCCCTCGTTTCCCGTGTTCGGGCTAACTCCTATCCCAAACACAATGCAATGTGCATGACATGCATGAATGCAATCCTAACATGCAACCTAGCATACACAATGCTATGAAATGGCACACACAATGCTCAATGTAACATGGCTTACACAATGCTCTAACATGCAACCTAGCATACTCAATGCTATGGAATGGCATACTCAATGCAAGATGAGCTTACACAAATATGAGTGGACTTCAGCCACACTCACATGAGCGGCCATTAGATGAAAATGAGACAACCGAAATGCGTGCACACATGCACGCAAACCGAGGACCGAACCTAAGGCACCAAATGCCACTCTAACAAGTCATGGCAAGGCATGAAATATGGCATACAGACATGCAAATTCCAGCACTGAAACATGATGCAAAATGATCCCGAATCATGGATATATGTCATACAATGCATGGAATGGTCCCGAAACTCAAAACTAGGCACATGTATTGAACCACAAGTATGCAAAGCAAGTATTTTTTGACTATGAAGCATAAAGACAGAGCCAAGGCAGTCCCAAAACATGCACATTACTAGTTTATAGCATGGTCAAAATATGTTAACATGATGGGCTAAATCAACATACAAATTTGCTAGTAAGCATGGGTAACATGACATGTATGTGAAGCATGTGAGATCTCATCAAACCAGAAAAAATCAGTGAACAAAACATATGAAAATATGCCCAAATAATTGCTGAAATGCAGCCAACATGTGCAAAAATGATGAGCTCCTTTAGAGGGCCATGCAAGGAGTTATTAAGCACATACAAGATAGACATGTAACATGACAAGAACACCTCTAGAAATGGAATATGACAGCCCTAAAACTCACAAAATGGTCCCTGAAATCAATGTCGGAAACATGCAAAGAAAGGCCTCTTTGAAAGGCCTTGAATGGGATTTCTCTACACATGCAACATAGACATAAAATATGGCCAAAAGGGCCTTGGACAGAGCCAAGGCAGACCTTAAAACCCCCAGAATGAGGCCTGGAAAGTGACTTCAATGCATGCAAAATGGGGGTCCTTTGAAAGGCCAAGAAGGCCACCAAACAAGACAAGGAGAGAGGGGGTCACCCCCCTCTGATTTTGGCCTTCAAGAATACACCTAAGCCACTAAAAATCCACTGGATTTTAGTGGCTAAGAGGCCAAGCCATGGCCAATGCAAGTGCTCTAATGCATAGCCATAATCATGAAGGAATGAAGCATGCATAGGGGGAAGATGACCCCAAACAGAGAAGAGACCTTAAACAAACTCAAAGAGGAGGCCAAAACAAGACTTTTTCTAGTTTATATCAAGCCTCGAAAATATTCACAAGTAGGGCTAAAACGTGACACAAAAATAACCCTAAAAGAGAGATAGAGGGCAAAGGGCAGTAGATGGCCTCAAACAGCACAGAGCCCTTCAACAAAGTTTAAGTGGGGCTCAAAATAAGACACTTTACAGTTTGTCTCAAAGCCTAGAAATGCTCACAAATAAAGCTATTATATTATGCAAGATAAGCCCTAAAAGAGATATAAAGCACACAGGGGGAGTAGAAGACCTCAAACAGAAAAAAGTTCTGGATCAAACATGAAGATAAGCTCAAAATAAGACTATTTTCAGTTCAGGCCGAAGCCCAAAAATGCTTGAAAATAAGGCCAATCAATCATACAAAATAGGGCAAGAAAAGGGGAAATAGGGACTCACCCTTGAAGAGCCGATTTCCAGCAGCTTTTGGTCCAAGATTCTGAGCTTTCAACCTCTGCAAATGGCCTCCAAGTTGCTGGAATGGAGTGTGGAGGTGGTAGGCTATGAGTTGGTGTGTAAATGGTGCAAGGTCAAGGGTGTTTTGAAACTTCGATGAGAGAGATATGAAGGATTGTATACCAATGCCCCAGCTGATTTTCTAACCCTTAGAAATGAAGCTCAAGTGTTGGATTTATAGAGGAGAGAAGCCAAAAAAAATGAGGGAAAAACCAATTCAAATGGCCCTCCAGAAGGACAGACCCTCGGACAGAGGGTCTGGTGCAAAATAGCTGGCACAGCTGGAATGCACCAGGAGGGACAAAAATGGCCGGCCAGGTTCAAAAGGGCCAGGTGGCCGGCCAGCCAGGGGTCAAAGGGGTCAACAAGAATTGCTGGTCAGCCACCCCAAAAAGGTGGCCTCCCAGACGAGTGCAACACAGCTGTATGGTCAAAACCCAAAAAATGTGAACCAGGAGAGAGAAAAACCAGCTTTTTAGAGGGGTTCAAAAGGGTCAAGAACAATTGCTGGTCGGCCTACCCATATTGGTGGCCTCCCAAGTGTGTACAACACAATGATGTGGTGGAAAATCAGAAAAAGTTGCCCGGGAGTGGGAAAAACCAGTTTCCTAGTGAAGAAAACGGGCGATGAAGAGCGATGAAGAAATAAAACTGGTTTTTCAGAAAAATTACTGGTCTCCCACCCTCCTACAACCTTTCTAACAATGAAAATAAGGTCCTTGCCAAAAATGGACCAAGACGGATGCAAAACAAAGGTTCGAGGGCCGAAACACGCAGTTCGGGGCCCCGAAAGCAGGCTGTTAGGCACCAGAAGTGGCATTCGACCACGGAGCTGGTCTCTCGGGCCACAGTGTCCCTCAAAAGGGAGGAAACAAGGTGTGTGCCAAAAATCGGAGCAAACGGAGGTAGTTAAGCGGTCCCGAACCGAGGCACACGGCCGACGGCTCCGAAAATCGAAAATCGGGCTCCAAATGGGAAAAATGGCCTACGACCATGAAACGTAGCCTACGGCCACTGAGAGATGATCTACGAGACCTCTCCCTCCCTTCAGGAAGAGAAAATAAAGAAAACAGGGCCTGGTTCACAAACTGAGGCAAAGCACAAAAGAGTCCGGAAGTCCGGAGGCAAGGCTCGCAGCCGTGACTCCGCAACCTCAGAACGAGCACAATATGCAACATCACCAAGTGCTCAATCGGTGATGTCTGAGTCTTAAGGTCGGTCAAAAATGGGGTGTCCACAGTTGCCAAGAGTGGTTTGTGACTACCCCGATGTCTTTCCCGAGGACCTTACTAGTTTACCACCTCGCCGAGAGATCGAGTTCTCTATTGATTTAGTGCTCGACACGGCACCGATTTCTATAGCACCCTATAGATTTGCACCTACTAAATTGAGTGAGTTGAAGATTTAACTCCAGGAATTGCTAGAGAAGGGTTTTATCCGCCCTAGTACTTCACCTTGGAGAGCACCAACTCTCTTTGCTAAAAAGAAAGATGGAGCGTTGTGACTTTGTATAGATTACCGGAAATTGAACCGGGTAACTGTTAAGAACAAGTACCTAATACCTTGTATCGATGATCTGTTTGATCAGTTGAAAGGGTCTTGTTGCTTCTCTAAGATAGACTTGAGATCAGGTTATCATCAGTTGAGAGTAAGAGAGGAGGATATCCCAAAGACAGTATTCCGTACACGGTATGGCCATTATGAGTTTCTAGTGATGCCTTTTGGACTAACCAATGCTCCAGCTATGTTTATGGACTTGATGAACCAAATCTTTTGTGAGTTCCTAGACCATTTTGTGGTCGTCTTTGTGGACAACATCTTGATTTACTCACCCTCTGAGGAAGAGCACGAGAAACACTTGCGAGTGGTGCTTGAGTTGCTTAGAGCCCATAAACTGTATGCTAAGTTAGGGAAGTGTGAGTTCTAGCTGACAAAAGTTAAGTTCTTAGGCCATGTGGTATCCGGTGAAGGGGTGATTGTAGATTCATCCAAGATAGAGGCAGTGCAAGATTGGGCACAACCTAAGAATGCCTTTGAAATTTGTAGTTTCTTGGAGTTAGCCGAGTATTACCGTCGGTTTGTGAAGGATTTCTCTAAGCTAGCCTCACCTTTGACTAGGTTGATGAGGAAAGGAATCAAATTTGTATGGAGTGTGACTTGTGAGAAGTCATTTCAAGAGGTTAAGGTTAGACTTACCACTACTCCAGTCTTGATTATTCCGGAGAGGGGTTTAGGCCATTCGGTATATTGCGATGCCTCATAGGAAGGTTTGGGTTGTGTATTGATGCAAGAGGGGAATTGTCACGACCCAAACCCGCCCCTATAGGTTTAGCATCATAACCGGCCAGTAATCCTGGGATTATCGAAGGCCTCTGAGACAGATTAACATAATATTAGGGACTAGCGGAAGCAAATAACAATATACAATGTCCATTGAGTTGTGCAGACTTATATGAGACAGAAAAATTTTAAACTTTTTATATACATATATATACATTATCTTTAAGTCATCATATATATACAGATTAGACAAAAAGGGACTTAGCCTTATTTACAAAATACACAAGACTTGTTCAACCAAACACGAAAACAAAACTTAAACTGTAAATCACATAACGATAACCACTTGACATATCCGGAACCTCCACGGGAGGCACATAGGTTGGCTGACAAAAACAAATTCTAGGTAAATGCCTCTAAGCCTGGTCACGCGCCTGATCACCTACATACATAACTAATACAGTGAGGTAGAGCCCAGTGAATAATAACAGAGTAAAGGGTTTTAATGAATGATATCTATACCAAATTCAAAAATCATAATTCAGATTCATAACAGATTCATATTCATATTCATATTCTTGCTTAAAGCAAATATAGAAATCAGAGTCCATGCTTAATCATACGTGATACATCCCTTAGCATTAATAGAGCAGACACAGAACAGATGCAGACACGTGAGGGTTACGAATAACCAGTTCCATAAAGGAACCTCTAGATCCGGGTAACAGAGAATAAACACGCTGAGCCCCATGATGGAGCCTCCGGTACGAGTAACAGAGTGCAGACATATTAAGTTCCATGATGGAACCTCCGATACCGGGTAACAGCCAACAGATATCACATGATGCTAAGGATGTCACGAATACATATCAGAAATTGGACAACCATTCAATGTACAGAACATATCATTTCAGATAACAGATCTTAATTCATCACACAGAAAATAAATAAAGTTGAACATAGCTTTACTATGTTATTACTCACAGATAGTTGCAGAAGCAAATCAGACAGACTGGACATATCAGATAAATCAGGTAGACAATGGCGCGTGACCGACACAAGCACATAACATATACACATTGAAATACAATATTACTTCCTTGATCAAACTTGACTTTTCTAGTCTTTTTTTTTTCTGTCTAAATAGTCCGAAGTTCTACTACGCTTATTCTTTCTCATTCAAATAAACCGGGTTCTTATTTCACATATTCTTTCATTACTAAGTCACTCTTTTCCAAATAGATTGATCTTTTACTTGGCTTCTTAAACAATTACCACTAGATCAATGATTCATTCTTTAACTAACTAATTTATGTTGATTGGTAGCTTATTAATCTTTATTGAGTCACAAATCATGTCTAGAATGCTTGGAAAGGGATGAGAATAAAAATGTGAACTAAATGCAATTTTCTAAAATATGCTGAAAAGGGGTCTCTGCTCCGCTCGAGCGCCAGTTTGGTCGCTCGAGCGGACTGTAAAATTTGAAAAACTTCTGGGAGCTCGATTTTCATGCTCGAGCGAGACTTTCCTCACTCGAGTGGACAACGTAAATTCTGGAATTTCCAAAATTGCAACTAAAGTTCAAATTTGATATTCAAAGCCTCAAAACATGTATTTTTGGCACACAAAAATGGGAAACCATTGCATAATTTAGTAAACACTTTCAATTAGAAAACATTCATTCAAAATCATGCTCCAATTGCCCAAATTTAGTTTTAATTCATCTTCTTTATATCAACCCACAATTCTAAAATATAAATTAGACTTCCCAACCTCTTGAAATTCCATGATGTATGTAATACAAATAGATCCAATTTTACTATTAATAACAAAATCAACTTAACTATGAATTACGCAAATCAATTTCTTAGAAATTCAACTTAACCCAATCTTTAATGAAATACTTAATTTATAATCATGGTTGTTCTAAAATGTATCTAAATTGAATAAAATTCTTAAATTACATTACATGCATGGATTTAAATAAAAATCTAATTATAAAATCAAAATTTTAGGATTAATTCCAAATTTCCATAAACTTGATTTTCTTAAAACATTTCCTTTGTCTCTTCAAAATATGAACTTGAATGGCTCAATTCCCTTAAAACTCATGTATTACAAGAAAATACTACAAAATCAAATCAAAACAATTAATTTTCCAAATTAATTTCCACAACTATGAGTCTACTAAATTTCTTACTTAAAACCTTATTTCTTACAAAATCCATGAGACTAATTCCATAACTTTCTTAATTCATGATGCATGGAGGATTATCAAAAACATGAAATTAAAGTTATAAAACTCTTAGAAAATATTTGCATGTGTGAAATTAGGGTCAAAATTCAAACCAATTACATCCAAAATTCCTTTAATTCAATATTAAGTTGAAAATGTTCATGAATTCATAATTTCCCAAAACTTTCTCTCCTTATACCCAAACATGAAATTAATTCTCCAACTTTCTTAAAGATTCACTGATGCATGTAAAGATGAAGTCCAAATTCATGAGGAATAACACAAATTAAACCTACTTGATAAATTTTCCCAAACTCATTTCCTTAATCTCAAGCTTAACTCAATTTATTTTAACCTCAATTTAATTCATAGTTATAGATGTTTCAAAATATGTTTAATTTGAGTCAAACTCTTAGATTACATTTCATGCATGGGTTAATAATTAAAATCAAAACCCATATTTATTCTTTAATTCTTCCAAATTACATGCATGTAGAAATAAGGCCCAAATTCATGCACGATTACAAAAATTAAATGCAAAATAATTAATTTCTAAATTGATTTTCATAATCATTAACCTAACTCATTTGTATGGGCCAAATCTTTAATAAACCCTTAGAAAATAATGATGCATGTGAAATTAAAACTCAAATTCATCAAAGGTGACTAAAAACCATACTCAAAGATGAGTTTCTAAATCAATTCCTTAATTCTTGAACTTAATTTTCTTCATTCTTTTCCTTGATTCCCTCATATTATATGTATTTAAACTCAATTACCTCATAAATTTAGGTGTTGAAGAGATTGCCTATAAACATTGGGTTAGAATTTCTTACCTATTAGTCTTCAAGATCTTCCTTTATCTTTAATCCCTAGCTTTCCATCAAATTCCTTCCAGCCAGAACATTGAATGAGCTTTATCTCTCTCTCTCTCTCTCTCTCTCTCTCTCGGATTCTTTTGTTCCAGCCGAACAGATTGACAATAGCTTTAAGTTCCCAACTCTTCTTGATTTCACTTATTATTATTTTATTCTTTTCATTTAGTGGGACACTTGGCCTGATTCAGATTATATTTAGCTTAATTAACCATCTGAAATTTTAATTAGTTATGTAAAATTCTAACCCAATTAATCATGATTAAGTACAAATCTCACTTAATTTAATTAGTCTAATTTAACTTTCTTTAGAGCCCAATTAACTATATTTAAATTTATTAATCTGAATCAGATTCTTAATCAAGCTCTCAAGAGGCTCCAAATATTAAATTAAACCCATTGTCATCGTCAATTTTGATTTCTCAAACTATTTAGGCTTTCAATTTCTGACCCAACTTTAAATTTCCGTCAATAAATTACATATTCAAATTGGACACCCTATAAATAAATATAATTCGTAATAATCACCATTCTCAATCTTCATAATTTAATTAACTTGATTAACTCCAATTAGGATATAATTAATCGAATCTCAATTTTACTAAACTGAATCGAATATTTAATTAAACTCCCAAATGGGTCCGTAATTAAGATTAAATTGATTCAACTTCCTAACCTCACTTCCTTAAGCCATTTGGACCCTTAATTTCCAATTTCAAAATAAATCTTTAATAGAATCATATATGAATCAATCTCCATAATTTTCGTGAATCCCAGGTTAAATTATAATACTTGGCAATTAAATTTCAAATCGTCTTAATTAATTAAGTACTAATCATTATACGTGATGAGGTCGTTACAGGAATGTAATAGCCTATGAGTCATGGCAGTTGAAGATACATGAGAGGAATTATCCTACCCATGACCTAGAGTTAGCAACGGTGATTTTTACCTTAAAGATTTAGAGGCACTATCTATATGGTGAAAGATTTGAGGTGTTTTGTAATCACAAGAATCTAAAATATCTATTTACACAGAATGACTTAAATTTGAGGCAAAGAAGGTGGATGGAGTTTATAGAGGATTATGATTTTCAAGTTGCATTATCATCAAAGGAAGGCCAATGTTGTAGCCGATGCTTTGAATAGGAAATCAATTAGCAGTGTAGCTTGTATCGCCATCCGAGAATGGGAGATGTTGGATACTCTTGGTGAGTTTGACTTGCATTTGGGACAGTCTATTGAGTCTGCAGCCTTATTTTCAGTGGTTGCATAACTTACACTTGTGAACCGAGTGTTAGAAGCGCAAAGAGGTGACCTTGAGTTAGAATCCCCACCAGAGTGTGAGATACTGTGAGAGAAGGTTTCCAATAGGAAGGTAGAAAAAGGCTTGACTGTGTATCCTGACCAGAGTGTGAGACACTGTGACCGTTTGTTCATGCTGGAGTCTTGCCAAGAGGAAGTACTCCGAAAGTTTCACCATTCACGCCTTGTGGTGCATCCGGGAGGCACAAAGATGTATCACAACCTTAGTCGCCAGTTTTGGTGAAGAGGTATGAAGAAGGATGTAGCCGGGTTTGTATCGAAGTGCCTTACTTGTCAGTAAGTGAAAGTCAAACATCAGAGGCCAGCGGGTTTGTTGCAACCCTTGCCTAAAGTTGAGTGGAAGTGGGAATATGTCATGATGGATTTTGTTGTGGGCCTTCCGAGGACTCAACGAGGTAGTGATGCTATTTGGGCGGTAATTGACCAGTTGACCAAGTCGGCGCACTTTATATCTATATGTGTAAGCGATTCGGTACACTATCTTGCCGACATTTACATTAGGGACATAGTGAGGTTGCACAGGGTCCTTGTAACGATTGTTTCGGATAGAGATTCGCGTTTTACAGCTCGGTTGTAGCAGAGCTTGCAGAGTGCCTTGGGCACTAGATTGACCTTTAGCACTGTGTATTATCCTCAGACTGACGGGCAGTCCGAGCATACCATTCAGATTCTTGAGGATATGTTTCGAGGTTGTATCCTTGATTTTAAGGAGTCATGGGAGAGGCACTTGCCCTTAGTAGAGTTTGCCTATAATAACAGTTTCCAATCGAGTATTGGCATGGCATCATTTAAGGCCTTATATGGCCAACCGTGTAGATCTTCGATGTGTTGGGCCGAGGTGAGTGATAGACCTTTGTTGGGTCTAGAGTTGGTTTGGGAAACGACGGAGAAAGTGGAACTTATTCGTAAGAGGTTGGTTACAGCTCAGAGTCGCCAGAAAAGTTACATCAACCGTAGGAGGAGACCTTTGTCATTTGAGGTGGGAGATTATATCTTTTTGAAGATATCAACTAGGTGGGGTTCGATGAGATTTGGGAAGAGTGGGTAGTTATTCCCTCAATTTATTGGGAATTTTGAGATCCTTGAGCAGATTCAAGATGTTTCTTACCATTTGGCGTTACTGCCACAGTTTTTTGGGGTTCATGACGTGTTTTATATTAGTATGCTTCAGAAGTATGAGTCGAATCCATCGCATGTGTTGGATTGGACCGACTTAGAGGTAGATGAGCACTACAAGAATTAACACTTTTGGCAACAAAAAAATTGGTCGCTAAAAGTCTATTTTTGGTCGGCAAAAGTTATCCGCGACCAATTTTTTTGGTCGCTACTTTGGTCGCCAATTGAGGGTCGGCAAAAGTAATTCACGACCAAAATTTTGATTGGTCGGCAAAAGTTGGATTTGCCGACTAAATTTTTGGTCGCTAAATATTTAATTACCGCGACTAATTCATTTTGTCACTAAAACACTTTGGTAGCGAAAAGTGATATTTTCCCGACCAAATATCTTAGTCGCCAATTGACACATTTCGCGACCAAAAAGTTTGGTCGCCAATTATCACATTCAACGACCAAAACAAAAGGTCGCCAATTGTGACATTCCACGACCAAAAAATTTGGTCGCCATTTGTTACTTTTCGCGACCAAAACTTTTGGTCGGCAAAAGTAAGTTTCCACGACCAAGAGCTGTTTTGGTCGGCAATAGATGTATTTTTTGCGACCAAAACTCTTGGTCGGCAATTGTCATTTTTTGCAAAAAAAATTATTTATTTGTCGCGACTAATAAATTGGTCGCCAAAGCAGGAAAATAATACACCTGTAATTCCTAATAATTCATTCAATCCATAATAAACCTATAATTTTAAAGCATCATTCAAATTAACTGAATCATTAACATTCGACACAATACATAATTCATTAACATTCGATACAATACAACTATTCTAAGTTTTCATTCACAAGTCACATCCATCTAGCATAACAATTTGAAACATAACTATTTGTTATCCATGCGCAGCTATCAACAAATAAAACTACTAATATTTGTTATCCATACACATCCATCCAAAAATATTTAATCCTCCCAAAAATGCTTATACTGCCAAGTAGTCTTGTACAATTTAGCTTCGTGCACGAGATCATCCATCATCCATCTATACCAAAGAAAATGAGAAATAATGTTAGGTTTGTTTTTAATGAAAATATTTGAAATGGGTAATTAAATTATCAATTTCAGAGAATCGTAAGTTCAAATCAAAATTTCTAACTCATTTGCAGGTAATTAAATTATCAATTTGAGAGTATAAGCTGCTAATTACAAATTTGAAATGGGTATTAACAGATTGGACAATGAGACTCATGTTTACACAGAGAAAAGTGCAAGGTTCATATATGGTCATGGCAAACACAATCAAGCTTGACAAGCACAGACAGACTGTAGACGTCCCCGAACGCCCCGGGAGGATGAACTCCCGTTCCGCTCGTATTGGGCTCACTACAATTCAGGACTCAAATTGTCACGGTTCTCAATCTGAACCAAAGAGTCCAAATCCGGCAAATCGTTTTGAGAAAACAGATTTTTAGAAAGAAGTGCCAAACATGGACTGCTTTGCCAGATACAGAGTCGCCACCTAAATATTTTATTTTGGGAAATTTAGGAAACCCTGACTCGTTGCCTAAGGCCACGTGTCCGTCATCACCAAAGTTGCCTCGGCTCGGGAACTTGGGTACAATTGGGGAAGGTCACTTCGTGAGCACCCCCGCTCGCCCGATCAAAGATCGGCCTCTACTAACCATGATATCGAGTTTTGAAAACATTATGTGTTCTTATTCCGGTTATTAGCCTAGATTTACTATGTGATGCGCACAGCATACAAGTATAGACTGGATCGCCTGAATTGGAACAAAACATTTCATGTTTGTTTATTTGAAAATGGTTTGATGGTGCTACTCGCAAGTAGGCTAAGACGTGGATTTGCCACCCTCGGGTGGGCTTAGAAAACATGATTTTGCCACTATCTAGTGGGCTTTAAAACATACATTTTAACAAATTGTTCCAATCCAAATAACCCAACCTTCACCCACAGGCATTCAGGCAGTTATATCACATAAGCATTTAGCCTCATGGCAAACATGCTATCATGGCAGTCACTCACACGCATGCAAGGATGCTAAAGCATAAAAACTTAGCAAGTACTCCAAGCCAAAACAGAAGCTAATTAGAAATCCATGCATGATCCTAATTATACAAAAATCCCTAATGCAACACATGCAAAAATATAACTATAGCAGGCTCGGCTATTCTAAAGATGGCATATGATGATGCTACAGCTAACATGTATTCAACTTGGAATTGAAATACAAATGCAGTTAGTATGATGCACCGAGCCCGGTACATGCAAGACAGATGAATGAATGTAAACATGCTATCATACTGTATGCTAATTGAAACATGCCCTAATCTAACCATCATAAGCTGGTAAATAAAAGAGAGAAAGACGTGGGGTTGGAAGACATACATCACACGCACGCACACTTATTACAGTTGTGCCCTCGCTCGGAGGGTCCGAATAAATAATATACAGTCCCGAATAAATAGTACAGTCCCGAGTAAATACAAAACCCTAATTAATTAACAAATTTAACTAGGAAAGCAATGAATTGGCATGCAAGCCAGGGACTGCCTCAACTCTGATCCGGACGATGAATGATGCATGCTCGGGTTGCTTTGTGCGGAGAATCCCTCGCAATGCCCCGGTTTGCCTCTGTTTGCAATTGTTCTTGGAATGCGTGTCAGACTCCGGAAGGCTGCTGATTCTTGATTTGCTGCAACATAGAGCAACAAAGGGGCATGGCAAAGTATTTTCACATATGTATGCATGACTACTCTTCGGGGAGTGTAGTCCTCAATCCTCGTGCCACCAATCACGCATCTCGATGCATGATGGCCGAGGAGTCGAATTGCACGACTCACTATGAAATGAATGCACATATGGACACAACAAGGCCTAGACTCCATCATGGGTAATCCGGAGTGTCGGCGACTGGGGAATTGAGACACGTTCCGTCACTCGGAGTACGAAACGTACCTCGTTTCCCATGCTCGAGCTAACTCCTATCCCGAGCACAATGCAATATGCATGACATGCGTGAATGCAACTAAGATACAACCTAACATGCACGATGCTATGAAATGACATACACGATGCACGAGGTAACATGGCATACACAATGCGCTAACATACAACCTAGCATACGCAATGCTATGAAATGAAATGGCATACACAATGCACAATGGACTTACACCAACATGAGTGGACCTCAGCCACACTCACATCAGTAGCCATAAGATGAAAATGAGAATCTCGAGATGCGTGCACGCATGCACGCAAACCGAGGACCGAACCTAAGGCACGAATGCCACTCTACCAAAGCATGGTAAGGCATGGAACATGATATGCAAACAAGCAAATTTCAGCACTGAAATATGATACAAAACAGCCCCGAAACATGGAAACATGGTACCCGATGCATGAGATGAACCCCGAAACTCAAAACTAGGCACGTAGAATGACTTATAGCTATACAAAGCATGCATTATTTGACCATGAAGTATGAAGAAATAGCCAAGGCAGTCCCAAAATATGAACATTTCTAGTTCAAAGCATGGCCAAAAGATGCTAGCAAGATGGACTAAAATAGCATGCAATTTCGACTAGCAAACATGGTTTACATGGCAAGTATATGACGCACATGGAATCTGACCAAACCATCAAAAATCAGTGAATAAATTACATGAAAATAGGCCCAAATAACCACTGATATGCAACCATGGCATGCAAAAATGATGAGTTACTTTAGAGGGCCATGCAAGGAGTTATTAAGCACATACAAGATAGACATGAAGCATGACACAAAAAACTCTGAAAATCAAATATGATAGTCCCAAAACTCACCATATTGACCCTAGAAAGTGACTCCAAAGCATGCAAGATAGGGTCTCTTTGGAAGGCCAATAAGGCCACCAAACAAGTGAAGGAGAGAGGGGGGTCACCCCCCTCTGATTTGGAGGCTCAAAACAGTGTCTTAGCCACTGAAAATCCACTGGATTTCAGTGGCTAGAAGGCCAAACAAAGCATGCAATTGAAGCTTAGATGTAAGGCTCAAAACAAGAGGCAATTAAGCATACGAGAAAGCATATGACCTCAAAAAAAAATGGAACCTTAAACAAACTTGAAGATGAGATTAAAACAAGATATTTTCAGTTTATGACAACTCTCAAAAATGAACACAAATGGGGCCAAACTATCATGCAAAAATGGGCCTAAAAGAGGGATAAAGAGGCAAGAAGCAGCTGCTGGCCCCAAATGGCAAAGAGCCCTTCAACAAAGTTGAATAGGGGCTCAAAACAAGGCACTTTACACTTTACATCAAGTATCAAATATGCTTACAAGTAAGGATACAATATGATGTAAAAATGGCCCTAAAAGAGAGATAGAAAGCAAGAGGAAGTAGCTGGCCTCAAACAGTGAAGAGCCTTTCAAAAAAGTTGAAGAGGTTCTCAAAATGAAGCACTTTACGGCTTGGATCGAAGCCCAGAAATGCTTAAAAATAGGTCTAACATATCATGCAAGAAATAGCCATAAAAGAGGGATAAAGGGAAAGGGGTAGCAGGTGGCTTCAAACAGAGAAAAACCCTTGATCAAACAAGAAGATGAGCTCAAAAAATGACTATTTCTAGTTTGGGTCGGAGCCCAAAAATGCTAGCAAAAGGAGCTAAAATATAGCACAAAATAATGTGAAAAAGGGGGGAATAGGAGCTTACCCTTGTAGAGCCAACTTCCAGCAGTTTTTGGACTGGGTTTGTGAGCTCTCAACCTCTGGAAATCAGCTTCAAAGGGCTGGAATGGAGTGTGGAGGTGTGGCACTATGGGTTGTAGGGTAAATAGTGCAAGAAGCTTAGGGTTTTAGAGCTTGGATGAGAGAGAGAGAGAGGGGATTGTACGTAAAAAGCTCTAAACAAATTTTGTAACCCCTGAAAATGAGCTAGGGGGGCTGGTTTTATAGAGGAGAGGAGTGGAGAAAAAATGGGGGAAAATGAAATTCAAATTTCCTCCCAAAAATAGGCCTAAAAGAGAGATAAAGAGGCAAGTGGTAGCTGCTGGCCTCAAAACGAAGAGAGCCCTTCAACAAAGTTGAAGAGAGGCTCAAAACAAGACATTTTACAGTTTACATCAAGCCACGAAACAGCTCACAAATAAGCCTAAAATACCATGCGAAAATAGGCCTAAAAGAGAGTTAAAGAGGCAAGTGATAGTAGGAGACCTCAAACAGCAAAAGGTCCTTAATCAAACATGAAAAGGAGCTCAAAATATGACTATTTACAGTTTGGGTCGGAGCCCAAAAATGCTTGCAGGCAAGGCTGAGATATAGAGCAAGATAGGAACAAAAAAGAGGGAAAAGAAGCTTACCCTTGAAGACCAATGGACCAGCAGCTCTTGGTCTGAGAAATGGTGCTCCTAAGCTCTAAAAAACAGCTCCAAGTTATTGGAATGGATGGTGGTGGGGTGTATACCAAAAATCGGGGCAAACGGAGGTGGTTAAGCGGTCCTGAACCGAGGCACACGGCCGTCGGCTCTGAAAAACCGGAAACCGGGCTCCAAACAGGAAAAATGGACTACGACCACGAAACGTAGCCTACGGCCACTAAGAGATGATCTACGAGACCTCTCCCTTCCTTCGAGAAGAGAAAACAGAGAAAACGGAGCCTGGTTCGCAAACCGAGGCAAGACACGAAAGAGCTCGGAAGTCCGGAGGCAAGGCTCGCAGCCGAGACTCTGAAACTTCTGAACGAGCACAATATGCAATATCACCGAGTGCTCAATCGGTGACGTCTGAGTCTTAAGTTCGGTCAAAAATGGGGTGTCTACAGTTGCCCCTCTTTGACAGAACTCGAAAGTCATAAGTGACGGGAGTGAATGTCAAAGCCCAGAGACGACCCATTTTTGACACGGCCGAAGACTTAGACAAACAGGTGAGATAAACAGAGATGTGCCCGCAGACGCGCCCGCAGGCAGGGGGGGCAAAATGCAACTGGCAATGCAAGACGCCGAAGGTGACTCAATGATCATGCAAATGCAGCAAGCTGTAATGAAGCACATATTCACAATAGATGCAACAGTTTTAAGCAAGAATGCAAAGCAACAACTACATTTCATGCGGTTAAGAATGCGGAGAATTATTCAATTCTCGCCACGTCTCACACGGAGAAGATACAATACCTGCGCGGTTCGTCTGGTCGCACCAGCCTCAAATGAACCGTACATACAATATCGTGCCTCATGGTGCTGGGGGATCTCTCGCTTCTTCTTGGTCGAACCACAGGTGCTACTTTTCTCCCTGACTATGGTTGCAGCTTTCCCTATTCTCCAACAGGGTGACAGATTGGTTGATTCAGTATCCAGAATTGAGGCGCACAGATCTGCTATCTCAATCTATGGGGCTGCCATAACAGATTTCAAGCCGAGGATATACCCCTGGGTATTTAAACCAGACTTTAGTCTTGGAAATCCCGAACCTTTGCGTTCTAGGCATGAGCCATTCGAACTCTAGTTTCCACCATCTCAGTTGGTCTCCTAGGAACTCACCGCAAACACAGGCAGGTGGCTATACCAGACCACCGGAAGTCATTCGGGCACGACAAACACCAAAGGAATTGCACCTTTAGAGGATTTAAGGTCTCCTAGACCGGAGAGTGCACAAGATAGTGCGACGAAATGCAAGTAAAATGCAAGTACGATGCGCAAAACAGCGCGAATGATGATGCAGGATTTAAGGTCTCCTTAGACTGGAGGATTTAAGGTCTCCTAGACCAGGGAGTGCAAGGCAGTTTGAGCAATGCAATGCACTAACAAGTGCAGGTAAGATGCGCAAGAAAACGCGAACAATGCAATGCACCAACAGGTGCAGGTAAGGTGCGTAAGAAAGTGCGATGCAAGTTCAAAGCAAAAGATACAAGCATTTTCCTTTATGCATGATGAGAGTATGTAATGAAATGCACAGGATAGTGCAATGCGCAAGAAAGCACGAGTGCACAAGACAGTGCGATGCGCTAAACAGTGCAATGCGTTAAACAACGCGAGTGCACAAGATAGTGGGAATGCACAAGAAAGCGCGAGTGCACAAGATAGTGCGATGCGCCAAACAGCGCGATGCGTTTAGACAACGCGAGTGCACAAGATAGTGCGAGTGCACAAGACAGGTGCGAATGCACAAGATAGTGCGATGCGCCAAACAGCGCGATGCGTTTAGACAACACGAGTGCACAAGATAGTGCGAATGCACAAGATAGTGCGATGCGCCAAACAGCACGATGATTTCAAATGCACAAGATAGTGCGATGTGATATGCAAAGCACAAATAGCGCGATGAATGCAATGCACAAGACAGTGCGATGAGGTGCACAAAATAGCGCGAATGATAAACTGCACAGAATAGTGCGATGCGCAAAATAGCGCGAATGATAAACTGCACAAAACAGTGCAATTGAGGTGCGCAGAATAGCACGAATGATTAGAAATGCACAAAACAATGCGATTGAGGTGCGCAAAATAGCGTGAATGATTAGAAATGCACAAGACAGTGCGATATGCTAAACAGCGCGAGTGATTTGAAATGCACAAGACAGTGCGATACGCTAAACAGCACGATACGCTAAATAGCGTGAGTGATTTGAAATGCACAAGATAGTGCGAGTGAGATACAACCACAAGATGCACAAGAAAGTGCGAGTGAGATACAACCACAAGATGCACAAGACAGTGCTAGTGAGATACAAAGTGTAAGTGCACAAGACAGTGCGAGCGAGATAAAAATGCACAAGAAAGTGCGATAAAATGCATCTTCTATGCAAGTATGGGGGCATTTTTCATGCAAAAGATACGAGCATTTTCTATGCAAGTATGGAAGCACATTCTATGCAATATTGAAAGCAAGCATATTCTATGCATGAAACAAGCAAAGCATATTCTATGCGGAATCATAACGACGCGCGGCACGCATGCAACAACAGTGTATATGAAAGTTCACATTCTATGCAGTAGAGGAGCATCAAATATGTACTCTGGTGCCTTTGATTTGCCTCTTAGAGGACTTCGCAACACACTCAGCTCAAAAAGGGCACACCCTGTTCATATTGGCGAGAGATAACATCTGCTGCTGCTTTAATTGCCATTCTGACTTGAAGCATGCTTAAGCTTGGAGTAGAGGCACACTCATTCTTCGGAGCACTGACAAGGCCTGAAGAGGTACATATGGAATGCAATCTCAGAATTTTCTGAAGGTGAAACACACTCAGATGCTCAAATTTTCCTTCTTTTCTTTTGCTTTGCAGCCTGGAACCCACATAGCTTCAGATAGGTCCTTGTTTTACCGTTCACACTTATCAGGGGTGGACCCTGCAGTTTTATGAAAGAACAAATCCTGTTTTGCACAAATGTGGAGAATGGCACAGCACTCTGAGCACAAGATGATTTTTTTGAAATTGAGAAATGAGTTCTCGACCGAGTATTGAGCCTACAATCTGAACACAGCGAAAAAGACTCAATAATGGAAAACAAAAGGTAAACAACCTAAACACATCGAGACACACTCGGACTGACTCAAAACAAGATCGAGACAAAACAAAAGACACAACACTCAGACGTGTTACAAAGATGAGAGACCTCTCAGTACGCGAGGAGCCAGTTTCTCCGGGTATTATTTCCCACCCCTTTCTCATTTGTGATTCTCACATCACTCGGCCCTCAAGCTCTGTTTTTCTAAAAAAAGCCCTTTCCTCACTTTTTCTCTCAGCGCACACTTCTCTATTCTTCAATCTCTCATTTTAAATCCCTCCCCTGGGCGGTTGATAGATAAACAGAAAGTTGTGGTCTCTTGCCCCTAGCATTCCGCTAGATTCTTCTTCTTCTGTACGCAGCTAGTGAGTTTCTCCCACAGAGGGGCTGTGCTACAACTGGGTGTGCAGCAAATCTGCAGCTGACATCGGTTGACGATGCTCTGCTGGGGAGTTTGGATGTGATCAGATTTGTCTAGATGAGGGAGTGGAATATCTTGATCCATTCCAGTTCGTGCTTCGCACTTGGCTCGACACCTCGTTGCTCGGAGGGTGTGAGAGCTTTTCGCCCTTTTGTGGTTAGCTTCAGTGGTGCCCCTTTTCCGGCAGGTATGATGCCCTTCTTGGCAAGTATGTTGACAATGGGGAAAGACAGAAAGCCTGACTCAACTGTGCCCCTAGTTTCATCATTTGGACATTTTTTTGTTTTAGTTTTCTCCTAAAAAAATTTTGACCAAAATGAGAGTTAGATTAACATGCTTGTTCAACTTTTTGATTTGAAATCATGCATGTCAGGCTATGAGCACTGAAAATTTTCCTTTTTTGGGTCCAAGAAATGGTCCAATTTTAGAAAATGGGATAATTTTTGAGAGAATTAGTCAACCTCAGTAAAAATTCTCAAAACTATTTTGCAAACGGCCACTGCTCAACGAGCATAGAACCCACTCTCAAGATGCCACAACCTCAGATCCGGAGGAAAATTGCCCTTGCTTGAAGAGAGCTGCATGGCAACGGAAAGTTGCCCCCTTGTTTGAACGGCACCGCGGCGCATTGAATGGCAACGAAAGTTGCCCCTTGTTTGGATAGCACCGCGGCGCATTGTAGTCAGTCCTCAAAATGACGAACACAACCAAATTCTCGGATACAGAGAAGGCGAAGATGATCAAAACCATTACATGGGCGCAATCAAATTGAAGTGTTTTTACGGCTGGACTTCAGGATGAAGTTGCCTACGTATCCCAAAGATGGGAATCAAGCCTTACATAGTTCGGGGTTAAGGTACACTCGGTATTTTAACCTTCACTTTTTTTTTAGGCTCTAACTTTTGCAAGGCGCTCGTTGCGGGTTTTCGACCTTGCGAGCTTCTGTTTTCCTTTTCTTTTCAATTCTTTTCTTCTCTTTTTTTTTCTTTTTTTTTTTTTTGCTTTTTGTATATATCTTTTCTTGCTCTAACGTTTCCCTGGGTCGCCTTCTGGGTTTTCGGCCCAGCGAGCCTCTCAAAGGGTAAAAGTGTAACAAGTCCATGCCAAATGGTTTTAGGATCTCGAAGCCATCCGTATCCAAGAGAGTGGCTGTTGTATCGATTTGCAGAAGGATCCATCTTCGGCTCTTCGAGCACATCGGGACATTTCGCCCCTAGTTCGAGGGGTGCTTCTGTTCTAGCTTCGCAAGCTTCTTCTGATGAGGTCTGATCTTCTTGATCTGACTTTGGTGCCTCTTGTTCGAGGGCTGTTTCAAATCTAGCCACACAGGCCTCATATCGCGGTTGACCGTTGAACACTCTGAACCCAAGGTCAAGGTTTGAAAGCAAGGGCTCAAATCTCGAGGCTAAGAGCGATCCTAAGCTGCACAATCTCAAGAGCGATTCCACACAGGTCTTCGCAGGACCGCGCAAAACATTTTGTTTTGAAAATTTTTAAGAAAACGACAAATTGCTCGCGCTGAAGATAGTGTGAAACCAGTTTGGATCAGCTAGGGTCCTTCTCAGTACTCACGCTAACAAGCATGATTTCATTCATTAAGGCTTAGCACGCCTTTCTTTCTCTCAAAAGATCAAAGTTTTGCAAAACCCGAAGAATTCCTTCCTCTTCATTTCACCGCAGTGTTCAAAAATTTTGAAAAGTTCAAAAATTTTTGAAAAACTTAGGTCAATACAATGACTTCAAGGCACAGAAAAGTAGGTGAAAAGCACTGCCATTTCTTTCAAGTTTCTGGCACAACTGACGCAAGGCGGAAGCGAACACAAGAATGTGAAAATCATTGATGTTCATTCAAATCTGTTGGCATAACTAGCTCCCTGGCAGAAACAGACTCAAAACAAAACGAAAAGACAAACGCAAAACAAAATGGTGACGTCCGAGGTAACACCCCCGAAATCACCTGACTCTAACAAAACAGGACTGACTCAGTACAACAAGACAGACCCAACTGACTCAGTAAGAAAAAGACTGACTCTGTACAATACAACAAGACTAACCCAATACCCAAGTCAGAATGTACAAAAACCAGCATTCACAGATGCTCAAAACAGTGCGTGCCATACACCAAATCTGAAATAAACTGAACGCCGCCCGCAGGTGGTTCATCCCTCGATCACATCACATTATCCCCCACAAGCTCACTGATCAAGTGTCGATAGACTTTGTTGGACTGGCGCGGGGATGACCCTGTTGTCAAACAGATCTTGTACATCATGGCGCAGACGAAAGCAACTGTCAGTTTCATGACCAGTTTGTTGATGGTACGCACAGTACCTAGTATGGTCATGCTTTGGAGGGAGAGGATCAAGTAAAGGCCGTTGTTCCAATGGTTTCAGATGTCCTTTCCGGATTAAGGCCTCTAGAGCCTTTGACAAAGGCATATAAAGTGGGGTGAAAACCCTCTTGACTCGAGGTGGATATTTGGCCGTCTGTGAGCTACTTCCGGACGCACCGGTGAATGGGGTAGCTTTTTTTGATGTGGTGGTGGTGACCATGCCCACTTCAGAAGATCTTGCAGCTACATCACCACTGGTGGTCGCATTCGAACTGCGGGAAAACGCCTGCCTAGGCTGCTCCTTCTCCTGGTCAATGAGGCCCTGCTTCATAGCATCCTCGATCTGTACTCCCATCTCATGCAAATCTGAAAAGGTAGGGAAGGGGAGCACGATCATTTTCTGTATTAGTTTGGGCTGGAGGTTGCGCACAACCATCCGTATTTGATCCTTATCCGTTGGCCTAATGGTCATCATTGAGGCTTTGGCCCTCCAGCGGGCCACGAATTATGAGAAGCTCTCCTTAGGCTCCTGCCTCGTCATCTCAAGATCACGGGTCGTAATCTCGATTTGGGTATTGTATGAATATTGTGCGACGAAGGCCTCGGCCATCTCCTCCCAGCTTCGTTTCACTGAATCCTCCAATTTGGCGTACCAGATGGCCACAATACCCGACAGGGTCCTGCCAAAAAGGGAGAGCTTCTGTAACTTGTCAAGTCTATCGGGCGCAGAACATCTGAAAACAAACTCAGGTGGACCATGGGATCTCCTGACCCGTCAAAACGGCCGATGTGAGGCATCTTGAACCTGTCTGGCAGTGTCACAGCTGCGTCGGTGTACCCGTCCTCAATGTCCGGGATAGACTTTACCCCCTGGGATTTTTTGAACAACTTTTCAAGCTTGCTCAACTTCAACGTTGTAGGGTCGACCTCGAACTCGAAGGGAGAGTCCGGTAGATTGGTAGGTGTTTTGGACAGTTGGGGTAAAATTGGGAGCGGAGCCGGCCCTACCAGAATGTTCGTACCTTCCTGGACATTGGGTGTTTCCCCGGGTGTCTGAACCCCTGGTGGTGGTGGAGCTTGATGCGAAGCAGATGCTCCGTTCTGCTGTTGCAACCTAGTGATGAGCTCGGCTTGCTGAGCCATGATTGCAGCCTGCTGCTTGGAAAATTCCGCCTGGCGGACAGCGTCTTGCTGCATGAGTTTCATACTTTCTTGCATCTGGCGCATCATTGCCTCCATCCCTGACGTGTTCTGCTGATCCATCTGACTGACTGGTACCTATCCCTGCAGTAGAAACTGAGACCTCAGCCTGACTGTTCACTGGTGGGGTGGATAAGGGCCACTGATCTGGTAACTGCTGAACCGGTGATTTGTGCCCGACTGGCCCTTTTACCCTGCCTCTGGCAAAGGAACACTGATTGCCCTTGAACTGAATCTTTGACCTGACAAAGTCTATCAGCACAAGTTCGATGAACCTCGGGGGATATCGGGGCCTTCTGAAGCTATGGTTCCAGGACTACCCTAGCAAAAGAGAAAACAGACAGCAGCTCAGCTCAACTTCACCAAAACAGATACGAGTGTAGCAGGATGACTGTGCCCTCTACTGAATTCTGCCCCCAAAATTCAGCCTCAAATCTGATACCCTTAGGTAAACTGAATCCCAAAATACTGAACTGGTGCCCGCAGGCCTGATGCCCAAACTTGTAAACTGATACATGCATTCCTGTAGAGACGCACTCTAAAAGCACATAACAGGTAAGTGACAGCCAAAACACCCCTATGTTGGGGTAGGGTTTCCCTGTCCTATTTTGTCAGGAGCTAGGGTTTCACTACGTACACAGCGGTTTCAAACAACCTATATGGGGTAAGCAACCTGTCCTAGTTTGGAATGGTCACTATGGATCCGAATATGCACTAGGTCGAATGGTCGAAAACGGTGCCCCGGTAAAACCGGGGTTTCTGTTCCCATACTGGCAGAGCCCACAACCGATCAGCCTTATGGTCATGCCTTGACAAGACAAGCCTCCGGTAAACCGTTCAAGAATAGCAGATGGCAAACACGATGTCCTAGGCGCACCAATGCAAATGCAATGCAAAGAAACACATAAGTGTAGCCAAAATAAGATATCATGAGTTCGAGTCAAGTTCTCTAAATCCCCAGCCGAGTCGCCAGAAACTGTAGACGTCCCCGAACGCCCCGGGAGGATGAACTCCCGTTCCACTCGTATTGGGCTCACTACAGTTCAGGACTCAAATTGTCACGGTTCTCAATCTGAACCAAAGAGTCCAAATCCGGCAAATCGTTTTGAGAAAACAGATTTTTAGAAAGAAGTGCCAAACATGGACTGCTTTGCCAGATACAGAGTCGCCACTAGGAAACCCTGACTCGTTGCCTAAGGCCACGTGTCCGTCATCACCAAAGTTGCCTCGGCTCGGGAACTTGGGTACAATTGGGGAAGGTCACTTCGTGAGCACCCCCACTCGCCCGATCAAAGATCGGCCTCTACTAACCATGATATCGAGTTTTGAAAACATTATGTGTTCTTATTCCGGTTATTAGCCTAGATTTACTATGTGATGCGCACAGCATACAAGTATAGACTGGATCGCCTGAATTGGAACAAAACATTTCATGTTTGTTTATTTGAAAATGGTTTGATGGTGCTACTCGCAAGTAGGCTAAGACGTGGATTTGCCACCCTCGGGTGGGCTTAGAAAACATGATTTTGCCACTATCTAGTGGGCTTTAAAACATACATTTTAACGAATTGTTCCAATCCAAATAACCCAACCTTCACCCACAGGCATTCAGGCAGTTATATCACATAAGCATTTAGCCTCATGGAAAACATGCTATCATGGCAGTCACTCACACGCATGCAAGGATGCTAAAGCATAAAAACTTACCAAGTACTCCAAGCCAAAACAGAAGCTAATTAGAAATCCATGCATGATCCTAATTATACAAAAATCCCTAATGCAACACATGCAAAAATGTAACTATAGCAGGCTCGGCTATTCTAAAGATGGCATATGATGATGCTACAGCTAACATGTATTCAACTTGGAATTGAAATACAAATGCAGTTAGTATGATGCGCCGAGCCCGGTACATGCAAGACAGATGAATGAATGTAAACATGCTATCATACTGTATGCTAATTGAAACATGCCCTAATCTAACCATCATAAGCTGGTAAATAAAAGAGAGAAAGACGTGGGGTTGGAAGACATACATCACACGCACGCACACTTATTACAGTTGTGCCCTCGCTCGGAGGGTCCGAATAAATAATATACAGTCCCGAATAAATAATACAGTCCCGAGTAAATACAAAACCCTAATTAATTAACAAATTTAACTAGGAAAGCAATGAATTGGCATGCAAGCCAGGGACTTGCCTCAACTCTGATCCGGATGATGAATGATGCATGCTCGGGTTGCTTTGTGCGGAGAATCCCTCGCAATGCCCCGGTTTGCCTCTGTTTGCAATTGTTCTTGGAATGCGTGTCAGACTCCGGAAGGCTGCTGATTCTTGATTTGCTGCAACATAGAGCAACAAAGGGGCATGGCAAAGTATTTTCACATATGTATGCATGACTACTCTTCGGGGAGTGTAGTCCTCAATCCTCGTGCCACCAATCACGCATCTCGATGCATGATGGCCGAGGAGTCGAATTGCACGACTCACTATGAAATGAATGCACATATGGACACAACAAGGCCTAGACTCCATCATGGGTAATCCGGAGTGTCGGCGACTGGGGAATTGAGACACGTTCCGTCACTCGGAGTACGAAACGTACCTCGTTTCCCATGCTCGAGCTAACTCCTATCCCGAGCACAATGCAATATGCATGACATGCGTGAATGCAACTAAGATACAACCTAACATGCACGATGCTATGAAATGACATACACGATGCACGAGGTAACATGGCATACACAATGCGCTAACATACAACCTAGCATACGCAATGCTATGAAATGAAATGGCATACACAAAGCACAATGGACTTACACCAACATGAGTGGACCTCAGCCACACTCACATCAGTAGCCATAAGATGAAAATGAGAATCTCGAGATGCGTGCACGCATGCACGCAAACCGAGGACCGAACCTAAGGCACGAATGCCACTCTACCAAAGCATGGTAAGGCATGGAACATGATATGCAAACAAGCAAATTTCAGCACTGAAATATGATACAAAACAGCCCCGAAACATGGAAACATCGTACCCGATGCATGAGATGAACCCCGAAACTCAAAACTAGGCACGTAGAATGACTTATAGCTATACAAAGCATGCATTATTTGACCATGAAGTATGAAGAAATAGCCAAGGCAGTCCCAAAATATGAACATTTCTAGTTCAAAGCATGGCCAAAAGATGCTAGCAAGATGGACTAAAATAGCATGCAATTTCGACTAGCAAACATGGTTTACATGGCAAGTATATGACGCACATGGAATCTGACCAAACCATCAAAAATCAGTGAATAAATTACATGAAAATAGGCCCAAATAACCACTGATATGCAACCATGGCATGCAAAAATGATGAGTTACTTTAGAGGGCCATGCAAGGAGTTATTAAGCACATACAAGATAGACATGAAGCATGGCACAAAAAACCCTGAAAATCAAATATGATAGTCCCAAAACTCACCATATTGACTCTAGAAAGTGACTCCAAAGCATGCAAGATAGGGTCTCTTTGGAAGGCCAATAAGGCCACCAAACAAGTGAAGGAGAGAAGGGGGTCACCCCCCTCTGATTTGGAGGCTCAAAACAGTGTCTTAGCCACTGAAAATCCACTGGATTTCAGTGGCTAGAAGGCCAAACAAAGCATGCAATTGAAGCTTAGATGTAAGGCTCAAAACAAGAGGCAATTAAGCATACGAGAAAGCATATGACCTCAAAAAAAAATGGAACCTTAAACAAACTTGAAGATGAGATTAAAATAAGATATTTTTCAGTTTATGACAACTCTAAAAAATGAACACAAATGGGGCCAAACTATCATGCAAAAATGGGCCTAAAAGAGGGATAAAGAGGCAAGAAGCAGCTGCTGGCCCCAAATGGCAAAGAGCCCTTCAACAAAGTTGAATAGGGGCTCAAAACAAGGCACTTTACAGTTTACATCAAGTATCAAATATGCTTACAAGTAAGGATACAATATGATGTAAAAATGGCCCTAAAAGAGAGATAGAAAGCAAGAGGAAGTAGCTGGCCTCAAACAGTGAAGAGCCTTTCAAAAAAGTTGAAGAGGTTCTCAAAATGAAGCACTTTACGGCTTGGATCGAAGCCCAGAAATGCTTAAAAATAGGTCTAACATATCATGCAAGAAAGAGCCATAAAAGAGGGATAAAGGGAAAGGGGTAGCAGGTGGCTTCAAACAGAGAAAAACCCTTGATCAAACAAGAAGATGAGCTCAAAAAATGACTATTTCTAGTTTGGGTCGAAGCCCAAAAATGCTAGCAAAAGGAGCTAAAATATAGCACAAAATAATGTGAAAAATGGGGGAATAGGAGCTTATCCTTGTAGAGCCAACTTCCAGCAGCTTTTGGACTGGGTTTGTGAGCTCTCAACCTCTGGAAATTAGCTTCAAAGGGCTGGAATGGAGTGTGGAGGTGTGGTGCTATGGGTTGTAGGGTAAATAGTGCAAGAAGCTTAGGGTTTTAGAGCTTGGATGAGAGAGAGAGAGAGAGAGAGAGAGAGAGAGAGAGAGAGAGAATTGTATGTAAAAAGCTCTAAACAAATTTTGTAACCCCTGAAAATGAGCTGGGGGGCCTGGTTTTATAGAGGAGAGGAGTGGAGAAAAAAGAGGGGAAAATGAAATTCAAATTTCCCCCAAAAAATAGGCCTAAAAGAGAGATAAAGAGACAAGTGGTAGCTGTTGGCCTCAAACCAAAGAGAGCCCTTCAACAAAGTTGAAGAGGGGCTCAAAACAAGACATTTTACAGTTTACATCAAGCCACGAAACAGCTCACAAATAAGCCTAAAATACCATGCAAAAATAAGCCTAAAAGACAGTTAAAGAGGCAAGTGATAGTAGGAGACCTCAAACAGCAAAAGGTCTTTAATCAAACATGAAAAGGAGCTCAAAATATGACTATTTACAGTTTGGGTCGGAGCCCAAAAATGCTTTCAAGCAAGGCTTAGATATAGAGCAAGGTAGGAATAAAAAAGAGGGAAAAGAAGCTTACCCTTGAAGACCAATGGACCAGCAGCTCTTGGTCTGAGAAATGGTGCTCCTAAGCTCTGAAAAACAGCTCCAAGTTGTTGGAATGGATGGTGGTGGGGTGTATACCAAAAACCGGGGCAAACAGAGGTGGTTAAGCGGTCCCGAACCGAGGCACACGGCCGTCGGCTCCGAAAAATCAGAAACCGGGCTCCAAACGGGAAAAATGGCCTACGACCACGAAACGTAGCCTACGGCCACTGAGAGATGATCTATGAGACCTCTCCCTCCCTTCGGGAAGAGAAACCAGAGAAAACGGAGCCTGGTTCGCAAACCGAGGCAAGACATGAAAGAGCTCGGAAGTCCGGAGGCAAGGCTCGCAGCCGAGACTCTGAAACTTCTGAACGAGCACAATATGCAATATCACCGAGCGCTCAATCGGTGACGTCTGAGTCTTAAGGTCGGTCAAAAATGGGGTGTCTACACAGACATAGAAGACTACTACAATGTTGAAAACAATCTTCCTCTTATTTATGGTTTTCTCTATTTTTTCGTTTCTTTTCTTTTCTTTTCTTTTTCTTTGTTTATGGTTTATTTGTTTCTCCTTATGTAGTTACTTCAAAGGAATGATCCTGAAAAGTTTGTGAACCTCGGAATCGACCCTCCTAAGGGTGTTCTATGCTATGGTCCACCTGGTACCGGTAAGACACTTTTAGCTAGAGCTGTGGCTAATAGAACTGATGCGCGTTTCATCCGTGTTATTGGAAGTGAACTTGTTAAGAAATATGTTAGGGACGGTGCCCGTCTGGCTCGTGAACTATTTCAGATGGCACGTTCCAAAAAAGCTTGTATCGTGTTTTTTGATGAACTAGATGCCATAGGAGGTGCACGTTTTGATGATGGTGTGGGTGGAGACAATGAGGTTCAGCGCACTATGCTTGAAATTTTGAATCAGCTTTATGGATTTGATGCTTGAGGGAACATCAAAGTTCTGATGGCAACAAATCGACCAGACACTCTAAACCCTTCTGTTACTAGTGGATCCGTGGTTGGTGCTATTTGATTATATAGTCCATCAAATGTATCATCATGGCAGTTTGAGATTTGCAATAGCTTTGTTGTGCTAAAAAATAAAAATAAAATTGTCTAACTTTTTATGTGCCACCACCAAGGTCGAACACAAGGATGTTCTTCTCACCACCTTTACTGTCGAATCCATAGGCAATAGCTGCAGCAGATGGTTCATTTAAAATTCTAGCAGCATTCAACCCAGCAATAATACCAGCATCCTTGGTAGCTTGCCTTTGGGCATCATTAAGTAGGCTGCAGGTTGCAAAAAAAAGTAAAAGGGAGTACCACAGCATCCTTGGAAGAGTGGAGAATAATAGTAGTAATTTAGAAGAGTTCTACTCACCAACAACTGTGACAACAGCATCCTTAATTGATTTTCTTCCCAAGGAATGCCTCACAGTCTCCTTTATCTTAATTAGAATCATAGCACTGACCTTCTCAGGGCTAAATACCTTGGGCTTTGCATCCTTAATCTTAACTTCAATACAAGGCTTTCCATCTTTATTCACAATTTTGTGAGGAACAAGCTTCATATCCCTTTGGACTGTTATTTTGTAATTTTAAAATTGTATTTGATTTATTTAATTTATTTTATTTGATATTTACATTTTCTTAGGAATAAGTTTATAACGTTATATTAGTTTCCTAGTTTTTTGGATTATCCTACAATATCTCCTAAATATCTAAATTATGGTTATTTAAAGACACATTAATGTGTACTAATTGGGCCTGTCTGGTTTGTTTTTTTAATTGTGTATGTAATAAGACTTCAAGTAATCATCTAAAGAAGTCAAAAATCCAACAGCATTCAAATGGTAGAGGGTCCATCTAGCAAAACATTATATCATTAAATCGAGCTTCTAGCACATAAAATTTATTGGGGGAAAAAATTCAAAAAGGGCATCTAGTATATATTTATCACAAGCTTGTCAGGAAAACGATAAGAGTAGATAAAATAACAGACATCAATGGTGCAATGGCTGGCAACCAAAAGAGTTTCTTGTCCCTTTTGATGAAGACAGCAGCTCAGCCACTGCACAGCCACAGCCACAACACAACAGCTCCAGCATAGCAGCAGCTGGAGCTCTAGTAGCTCCACAGCGGCACAGCCACAGCCACATCACAGTAGCTCCAACAGAGCAGTAATCACAACAGCTCCATCAGCTCCAAAGCAGAGCAGCAGCCACAACAGCTCAGCAGCTTCAGAGCAATAGCTCCAATAGTGACGTGTGTATTGTCAAGGCTAGGTGGTTAGTTTGTTAGAGTTTAACTATAGTTTAATTAGACGGTTATGGTTAGGTTAAGTAGATCACTCTTGTATATATACTACCTTCTCTGTATAATGTTCATTCATTCAGAAAATCAATAAAATAGATATTTTCTTGTTTTCTCTTTACCTTTTACCCAGATCACAGAATCACAAAGTAAGTATACACTAGAATTGTGGTAGACAAAGAAATTGTATAGACCACCACCTATGTTTGATCTTGGTTATTTTTGTTTTTATGTGAAAAATAAATAAATAAATAAATAATAACAAAACAACAAAAAGGAAATCACCAATTATGGTTGTTACTTACCAGGAATCTAGTAATTAAAATGAAAGTAAGAAATGAGCAACCAAGGATGAAGCTGTAAGGATTCCAAACCATTCTTTATATGGTATATCCTAAGAGAAGCACGAGGAGTTTAAATTCATAAATGAAAAATTGAAATCTTCATGAATCAGATCTGCAACTGATCCATTTATACTATTTACAATTGGTCTTTGACTCTTTGAGTAGTATGGCTAAATATAGAGAAGATTTTTTTTTTTTTTTTTTTCTGAGTAAGAGAATACAGAGAAGAACTAAAAAGGACTCTAGATGTCGATTCATGCCCCAACAGTGACTAAGGCAAGCAAAATCATTAGTAATGATTATCATAGATTCTTCCAGTTAATAACTTATTTTATACATCATCTCCAAACACATTTTGATAAAACAGTGCAAATGCTTATATAATTCACAGTTAAGGCATCTTGAAATTCTAACCTCGCTGATAAATATAGTAGAAAATGCAAATACGAACAAATTTCAAGGGCAGCTCTTTAAAAAATAAATTGCTAAGTTAAAAAAACAAATTGACATCACAACATTCTTTACCTGTTCTATGGCCGGAGAAGTTAACACAGCAGCATTTTCCCTTAGAAGAAAAAGCTTCAAACTACATATGCACACACAAGAGAACACACAGCAGCAGGACTCTTATAAATATTAATGACAAATTAATAGTGCTATGACATTACACTAGAAAACCTTCAATAAGAGAGTTTTACCCATATCCCCTAGTAGATGCACAAACAAGAGCCCCACTGTCTAACAACATATGAACACACTCCGGCCATCCTCGTCGGGCTGCCAAGTGCAATGGGGTTGCTCCATTTTTATCTCTTATATTCACAAACCTTGCAAATCCCCTGCCATCAACTTCAAATCAAACCAAACAAAACAACCACAGCTTTAGCAACTTCAGGGATATTCTCTACACACAAGCATATATATATATATATATAGAGAGAGAGAGAGAGAGAGGGTCACCAGGAATGTGCAACAGAGGTGGAAAGGGCAGCAGAAAGAATAGCTTGTAGGCAATCTAGATGGCCATAGAAAGCAGCATAATGCAAACAAGTTCTTCCATGGAGTGAATCAAAAATCAAAATCTAATGAAATTTCACACACAACCAATGATCAATTTGTCTTCTACAATTCAACCAATGATAGTATTTTGTTTGCATAAAAAACAAGTATTGTAAGTGGGGGCGACATAGGCTAGCGGTAAACCAGGCCCCTACTGCACAACCACCGCATACTGCCAGCCATATATGTCTAAGGAAGGGCCCAAATTGCTAATGGTAGGGACAGAGAATAAGCATAGAATCAAAAAGTGAACAAAGACACCTCTCTGCCTCTAATCTAATCTAATCTAATCTTACAGTGTGAGGAAAATGACAAAATATCTACCAAAAATAATTGCAGAGACAATAAAAGAGATGTGTGTGGTGTGGAGGGCTCACTCCAAATGATTATATCTTCCTATTATTTTGTGATGGTAATGAAATGGGATGATTCAAGAATGCTTCACAGGGGCTCACACTCTATTGTCAACAATTGCACCCATGATTGCAAAAATTTCACAATGTGAATTGCAAGGACTAATCATGACAACCAAAATAAATATTAAAAAAATATAAGCACATCCGGTTATTTATATTCACATAACAATAATCAAATTATTTATTTAAACATTGTCACAATTCTTTGAGGGGCCAAGCTGTGTGAGAACATGTCTGTCATCAAATAGAATTGCAATCCATGAAAAATAATTTTAGTTTAGGTAATGGTCATAGAGCAACTGCAAAATATGCAATGGCCATAAATAGGCCTAAATTCCATGAATTTGGCTGGGAAATTCATGACACATCTTCATGAATTATTTGTAAGATTTTAATTTATCATAATCAAATCTTTCAAGGCTATTATAAACAATAATTTACCATTTGTATTGCTAATCAGTGCTTGTTCATTGTTCAGTAATTGCATCTACTAGCTTTTCAATCTCATTAATAAGTACTAGTAGCTCTCATCTTCATCTTTGGCAAAGAAATTGATATAGTTGACCGTTTAAGGCATATGGGCAAATCAAAACACGAAAAGTGAAACTAGATTTCCAAAACTAAAAGCCCAAGAATCTCATCTATGAAGTACTTAAGTAGGAGTGCAACTCATGTAGATTTATGCTAAATGAGGTATTGCAAGTTTTTACAACTTTTATGTGATAATAACCTTTTATTATTTAACTGGTGTGATTTTTTCTTTTTCTTTTTTTAATGCTTACTTTTCTTAAACTATATGTATGAATGGCCAACCATGCCGTACAAAAATGTGGGAGGGATTTTGTTTTCTTCAACAATGCTATGAATCCATTACAAATTATTCAAAAAAAATAAAAATCCAGAATTTGAATATGTGGATTAAATTCATTTTTGTTGTGATTCATACCACACAAAATTTAAATCTACAACAATTATTCAAATTATGGATACTTTCCTTTTTCTTTTTCTGTTTTTTTCTTTTGTTTCTTTTTTTTTGGTGTATAACATTTCTACTTTTTTCCTTTCTTGAAATGTGCAACGATGCAATTTTTGCAATTCAAACTGAACTCATGTTATTCTCAACTTCTTTAAGGACAAAAAGGTTTTGGAATTTTGGTTAAATAGTGCAGTGATTATAATAAAATATCGTATTTAGGCCCAAATATGTTGCAGGTGATGTGCAAATTAATTTACAATTCATATAAAAATTGTAATTTTGAACTTACCCTTCAACTCAACATCTTTAGTTACTCTTCTAAGAATCATTGGTGCAATATTGGCCAAGCGAACTGTTTCATTGATAATCTGTTTCATACACAAAAGGATGAACATTTTCATAATGAAAACAAAAAAAAAAAACGAAAAAACAAAAAAACAAAACAAAACAAAACAAAACAAAAACCAAAAACAAAAAAAACAAAAGTAAGACAAGATTAATTCAATTGCCCACCATATGCGTAAAAGTCATCGATTTATATTCCTCCCATGTCATTTCAGACTCCTCGCTCTCTCTGCTTCTTAGAATTGTCCCGTGCTCTTTCTGTCACGCAATAACTAAATCACTATTAAAAGGCAAAAACAAAAGAACAAGCCAAAGTATGAGAAATGTGATTTGATCATTTCAAATGTTTTGAATCACAAACCGTGAGTTTTGCAAGCATCGAAGGATGATCAGCGAGAAACTTTGTGGCAAATGTAACTGCTGTAGAGGTAGTCTCATAAGTAGCAAAGAGAAGCACAAAGACCAAGTCCATAGCAATTTCCTCAGTTAGAAATGTTCCTTCCTTCTTCACTTCCACAAGTAAATGATCCAAAAAATCATGGCGGGGCACTTGTGATTGTTTCCTCTCTTTGAAGACATCCTTAATCACCTTTACTACATTTTTACGTCCCTATATTTTGAATTTAACTAGTCAAATAATTGCTCCTAATTTTTTTACGAGCAATACTAAGTATTCAGAAAAATATTTTAAATTTGAAATGCTAGTTTAATACACTACTGATTCAAATTTTGAACACCTTTTTTTTGGGGTAAATAAAAATTGTCATCTTATTTTTTAGGTAACCAAATGGAACACAGAAATAATATGTAAATTTGATTATAAAAATTTGATCATCCTAGCATTAATCTTGTATGTTTGCTTGTGCCTACATTTATGTGTGTGGATTATGAATATGGTACCTGCATACAAGCATAGTAAGCTGTTCCAGGAATATTCAGAGGAAACGAGATAAGCCCATTCAAGAAAGCTTTGTAGTTCGCTCGCAATTTCTTCAAGCCCTCTTTGTCATCATAGCTAAACAATTTCTTAGCAAAATACTCAAAAATCATCTGCAAACCACCAAAGAGTGCTTATTCTTAGCATGATGATATGGTTGATTTTTTAGATACCAACAAAATTTCTTATGTAGAATAAAAAAAGAAAATTGACATGAGAAGGAACTAAATATTTAAACCTGAAGGTGATAGGAAAGCTTGGTTTTGAAATACACAAATTGACACTCACCTTCCTAGTACTTCTTTTTTTTCGGCAAAGAAAGAAAAAAAGAAGGAATATGCATTAATTGGAGAGAGTCAAAAAGCTAACACCCAATGCAATGTGTTAAACACGTACAACTGAAGAATGGTTAGCAAGAAGCCAACCAACATAACCAAAACTTTGGTTTCTGACACTGTATTACCACAGGAAAAGACATTATCAAATGTTCAAATTGGAGAAAATAAGAAGAGTGAGCAAATCTTTTTAGTTAGCATATTTGATCATTTTTTAATTTTATGGATTTTTTTGTAAAAGTTGTATAGTAGACTCCAACAATCAGAGAATAAGTATTTTGGACTTGTTTTGCTTCTTCTGAATTCTTTTCTTGTTATAAGTAAGAGTAATTTTATTAGGTATTACCCTCAACAATGATCTAGTGGAAACTAGGAAGTAAGAGTAATTTCATTAATTCAAAATGACACAACATAGCAACTTTAAAAGGACAATGTATTCAACACTTCCAAAGGTAAGCACACACAAAACAAAATGATACCCCAAAATCCTTTTCTGAGACCTTGCCACAAACACCTCCACTACATAATTGGAAACTTGTAGCCTCAATAGCCAAACCTATAACGAAACAAAAACCATGATTCCTGGATCATGAAGCAAACAGAAGGAGATAGGATTATATTTGACGACGAAGATTCCATTGAAATGAATGGAAGTTATTGATGAAAACAAAACAAGAGAATTGAAAACAAGATTGAAAGAAATCTAAATCGAAATCGAATCTAATTCGAAATTAACTACTTAGAAATTGAAAACAAAGAGAAAAGAAACAATAACATTTAGAAAACAATATCAACAATCTTGAATTGATCCTATTATCTAAAATTAGAAACTTTAAGAACAAAATAAATGAAATTAATTAATAGTTTAAAGATGAATACAAAAATTAACCACATCATACATATAAAAATGAAATTAACCCTATTGAAAAATGTAAGGGGGTGGGAGGTATCACCTTCTCTGAAACTACTCTTGAATCTGCGAGGTCCGTTACGGAGGTACCTCATCTGACCTGTCCCAGTCGTCTTCCTTTGGATCGCCTTCACACTCCGGCGATCTGAAAATATGCCCACATCAGATGAATACAACCAACCAGTATATATATATATAGAGAGAGAGAGAGAAAGAGATAGAAAGGGCTTACATGTCCTCTTACGGGCAGCAGGGAAAGCACAAGCAGAGCATCGGCTCTTCTGGAGATGAAAGCTACAGCGGCCACACCTCACACAGAGGATGTGGGTCTTGCTCCTTCTCTTACCAAAACTCCATGTTCCCTTCCCCTGTTTCCATTCATCCACTTCTATAAGCCCCTACACATATATTTGTATATATATATATAGAGAGAGAGAGAGAGAGAGAGAGGTTACCATTGTTGCACGGCTACAAGAAACCCTAGACCTGTGAGAGCTGTTTTCGAGAAGATGGTAAATATATATGGTGAATGAGGTGAATGTGTGTGAGTTGAGAGGTTTAGAGTTGGCTAAGTTGAATCTTGCTGAGCGTCCAGACGGGCTTCAGCCCAGTTTCACTGAAAATAAGGTGGAGGGAAATGGGGAAATAGAGAAACAGAGAGCGAGAGGGACAAAGATAAAGAAAAGAAGAGAAATAGAGAGAGGAAGAGAAAAACCTCAATGTTGAAGCAAAGTAATGCAAGCGGCAGTGGCGATGTAATGATGCGCGACAGTGGAAGATCGAGGGTGAACGACGGTGGAAGACCGACGGTGACTGTGAACGGCGAATCAACGATGGTGAGTCTGAGAGAGAGAGAGAGAGAGACAGAGAGAGCAAGAGACTGAACTTGTTTGGGTCTATGTACATATTGATAGAAAATAAATTAGGCGGTAATGTAAGAGTGTATTCCCCCACCAAAAAATGAATCTATGTTTTTGAAATTGTTTAACTTTATTGTCGACAAAATGTTTTTTGGTCACTAAAAATAAGTATTTTGCCGACCACATTTTTGGTCGGCAAAGATCAAAAGTAAATAAATTTCATTAATATTTGGCGACGAAAATATTAGTCGCAGAAAAGGTACCTTCACCGACAAATCTTTTTAGTCGCCAAATCTCAATTAACGGCGACTAAAATATTAGTCGCTAAATGTATTAATTTGGCGACTGATTTTTTTGGTTGCTGAAAATAAGTTTTTGGCGACCAAAAGACCATAATAGTCGCAAAAAAATTACCTTCGCCGACAAATTTTTTTAGTCGCCAAATTTCAATCAACGGCGAGTAAAATATTAGTCGCTAAAAGTACTAATTTGGCGACTAATTTTTTTGGTTGCTGAAAATAAGTTTTTGGCGACCAAATTTTTGGTAGCCAAAAAAAATGTGACCTTCCGTGATCAAATTTGTAGTTGGTCGGCAAAAGCATACCACTTTCTACGACCAACTCATTTTTTAGTCGCCAAAATATAACCTTCTGCGACCAATAATATTTGGTCGCCAAAAATAAAGATCATTCGCGACTAATTAATATTTGGTCGCCAAATGTCATTTTTTTGCGACCAAAATTTTTTTGGTCAGCAAAAGTGGTCGCAAAATGTGTAAATTCTTGTAGTGGAGGATGTCTCATATGAGGAGAAACCGATGAGAGTCTTGGATACCCGAGATCAAGTTTTGTGAGGCAAGACGATTTCCTTGGTTAAAGTATTGTGGAAACATCACAGAGTTGAGGAAGGAACTTGGGAACGTGAATTGGAAGTCCGTGAGAAATATCCAAACTTATTTGTTGATGTTTGAACCTATATTGAGATTTCACTTGCATGATAAAAGACCGTGCCCCAACTTTTTTGTACCCAACTCTGTAATTTCTCCAAGCAACCATGATTCTACTTGAGAATTCCAAAGTGAAGGAAAGCTTAAGACAACAATGGACAATGTAATCAATATATAGAGCTTGTGCCTTAGGTAGTTTATAAATCCCCTTCTTTTCTTGAATATTTGAGGATGTTATGTGAAGAATTCCTTGACAGCAAATTTGACAATCTTTTCGGATGCACAAGCCTTCATAGATAATAATATGAGTGCATGCCAAATTGAGTTTTAGGGAGTAACAAATCAAATAATCCAGAGGAACTAAGGAAAGGAGTGCATGCATGCATCAATACCAATAAAACAATTCTTACTTGTGTTTCTAGGTCAACAGAGTTTAATCTCTTCCAGTAGGCATCAATGAAACTTTCCCTTTCATTTTCTGGGATAAGATCTCTAAATGATTCCCAAGCTGTATATTGAGAATAAAATACACAAACATTCAGCCATCTTAAGAAACTAAAATCATCCTCAAGTAATATCAATGTGAGGCAAGGCAACACATCAAACAAATATATCACAAAAAGAACACTATCCCAAGGACAACTCATTCATCCCCACCCCATTGATGAAATCACCTAAGAATGTTCCAGACCAGGCTGAAGTTACATGGTGTCTACACCATAATTCAGTGAGTACTTTTTTTTCCTTAAACAGTCTGTTAAACAATTCCCAACACAACATAATAATGTAGAAATAGGATAAACTAATAAGATGACATCTTTATTGACATGAAATAAAAAGAAAAGACATAATCATAACAAATGCAAATCTCTAAATCACAATTCACAAATCTGTAAGTATGTATTCTACACATCTCAATGACATGCTATCAGCCTGCCACTATACACCATGAGATATCCTTGTCATTGCTAGCACTTAAATCCTTCAGAGATATATATATATATATGAAAATAAAGGAGAGAAGTACACCATTAGGGTATATAGCTGCAGTACCACCTTCATAAAAACCAATCAAGTTCCTTCTTCCGCAACAAAATGATCCCTCTAAGAATGATGCCAGTGACCTTAAAATAAAACCCATGGAACATTTAATTTAAGCCTGTATAACACGTCCATATTTTTTGTATTATATTTTATGTTTGGTTTCTATATTATATATATATATATAGTTTTCTTTGTTTTCTTTAAAATTTTATTTTTAAAAATTAATAAATAAATAAATCATTCAAACAATTTCATTTTTGTTTTTATTTTTTATTTTTTTCTTAAAGTAGTTTTAGTTTTGGGCAATTACTTACTTTTTTTATTCTTTTTTCTATAAATTGTAATTTGTGCATTTTAAGTGTTTGATATTTTCACTAATAGATTCAAAGATGCACTATAAAAGAAGTATCATATGAAAATCAAGTAAGAAGAAGAAGAAGAAAAAAAACGATATGATGAATGTGGAGCAAAAATCAAAAATAAAAACTCTCAAAGTAAGCAAGTAAGCATACAAACAAGCAAGTATAATAGAATATTTAACAATAGACATTTGAAAATTTGCAACAAAATTTTATAACTTTCTTTTTTGCTAAGAAAATTCTATTTGGTACTAGCTAAATAAAATGTTTTTAAAATAGTTTTTGTTTTATTTTTGTTTTTTAAAAAAAATTGAAATTAAAACTATAGTAAATTTATGTAAACATAATTGCTAACCAAATTTTTTTACTTCATGTATATTATCTATATTGACTATCTTTTTCAGGTTTATTTTTTTAAGTATTTATATAGAAGTAAAAAAAATGTCGTTAGAAACAAATTTTTCCTTAATTTAGTTACAAGTTTTGCCCGTACATTATTTTAAAATTTTGAATAAAAGTAAACATAAAATAATTGATTGAAGATATAATACATTTTTATTATATTTCTTTTTCTGTGAGCAAAAAAAAAAAAAGTTACAATTCACATATATACAAATAACTATAAACACAATCTGTATATAACACGGGTGAAACACTAGTGAATTATGAATGGAAACTCAGCAAAATTTGACCCAAGTCCCACCTATTAAGGACCCAACTCATTTAAAAAAAAAAAAAAACTACCTCATCAATAATGATCCCCAGTCAAGTGTATTTGCTTAGACTAACACTTCTCACGACACAATTGCCTCAACTTTTCAACAAATGAACCTATTGTTGTCATTTCCTTCTCCTTTTTCTTATAATCTTTTATGAATGTGTAATGAGTTACATGATGCAAACATGCAAAATTAAGCATATAAAATAAAAAATATCTTGTGTACTTGTGTTTAGAGACACTTGTTAACAACATTCATATTATTATTACATGTTCCTGCGTCCCAAAATGATAGTCTCTTTTGGAGAATCTAATTTTTTTTTATAGTACAATTATAATATTTAAAAAATATTAATTTTTTAAAATTATCCTTTGATAGTACATTCTTTAGGGATATTAATTGTCATAATTATACTTTTTATGTTATTAATGAATTTAAAAGAATGACAAAATAGTAAATTCATATTATTTTATTCTTTGATTTTTTTAAAAGGGACTAATATTTTAAGATAATAAAAAAAGAAAAAGGTACTAATATTTTGGGATGGAATGAGTAAAATATAACAATTTATGATAAGGTCTTTGAGGTAAAAAGTCTCAAACTTTTTCTTTTAATAAATTTTTTTTTTCCCTTAAATCATTTCAATTACACTAGTACTCATAGGGTATTTAATGAAAAATATTATCCTTACAAAAGAATATCTATATTTTTAAAATTATGAGCAGGGCCGGCTTTGAGATTTATGGGGCCTTAGACGGGCTTTGAAAGTAGGATAAAATAATAAGTTACCAATAATTTTTTTATTATTTAGTAGCCACAAAAAGTTTCCTTACACATATAATCATTAAAATTTATGAGCGAATTACACTAACAGTTCCTATAATTTGGGACTTGTGTCACTTTGATCCCTAACTTTTCAATTGTGACACATTTGATCTTGAACTTTGAATCTTTTTCGGAATAAGGACAATAGAAAATATCATTGCTTAATTTCAAGGAAAAAATCGTCAATTTGATAAAATATAAACTAATTTGACAAAAATAAATGTCAAAAAAAATATTTTTGAATTTTTAAAAATTAATTCTACCTACTAAAGATAAAATTATGTAAACAATAAAAAAGATTGGGTTTTGGACTTTTAGCATAAGATAAAATTAATAAATTTGGGGCTTTATTTTGGGCCAAAATTTGGGGGCCCTAGGCACAAGCTTTAGTGGCCTTAGCCCAAGGCCAACCCTGATTATAAGTCATTTTAATGGTCTTATGGTCTAAACTGATAAAATTAATACTTGTCACATCATTTTGTAATGATTTAAGATTTTACCCGGTTCAACTTCCGATAATCAATACAAAGTTGCAACGCACCATCTTTCTTTTTTGCAAAGAGAGTCGGTGCTCTCCAAAGCGAAGTACTAAGGTGGATAAAACCCTTAACTAGCAACTCTTGGAGTTAAATCTTCAACTTACTCAACTCGACTGGTGCAAATCTATATCGTGCCATAGAAATTGGTGTCGTACCAGCTACTAAATCAATTGAGAACTCAATCTCACAGTGAGGTGGTAAACTGAAGAGATCCTCAGGGAAAACATTCGGGTATTACAAACCCTCGGCAAATCGGCTAGGACTTCATCACACTCATTACCTAAAAAGTTGGCAAGAAGGCAACTAAGTTTACTCTGCCTACGTAGATCGTACACCGGTCATAAGGCTCTATCAACCCGGTGCTCCAAGAAATAAAAGCAATCAGCACTCAAGATACATACAGTAACCCTTTGATGGTAACAATCTATGACAACCCGATACGATGACAACCAGTCCATACCCAAAATAGCATTAAAACTAGATGTGTCAATCAACACAAATGCAAAAGGAAGTCGGTGACCAGCAACCTCTATGTCACAACCCTGACACCCCTTCTCCAAAACAATCTCACCACCAATAGGTGACTTTACACTGAGAGGAGATGGTAACCGAGCCAACTCTAACCCCAAAGCCAATGCAAATGTGGACGAGATAAAAGAATGGGATGCACCCGTATCAACCAATACATTAGCAATGGAATTGCATAACAATAAAGTACCTCTCACTACCGAAGGTGCTGGCACTAAGTCTGGCATGGTAGCAGCATACACATGCCCTACAGGTCTCTGCTCAACCTGCTCACCCCTCGGACCATAAGTCCGATGCACTGACTAAGCTGAAGAGGCTCCCTATTTGGCCCTCGAGGCCTGTGCTGACTGTGCAGGCTGGTGGCTTTATTTCTGTCTCGAACCAGACGCACCAAGTGTGCCACCTAACTGAGGGCAAAACCTTTTCATATGCCCTGCCTGTCCACACTGATAACAAGTGAGCGGCTGCCCTCTCCCTTGGCTCTAGCCCTGATAACAAGCCGAAGAAGATACAGACCGCTGCCCTCCACTTCTCTAAGACCAAGCTGAAGACTTGTGGCCCAACTGACCACACTTGAAGCAAGTGAAATCTCCCTAACAAAGTCTTCCAGAACCTGAACCCGGTATTGGAAAAGTGGACCTCGACTATACTCTCTAGGACTGCTGTGAGGCAGGACCCCTCTGCCTCTTACTATCCCCCTGTACATCTTGACTCTTCCTGGAGCCCCTCATCCGTTCCTCTTTCATCTGTATCATGGTCTCAAGATGAGTCACCGCCTCCACAAGTCATCCATAATCTCTAATCATTGACCCGACCACTTTGAACATATGCCCAATGCTCAACCTCTTCTCAAACTCTAAACAATGGCGCTCCTCAGTCTCTACGAGTTCCGGTACAAATCTCGACAGACTAGTAAATGCGGCCTCAAGCTCGGCCACCCGTGTGCTCAACTGCTTGAGTTGAGAAAACTGATCCCTTAACTTCTCCTTAATAATGGAAGGCAAAAACTTGTACTGGAAGATGTCGACGAAAGCCTTACAAGTCACCCCAATGTGCCCTTGCCCATACTTCCACCATTAACCTACATTTCCCTTCAGCTGGAAGGATGCCATGGTCACCCTCAAACCTCCATCTTCGATACTGAGTATCACAAACGTCTTCACCATCAGCTCTAACCACTTATCTGCCTTTAGTGGCTCGTTGGGATCACCTAAAAACTCATTCAGATTTGACCGGAAAAACTCTTGCTTCAAGAATGATGGCCCTACCTTAGCTACTTAGGTCTGGACTTGATTCTTAGCCCTAAGAATATCCAAAGATTCCCGCAATGCCCTCGCCATTTTGCGGGCTAAGGCGCCCATGGCATGCTGACCAACTAGTTTGGCCACATTGGCCTGACCAACCCCTTCTTCTTGCGTCAGAATCTCATCTAGTAAAGGCACCTCATGCCTTCTCGGCCCACCACGCCTACCACGACCACGACCACATCCACGTCCACGTCCACGTCCACGTCCTAACATCCTAATTAAGGTAACAAAGGAGATTAGCACATTTACAAATGTGCTGAAACTAATTCACTAGTATCCTAATGCAGTGGACAACAGTAATTCACTCAACATAAGCATGCAGTTACGTGAACACATATGAATTTCCTTCCTAGATAACGACCATCCTGCGGTGTTGCCAGAGTTCCGATTAGAAATAGCAGTGATCAAGTACTCTTCTAACATGACTTCTAAAAACCCGTGGACCCAATCAATATCTTAGGAATTAAATCTCATACCCACATAATCATATAAGCATGTTATCACATAGCATACCATACATACTAATGTCTCTATCAAGCGAGACAAACCCATTGTGGTAATAACCACTTCCCACTTACCAAAAGTATTCAAAACCAGTACGCTCTAATACCAAGTTGTAACGCTCCGAAATAAATGCAATATACTGTCTAAAACAATAAATAAATAACATTATGAATCAGAGTATAATGTCATTCTATTACATGAGATTTGATTGTACAAAAGGGGTGACACATGCGATATACATTGATAAATAGAACATCCTAAATCTACAACATGTGCTACCAAGCAGCAACAATGTAATAAAAGCTAAACAAGTAATCATATGCCCTAAAGGCTTACATCTTTCTAAGTCAAGGCTTGGATACATCAAAAGTGAGTCATAAACTCAATACAATTAAAGCCCTAGGCTTATGCAAATGTTAAATAGAAAATAACAATACCAAGCCTTCAGCTCCAAAATCCTCCCAAGCTAAGTCCTTGGTAGATACATATCACCGGCACCTGAAAATATTTTTCCCAAATAAGGTAAGCCAAAGCCCAGTAGAAATAATCTTACACAATATATGAATCTTAACAAAGATATAAGTGTAATATGCACATACAATACCCGTGATAAAAATCATTTATAACTCTTTTGCTAAATCATATTATGTCGAACTTATATCTTGATCTATTTTATCTCCATTCATGAGTCATTTTCATTCTATTCAGACAACAAAACTGAGGATGCAACTCAGCGGGTCTCTAACTGTAGACACCCCATTTTTTACCACCTTTAAGACTTGGAAGCGACTGATGGTTTTGAAAGATGTGCAGGGCAAAGGTTCAGTTTCTTCGGCAATGAGAGAGTCAAAGCTCAACTTCATACCCCTTTTTGGACCAAAACAATCTTGATCAAAAGATTTTAGACCTTAAAACCCTCGCTTTCAAAACGTTTTTGAAATAAAGTTTCTACGATGTTCCAACGCTCGCATTTCGTTAAATGTTGCGCTTTTCAGTAAACCGAGCAAGGACAAAGTGGAAATGAATGAAAGAGAGATGAAATCTTTGAAAAATCTTTCAAAACACCTTGCTTAGGGGTTTGGAGTTGAAGAAAAGAGGAGAAGAGGGAAGAAATCTAGTTGGGGGACAAAACGGGCATGAACCGTTAAGAAAGAGTCGAGCAACCCTCGCCGAATCGGGCCTATTCATTTGCATACTTGGAATCAAGCTATAAGGCCACCACCGTTGGAAATAAGACTTCCGGGGCTTCATTTTGCACTCAAGAATCTCCTAAATCCAATTCCGGACGGGGGAGATATAGTTGATTGAAGTAGGGCATCACTCCGGTTGGACCGAATCTGCGCGGCTTCACCAAAAAGGGCGTAACTTTTTCCACAGGAGGAATTTTAATGCAAGGTTTGCGCCATTAGAAAGCTAACTTCTGGGGCTTCAATTTGGATACTTGAATGGCCACCATTGGACTTCCCTATCACTGGCCGGCCACCTTTCTTTCCGGCAGACCCATTTTTTTGTCCTGAAAGTAGCAGGCCGGCCAGAAAACGTGGCAGGCCGGCCACCTAGCTGGTTGAATGAATTTTTTTGCCCTTTTGAGCTGGCCGGCCATGGTACCCTCCCCAAGGGTGTTTTAGTTGTGCAATTTGTTTTCCTCTAGGCCCTGTACCCGAGGGTCAACCTTTTGGGGGGGAAATTTGAATTGGATTCCCCCCCCCCCTTTTTCCCTTCTCTCCCTCTATAAAACCAGCAGCTCTAGCTGCATTTTGGGGGGTGAAAAAAATTGTTTAAGAACCATTGCATACAACTTTCCCTCTCCCTCTCTTCCAAGCCTCAAAACCCTAAGGTTTTGGTCCATTTACCCTACACCTCATAGCACAAGACCTCCATCCTTCATTCCAGCACTTTGGAGGACATTTGAAGAGGTTGAAAGCTCAGGAATTTGGACCAAAAGTTGCTGGAAAGTTGGTCTTCAAGGGTAAGTCCTCTTCTCCCCTTTTGAAGCTTTGTTTTGCATGATATCTAAGCCATACTTGCTTACATTTTTGGGCTCCGACCCAAACTGTAAATAGTCATATTTTGAGCTCTTTTTCATGTTTGATCAAGGACCTCTTACTGTTTGAGGTCTCCTACTATCACTTGCCTCTTTAACTCTCTTTTAGGCCTTTTTTTGCATGGTATTTTAGGCTTATTTGTGAGCTGTTTTGGACTTGGTCATAAACTGTGAAATGTCTTGTTTTGAGCCCATCTTCAACTTTGTTGAGGGCTCTCCTCTTTTTGAGGTCAGTTGCTACCTCTTGTCTCTTTATCCCTCTTTTAGGCCTTTTCTTGCATGATAGTTTAGCCTCACTTGTATTTATTTTCGTGGCTTGATGTAAACTGTAAAGTACCATGTTTTGAGCCCCTCTTCAACTTTTTTGAAGGGTTCTTTACAATTTAGAGCCAGATGCTATCCCTTGTCTCTATTCTCTCTTTTAGGGCCATTTTTGCATGATAGATTAGCCCTATTTGTATTCACTTTTGAGATCTGTTATAAACTGGAAAAAGGCTTTTTTTGACATCATCTTCATATTTTATTAAGGTCATTTTCTTATTTGAGGTCACATGCTTCCTTGAATGCTTGATTGTCCCTTGTTTTGAGTCTTACACCTAAGCTCCACTTGCATGCTTTGTTTGGTCTTCTAGCCACTGGAATCCAATGGATTTCCAGTGTCCTTGATGCTATTTTGAGCCTCCAAATCAGAGGGGGGTAACCCCGTCTCACCTTGACTTGTTTGGTGGTCATTTTGGCCTTTCAAAGAGACCCTATCTTGCATGCTTTTAAGTCACATTTCAGGGCAACTTGGTGAGTTTTGGGACTACCATATTTGATTTCCAGAGTTGTTTTGGTCATGCTTCATGTCTATCTTGTATGTGCCTAATAACCCCTTTGTATGCCCTCTAAAGGAGCCTCTCATCTGTGCATGTGTTGGCTGCCTCTCCATGTTTATTTGTACATATTTTGGCATGTTTAGTCCACTGATTTTTGCTGGTTTGGTGAGTGCTCACTTGCTTCATGTACTTGCCATGTAATCCATGTTTGATAGTCAAAGTTGCATGCTATGTTAGGCCATTTTGCTAGCATCTTTTGGCAATGCTTTGAACTAGAAAAGTTCATGTTTTAGGACTGCCTTGACTCTGTCTTCATGCTTCATAATCTAATAATGCATGCTTTGTATAGCTATAGGCCATTGCGTATGCCTAGTTTTGAGTTTCGGGGTTCATCTCATGCATCGGGTGCCATATTGCCATGCTTCGGGGCTGTTTAGCATCATGTTTTAGTGCTGAAATTTACTTGTTTGCATATCATGTTCCATGTCTTACCATGCTTTGGTAGAGTGGCATTCATGCCTTAGGTTCGTTCCTCAGTTTGCGTGCATGCGTGCACGCATCTCGAGTGTCTCATTTTCCATCTAATGGCCTCCTATGTGAGTGTGGCTGAGGTCCACTTGTGTTGGTGTAAGTCCGTTATGCATTGTGTATGCCATTTCATTTCATAGCATTGTGTATGCTAGGTTGTATGTTAGAGCATCGTGTATGCCATGTTACATCGCGTATTGTGTATGCCATTTCATAGCGTTGTGTATGCTAGGTTTGCATGTTAGGATTGCATTGCATTGTGCTTGTGATAGGAGTTAGCCCAAGCACGGGAAACGAGGGACGTTTCGTACTTCGAGTGACGGAACATGTCTCAATTCCCTGTCGCCGACACTCCGGATTATCCATGATGGAGTCTCGGTCTTGTTGTGTTTATACGTGCATTCATTTCATATTGAGTCATGCAATTCGACCCCGCGGCCATCATGCATCGAGATGCGTGGTTGGTGGCACGAGGATCGAGGTAAGCATACATATGTGAAAATACATTACCATGCCCCTTTCCTCCTCTCTGTTGCAGCAAATCAGAAATCAGCAGTTTTCAAAAGCCTTGCACAACATTCCGACATCAATTGCAAACAGAGGCTAATTGGGGCATCGCGATGGATTTCGGTGCCAAACAACCTGAACATGCATCGTTCATCATCCCGAGCAGAGTCGAGGCAGTCCCTAGCTTGCATGCTAGTTTACTGCTTTCCTAGATTAATTTCTTAGTTAATTAGGGTTTTGTACTTATTCGGACTGTATTATTTATTTCGGACTGTAATATTTATTCGGACTCTCCTAGCGAGGGCAATGTTGTAATAAGTGTGCGTACGTGTGATGTATGTCTTCCAACCCCACGTCTTTCTCCCTTTTATTTACCAGCTTATGATGGTTAGATTAGGGCATGTTTCAATTAGCATACAGTATGATAGCATGTTTGCATTCATTCATCTGTCTTGCATGCACCGGGCTCGGCGCATCATACTAACTACATTATATTTCAATTCCAAGTTGAATACTTGTTAGCTGTTGCATCTCATATGCCATGTTTAGAATAGTCGAGCCTGCTATAGTTGCATTATTGCATGTGTTGCATTAGGCATTTCTGTATAGTTAGGATCATACATGATTTCTAATTAGCTTCTGTTTTGGCTTGGAGTACTCGGTCAGTTTTTATGCTTTAGCATCCTTGCATGTGTGTAAGTGACTGCCATGATAGCATGCTTGCCATGAGGCTATATGCTTATGTGATATATCTGCCTGAATGCCTGTGGGTGAAGGTTGGGTTATTTGGATTGGAACAAATCATTGACTGTGAGTCTTAAGCCCACTAGATAGTGGCAAAACCATCTTTTCTAAGCCCACCTGAGGGTGGCAAAATCTATATTCTAAGCCTACTTGCGAGTAGCAAACCATCTTTCAAAAACAAACATGAAATGTGTTGTTCCAATTCAGGCGATCCAGTCTATACTTGTATGCTGTGCGCATCACATAGTAAATCTAGGCCAATAACCGGAATAAGAACACATAATGTTTTCAAAACTTGATATCATGGTTAGTAGAGGCCGATCTTTGATCGAGCGAGCGGGGGTGCTCACGAAGTGACCTTCCCCAATCGTACCCAAGTTCCCGAGCCGAGGCAACTTTGGTGATGACGGACACATGGCCTTAGGCAACGAGTCAGGGTTTCCTAAATTTCCCAAAATAAAATATTTAGGTGGCGACTCTGTATCTGGCAAAGCAGTCCATGTTTGGCACTTCTTTCAAAAATTTGTTTTCTTAAAACGATTTGTCGGATTTGGACTCTTTGGTTTAAGATTTAGAACCGTGACAATTTTGAGTCCTGAACTGTAGCATGAGCCCCGAGGGCGCGTCTACACTAGCCAATACAGCCATCACACAAACACTACCATTTTCCATTCTACGGATATTTCGTTTACGAAAATCGACACCCATGTATACTCGTGGTTTTCGGGACTTTCACCCTGGACACTCCGACTAACTTAATTCAATGGAGTACATCCCCTTTCTCCCAAATATGGTGTACATCTCATTTCTCCTCCCAAGCATCATATATTTACAATGTGTTAAAGATGTGACACGTTCAATGCAATTGGATAAGAAAATTAGTTTCAATTCACCTAATTCTCATGCAATTTCTACAACAATCAAGGTTATCCTCCACTGATAGCCCAAAACAGATATTTCTAAACAGATATACAATCTCCAAGACAGACAACTTATCCAAATTTCAAAGTATGAGTGGTAATACATATCTAACTCCACCATTTATATAAACATCCATCCAATTTCACTTTTCCAATACCAATTCCATTTATTTATACAAAATAAATATTTGAGACATTTTATGGCAAACTCTATTTTCTTCCAAAATTCAGCCCAAGTATCAAAATCAACAATTTTATTATAACACAACCTCATATTCACTTCCATAACCATTTTCAATACATCCATTCATAAACCCCTCTTTCGATTTTAAATCAAAACCCTAGGTTTATTCAAAATCCTCCAAAATCACAATATTGTTTATGAAAAACAAATAGCTACATTAAGAACCAAAGAAGAGTGTAGAAAATCCCTACCTCAGAGTTAGAAGACGAGCAAAGCAAGGAAGAAACTCAGATGAAGCCGAAACCCAACTCTATTCAGATGAAAACATAGCCCTTGAGATGTTCTACCTTTTTAACAAAGGCATACGAGTAGAGAAACCAGTAAATCTAGGTGAAAATGTAGAGAGAGAGAGAGAGAGAGAGAGAGAGAGTTTCAGAGAGAGAAGCTCAAGATCTAGGGTTTTTGAAATGTTTAGAGAAAGAATGAAATGAAAAAGTGATGTAAATTTCACTTTTACGGACTGAAATACGCACGGTCCGCTCGAGCACAAGAAGTGATGCTTGAGCATCTAGGCACATTAAGTTGTTCCGCTCGAGCGCAAGAAGTGACGCTGAAGCGCAGAATACACACTTCCAGTAATTTTGAAAACAATAGACCAATGCTCGAGTGCAAAAAAGATCGATTGAGCCGAGACTGCTCGAGCGTAGAGTGCACTTTTCCAGTAATTTTGCAAACTTGCAAAAGTACTAAGAGTTCACAAAGCCCGTCGAGCGTAAGAAGTGACACTCGAGCGGATGAGTAAAATTCAGAGCAACAAAAGTTTGAAAACCAAGCAACCAACCTGTTCTAAACACAACCACTACAATCCAATAGCCAAATTCAAGGAAGTATAAGAGAAGTAAGACGTGAACAACAATACGAAACCATGAAACCCGAGTCCATAATGCAAAATGGATCGGGTCTAAGCCAGAATCGCTATAACCAAGTTGGCACACTTTATACCTATGCGCGTGAGTGACTCGGTAGATTATCTTGTCGACCTTTATATTAGGGACATAGTGAGGTTGCACGAGGTCCTTGTAGCGACTGTTTCGAATAAAGATCTGTGTTTCATGAATCGATTGTAACAGAGCCTATAGAGTGCCTTGGGCACTAAATTGGCTTTTAGTACTGAGTATCATCCTCAGACTGAAGGGCAGTCAGAGCACAACATTCAGATTTTAGAGGATATGCTTCGGGGTTATGTTCTTGACTTTAAAGGGTCGTGGGAGAGACACCTGCCTTTAGTGGAGTTTACCTATAATAATAGCTTTCAATCGAGTATTGGCATGGCACTGTTTGAGACCTTGTATGGCCGACCGTGTAGATCTCCTGTGTGTTGGGCTGAGGTAGGTGATGCACCTTTAATAGGTCCTGAGTTGGTTAGGGAAACGATTGAGAAAGTCGCTCTTATTCGTAAGAGGTTGGCTACTGTCCGAAGTAGCCAGAAAAGTTGTACCGACTGTAGAAAGAGACCTTTGTCTTTTGAGGTAGGAGATCATGTTTTTTTTGAAGATATCACCTAGGCAGGGTTTGATAAGGTTTGGGAAGAGTGGGAAGTTATTCCCTAGATTTATTAGACCTTTTGAGATCCTTGAGCGGATTAGAGAGGTAGCTTATCGCTTGGCTTTATAGCCACAACTTTTCGGGGTCCATGATATGTTTCATATTTGTATACTTCAAAAGTATGAGCCGGATCCATCGCACGTGTTGGATTAGACCAACATAGAAGTAGGTGAGAATGCCTCATATGAGGAGAGACCGGTGAGAGCCTTGGGTACTTGAGACCAAGTCTTGCGAGGCATGACAATTCCTTTGGTAAAAGTATTGTAACGACATCACGAAATTGAGGAAGCAACTTGGGAATGTGAGTTGGAAGTCCGTGAGAAGTATCTAGACCTATTTGCCAACGTTTGAACTTGTAATGAAAATTTTGCTATGTTGATTTAATGTAAACATTGTATATGTTTCGGAAATGTGAATTGTATATTAAGTATTGAGAACTTGATTATCATCTTGATGAGAATGAATGACCGGTGGATGGGTCATGATATTGGAATTGATTGATTATCATTGTTGTAATTAGTTTAAACATGATTTTAACATTTGATTTATAATTTCTGGGACGAAATTCTTTAAGGGGGGGATATTATAGCGATTCTAGTTTAGACTCGACCCATTTGATATTTTGGATTTGGGTTCCATGGCTTTGTATTGTTGTTCATGTCTTATTCCTCTTTTCCCTCATTGAGTTTGGCTATTGGGTTGTATTGGTTGTGTTTGGAACAAGTCGGTACCTTGTTTTTCAAAAACCTTGTTGCCCAGAATTTTGCATCTACGCTCGAGCGTCACTTCTTGCGCTTGAACGACCTTTGTGAACTCTCAGTACTTTTGTAGGTCTATGAAACTACTAGGAGAGTGTATTCTACGCTCTAGCGGTCATGCACTCGAGTGACTTTTCTTGAGCTCGAGCGGTAGGCATCTGTCTGTAAAACTTCTAGGAGTGTGTATTTTACGCTCGAGTGGTGACGCTCTTTTTCATTGTGTCTTGGTGCTCGAGCGTCCCGTTTTGAGCTCGAGCAATAATTATTTTTGTGTCTAGACGCTTAAGCGTCACTTCTTGCGCTCGAGTAGGCTGTGTGTATATTAGTTCGTAAAAGTCACTTTTCACATCACTTTTTCATCTCTCTCTCTCTCTAAATATTTCAAAACCCTAAATCTGAAGCTTCTCTCTCTGGAACTTACTCTCTCTTTCTACAAATACACCAAGATCTATTCATTTCTTCACCCTATTCCCTTTGTTAAAAAGGTAGAGCTCACCTAGAGCTTCATTTTCATCAGAATAGAGTTGGGTTCCAGCTTCATTTGAGTTTCATCCGTGCTTTTCTCGTCTTTTAGCTTTGAGGTAAGGATTCTCTACACTTTTTTATGATTTTAACTTAGCTATTTGTTTTTATGAAACAATCTTGTGATTTTGGAGGATTTTGAACAAACCCAGGGCTTTAGTTTAAAATCAAAAGAGGGGTTTCCAAATGGATGTATTGAAAATGATTATAGGGTTAGATATGAGGTTGAGTTGTGATGAAATTATTAATTTTGATACTTTGAATGAATTTAGAAGAAAATTTTGGTTTTACCCTAAATGGCTCAAATATTTATTTTGTATAAATAAATGGAATTGATGTTGGAAATATGAAATTAGATGGATATTGATATAGATGGTAGAGTTTGGTATGTGTTATCACTTACCTTAAAATTTGGAAAGTTTATCTGTATTGTAGATTTCATATCTGTTTAGAAATATCTGTTTTGGGCTATTGGTAGAAGATAGCTATGACTGTCGTGGAAATTGCATGAGGATTAGATGAATTGAAATTAATTTCTCAACCATGTGCATTGAACATTGTTGCTCAGTTAATACATTGCAAATGTATATGATTTTGATAAAAAGGGGTGAAAGTTGGAAAGAGGTGTGTATCATCAAACTAAGTTGGCTTGTGTATCTAGGGTGAAAGTCCCAAAAAACACGGGCATACATAGGTGCCGATTCCCGTGGATGAAATATTCGTAAACTGGCAATAATAGCGCTTGTATAGGCTACGTTTACATGGGTGTCGTTTGACGGTTTCAAGCGAACAAAATATCCATGAAAGGTTGTATCGGTTTGAGAATTCTCCATTGTTTTCTGTTGTAAAAGACATGATTTGAGAATTGTGATATAAAACAAGCATGGCATGGTTTTTTAGGAAGAAATGTAAAACGTTGTGGCCATAAGCATTGCATATGTATTTCACCCTAATATCTTTATTAAGATTCATATATTGTGTTGGATTATTTCTACTGGGCTTTGGCTCATCCCATATGGGAAACCATTTTTAGGTGCTGGTGAAATGCCTCTATCAAGGACTTAGCTTGGGAGGATTGTGGAGCTGAAGGCTCAGTGCTGTATTTTTTCTATTTTGTACAAGCCTAGGACTTCATATATATTGAGCTTAAGACACACTTATGATGTACCCAAACATTGTCTTGGAAAGGTGTAAACCTTTAGGGCATATGATTATCTATTTAGCTTTCATTTCTTTTCTCAATCTTATAACACATGCTATAGATTTAGGATGTACTGTTTATGAATATATATCGCATATGTTCCCTTTTGTAAATCAAACTCTGATTAATGAAAAATTATTAGTTCATATATGGTGCCATGTATCGGTTGTTATGAGATGGTGTTGGCTACGTATTTTGTATAAGTCAATCGTAGCTTAACACGTGGCTCGTAAAGGGTAATTTGGAGAGTTAATGCAAGTCTCCACAGCGATAGACACATGGCAATTTATATTGGTAATAATGGATCTGCACAGCATTGGAGCAGTTAGAAGGCGCAAGGTGATGTGGCCCAACAATTATTCACAATTCAAATTCAAATTCTAGAGGGAAGTCCAATTACAAGAATGACATAGTGGAAGCAAACTGTTCAAGGCCATAATCAGTGATCGCGGAAGGGCATTTTGAAAGAGGGACCTAGACTCAGATCCAGAAACTAGTTATTTACTTTATATTTTTCTTTCCAGTTTTTACATTTCATATTCTTCAATTCATGTACTACAATTCAATTCTCAAGAGTAGTTCCAAGTAGTCTGTTGCTGTAAAGCCCTTCGAGATTGTGGAAATATGAGAGTATCATTGTAAGTTCTTATTATTTAATGAAATTCAGTTCATGAAATTGTTTTTTATCTATTGTTATTGTCAATATCTTTAATTTTCTCCTAATCAAAGCCACCAGTAAAAATCTTCTTTATTGAAGCTGAAAGAATTTCAACACAAGAATCTGATAATTGGTTGGCAGTTAAAATATCTGTAAGGACTTATTGATCCTTACTGGCACGCTTAAAATTACATTATTAATATTCGAAAGTCAAAAAAGTCAACAAATAGATATATTGTATTTGTTTCGGGGCGTTACAGGCTAGTTGGTTGCATATGAATTTACTTTCCACTACTATATTAGTAGTCGGAAAAATAAATAAATTAATTAATTAAATAGTTTGGTAAATTAAGGTATCGAATACGAGGTAGGGGAAATGAGTAGGCAACCTTACAATTTGCCGGATATTGAATTTGTTAAGACAAATATATATATATATATAAAGGATTTTTTTAGCAATTAGTTATTTATTTCTTCAAGGAATTGATTTACTTTTCAGAAACAGTTTTCTATTTAAAAATATAAAAAAAATAAAAACAAGTTTGATAAAAATAAATACTATAATTTTGAAATTTTAAAAATTATTTATGACTCCCAAAAAAATAAAACGAGATGAAAATGATTAATATTTTTATTTTTTCACCAAATTATGTTTTAGAATTTTAGAAATTTTTTTTGAAATATCTTCTTCTTTTTTTTTTTTATAAAACCAAATCAAATTGAGCCCGTTAATGTGTTTAGTTTTTTTACATTTTTTTTCTCTACAAATTCAAAATTCAAATATACCATTAAACTGTATGAAGCCAAAAAATTATGCAATAGGTCAGGAAGACCGCATGAACTCTCCCGAGGTGTGCTAATCTAAAAATTAAAAACAGACTTTTGCCAATCCAAATTTTTTATTATTAAATGGAAATTGATATTTATTATCTGTTGTATTTCGCATTTTCAATTTCATTCTTAAGACTCATTATGTATGAAAATAATATTTGATTACAATTATACTGATTTTTCTTTTCGTAGGATTAAAAATAGAGAAAATTATTTATAAGTCCTATTAGGGAGACTTATACTACATATGATCCTACTAAAAAACTTATATTCCCATAAGTCCTGTGGGAAGTTTGTTGACACATTTACTCTCAATATTAGTTGTTAATATAATAAATAATAATAAAACCATATATAAGAAATTCAATATTACCATAGATCATATCTATATAAACGTAACGTAACGTGACACCTACATAAACGTAACGTGACACCTATGATCTATGGCAACATTCAATTTCCTATATAGAAAATTGAATATTACCATAAATCATATCTACATAAACGTAACGTAACGTAACGTGACACCTATGATCTATGGCAATATTCAATTTCCTATATAGGAAATTGAATGTTAACATCGATTATATTTATATGAAACGTAACGTGATACCAACAAAAATCAGAAGCATTTTCACATTCAATTTTAAAAAATAAAAATTCATTAAGTTTGCGAAACGTAACGTGACACATTACGTTACGTTTATGTAGGTGTCACGTTACATATAGGTGTCACGTTACGTTATGTTTATGTAGGTGTTACGTTACGTTTATGTAAGTGTCACGTCACGTTACGTTTATGTAGGATCTTGTGGAATATATTCCTATCTAAATAGGACCTAAGACTCTATAAGAAATTACACAGGACCAGGACTTAGCCTAGTATAAGTGTTTGAAAAAAGACTTATAAATAAGTCTTCCTTAAAAATAAGGGAAATTTATTTAAAAATCTTCTTTTGAGTTGTATCTCAATTAATCCATAAAATATTATTATATTCTAGTAATTCCTATTAAAATATTATTTTTTGAACCCTTAGCAATTTTGTGATATGAACATTCAAATTAAATAAATTTGACAGTGTGAATGTTTACGTTGATGTCGTGGCTGTTCACATCATACAATATTCATATTGTCAGTGTTAACATTAATGTGTGATTCACTATATTATCATTAGGGATATTTTGACAACTATATTACTCATATGACTTATTAGAATATAAAAAATAATTTGGACTACGTGCAAAATAAGTAGCTGAAAATTATTTATGAATGAATGTCCCAATAAATAAAGATGGTAAACAAATAGATAAATAAGATTAAATATACATGTTAGTGTAAAACTGATAACAACATTATTTTTTTAATTCATAGATTAACGAATTATTTTTCAAAGATTAAGGGAGGTTAGCATAATTTATCCAAAAGTTATGTTGATCCGGTATTGGCCAACCCGATATTGGTCACCTTTTTGTTTTATTGCATTTCTTCCCCAAAAAAAAAAAATGAATGGTATATTTTCAAAAGACACACTTGTGCATTTTTTATTTTTTTTTGTGACAAAAGTAATAAAATAAAATTGTTATGATTATTAGATCGACATAATTTTTGTTATAGATGATATACATGGAGAGCCATAACAAAAAACAATTTGAATTTTCAAAATACGACTTACAATGGGCCTCCCAAGCCCAAAAACGTGGCTTGTGTGGGTAAGGCGCACGGCCTAGGTTCGATTCCCCACTGGGTGAGTGCCTGCAGCAGTTTACAAAAGGGTGTCCGGCTTCCCACCGGCTACATACCCCTCAGGATTAGTCCTGACTTCTTTTAAAATCAGAGGGTTGGGGATACCTGAGTTATCAAAAAAAAAAAAAAGCCCAAAAACGTGGATCAAATTAAAATTAAAATTTGAGAGGAGTCCAACCTAAATTTTATTTATTGTCCTTTAGTGTCAAACTTTTTTTTAAGGTAAACTACCAATAGGTTCTAATAGTTAGACTTAATTCTTAACAAGTCATATTGAAAATAAGTCCTAATAAAATTGTCGCTTAAAATAATTTTTTATGAAGATTTTTTTACAAGTCGCTAAAAATTGACAATTAATGACTTTTTTTTTGTTACGGTTTTATAAATTATCGCTAAAATTTATAATTAGTGATTTTTTTGTGACAATTTTTTAAACTGTTGCTAAAACTTATAATTAGTGATATTTTTTGTGTAAAATTTTCAAACTGTCGCTAAAAATTAATAATTAATGATATTTTTTAATAATATTTGATGAAAAATATCATTAATTATCATAATACCTATTGAACAATAAATTTACCTATTAATACCTATAGATAAGTCCCGATTTTTTTATGTTACATTCATAACACCCATGTCCATCAAGATAAAATATTTGAATTTATTGTTAATCACACATTAAACTCTTGGGTTACCTGTGCAACAATGGTTTTTTTTAATTAATTTTTTTATATGACCACCAGGCCTCGCAGAACTTGGGCGGCCACCACTAAATAAGGGCATATTGCAACGTTTGTTTTGTGGCGTTTATGGAAACACCATTATAGATTCATTAAAACTCAGCGTTTTGAAAACGTTGTCTTTGATTTCCGTTAAACGACGTCGTATTGGGTTGATTTATTAACATCATCGTAGACTTCGTCTCTCACTTTCTCTGTCTCTCACTTTCTCTGCCTCCTCTGCAACCTCGAGTTGAAGCTCAAACGCACAGACTCTCTCGCTCACTCGATTGCAGATTTTGCGTTGTATGTTCTTCATTAATGTTGATCGAAGCTCAAACAACCCTCAATTTGAAGCTCAAACACACAGAACTCAACCACAGTAGTTTGCTCTAGCTGTTCTTCATCAATCGCAACGATCTCTGTTCTTCATCGATCACGAGGCTAATCGAGTGAGGACGCGGCACCAGATGGTCCAGACTCTGATCTCTTCGTTTATTACTGCAAGCACTGCAGATCTCATGTCCTCATCATTGGTTCGTTTATCCCTCTCTTCGTCTGATTCATCTCAATTCACCTTCACCTACTTCTCTATTTGAATCTATCTATGTTATCTACTTACCTATATATACACACATTTATATGCACTAGCTTCATTTCCACACACACACAAAAACTAGAAAATATTGGATTATCATCTTTGATTTTGTTATTTAAAGTGTTTGTGTTTGTGTTTGTGTTTTTTTTAAAATTTATTTTGGTTTTTAACTTGTTGAGACTGCTAGTGTTTGTGTTTCTGTTCTTCATCAAAAACGATCTGTTCTTCATCAAATCGCAGATCCAAAATCCAAAATCGATCTGTTCTAGCTGATCTCTCTCGCTCTTATCTCAGGTACATTTTTCATTCTCTACTTCCTCATTGTCAAATGGTAGTGGTTGGAAACTAGATTTTAGGATAAATCTCTTTCGGTGGGAACATGAGGTGTTGAATAATCTTCCGCAGAGTCTGAGTATGAGCTCTATCTCAAGAGGATTGGAGGATTGTTTAATTTGGAAAGGGGAAAACCATGGAAATTTTTTAAGGTTACTGCAATTTGGGAGACCATCTTCTTTGCTATAGTGTGGACCCTTTGGAATTCAAGAAATAGTGTCATATTCAGAAATTAGAATTGAGGTGAGATAATGACTCAATGCAATTTTTCTTCAACCTGACATAGCATAGAAACATAGCAACTGCATGGTCTCAAAGAGAAACTAATGAGGGGGAATCCATTTATATTTATTCATGTTCCAGGGAGGTGGAGTATTATTTAAAAAATTAGATAAAAGGGCAACAGTTCTTTGGAAACCTCAAATATGGTTTTAATTGGGTTGATCTCCATAGACTTTTTTAGTTTATATGCAGAAACAATGAAATGACAAAAAAAAGAAAAAAAAAAACACAAAAAACACAAAAAACAAATAAAAGGGCCACTCTATCTTATGTATTTTTGGATCACTGTAACCTGATTGACAGTCTATTGGGATAAGGCTTACATTTTTGTTGCCTTTATAGAATTGTTGTCCTGAAAAATTTGTCATTCCATTTCGATGTCTCTATCTTACACCAGCCTCTTATTCGGGTCATCCAACGTGAGCCATGGGAACACATCAAAGATGAGGACATAAAGAAAACTACTGCATCCTTTTGTGGGGTAGATATGGCAAGTTCCTCCAATGTTTTCTGCCATCAAAGTAAGTTTTCCTCCATTTTATTACAAGCTTGCTGAAACAGGAAGAGAGTCATTGCAAAGGCATGGCATATCAGTTCCAAATGAGTTTTGTCATACAATGAAAGTAAGTGGATTGATCTATTGACTTTTGGTAATAAAGGTTTTTAATTTGCTGGATGAATATGGGACTGAAGTACTGGTATAAGAGTTATTTTCATCCTTATCCTTTTGATTTTTTCATTCAACCTTTTTTGTCCCTGCTTATGGTGTAATAAGGTATTTTTGAGATATAACTTTCTTCTTCGGCTTTTGTGTTGATTTCATATTGGGTCAATTTTGGAATTGCTTGTATAGTATTTTGATGCAGATGATCATGCATAGTGCATATGGTTGTAGTGAGGTTACATTTAGCTAAGTTACTTCATTTGAGACTAAATTTTGGCATCAATTGCATATTATATTGTATTAAAACCAAAAGAATATAATTGAACTTTGACAATAAGTGGATGTAGATGGTTGCCTATAGCACAGTTCAGTTAAGTAAAGTTACATATAGGTTAGTTACTTAAGTTTGACTTCATGTAACATGAGCAAGTTGTGAACCTTTTGGATGTAACATCACAAGGGTGGGAGCATGCACACTACCATTTTGAAACTAGATATGCACTAAAGTCAAAATGCATTTCAAGTAAGAGTGTTAAACAGAGAAGAATAGAATTTTTTATTTTATTTTATATTGCTTTGCTTCATGTTTACTTGGATATATAAGACCCGATTATTGTAGCATGATGGAGATGAAGTATTGATACATAACCAAAAAATGAAAAAGACCAGGCAAACAGTAAGAACAAAAAATGGTAAAAAAGCACACACACAGACCCTTTGCTTGTCAAAGGGTGCAAGATACAAATATGAATGCAAACCTGAATTCAGCTGTGTTCTTTTTGCCTAAAATTTGAGAAGAAAATGTATGAAACACATTCATGTGACATTAGCTAGGATTGATAATCAAATCATTTTATTTATTTATTCATAGGGTCTATGGTATGGCACATAAAATAGAAATTGCACGTAAATGTAATAGGAAATTTCTCATAAATTTTTAGGTTGTAATTATTGCTTGTAAGATATATAATTCATATTTTCCTTCACGTTCCTTAGAATTATGTGTGACAATGATATGGTATTGAAATTGCATTGTGTGGTTGTATGATTGCTTATATGTTTCTATACCTTGTGATACGTTGGGGGTGAGAAGATGTATGAAAAAGCAAGAAGATGAGAAAGCATTGAACTTTCACCGGGGCGGATTTCCATTTTCCAGTTTGATATCAAGCGAAGTTTAGATGACAGGTTGTCCGAAGCTCAGCTTGTTGCTTCTGTATAACCTATTTATCACATTAATGTTGTCATGTACTAATTGTGGGTTTTTTATATGGTGGTTCTGCTAGCCTGAAATGGATCTTATTTTGAATCCTTGCAATTCTTTCTTTCAGTGATAAAAACAAATAAATGTCATGCTAATTGTGCTCAAATCATTTCACATTGGTGATTACCCTTTGAAAATTAGATCAAACGCAGCTTGAAAATGAAAATAAATTAATATTCAGGAACTTTTGAGAACCTTTCCCTCATTAGTGGGAAACAGAGATATAATTTATGTGTATGGTTTATGCATATTAGGAAAAGTGTCTATATGAACTGACAAAGGACATTGACTAATGAAATTGATATGCTACATACTATCATGTAGCAATAATCTTGTTGTTTTTGTAAGTTTGTCTTATTTATTGCAAACAAAATTTGATTTTTCAGGTGACATGCTCAAAGGGGACATATATTCAATCTCTTTGTGCAGATCTTGAGAAGGCTCTGAACAGGTAGTGTAAATAGTCAATTCTCATTTATCAAAAAAATGAAAAAGAAAAGAAAAGTCAATTCTTATTTTTTGTTCCTGTATGATTTCTTTGGTCATTGTTCTAGCATCTCTCTCTCTCTCTCTCTCTCTCTCTCTCTCTCGCGGCTTATTGTGGTCGTTCCGCTGAAAGAACGGACTGTTTCTTCGACTTCTGCCCATCTTAATTACTTTTCAAACAAAAACTGGAATGATGTATCATATTGAGATTTAGTTGTTGAGAAAGTAATTATCCAAAACATTGTATAAACATGAGAGCTACTTCTTTAGAGTTTTTAGTACTCTTTACCCTGATATGTATAGAATTTGTTTTTCTTTGTTTACAGATACAAATTCCTCTCATGATAGAGAATGTCATATTGATTAAAATCTCTGTATTGCATTTATGTAGCTATTTTCTCCAATCTTCACTTCAGTAGAAATAACCATGACTGAATGTTTTTTTCGCAATTGTGCTCATTTAATAGCTTTGAGAATAGATTCAATTGGTAAGGCCGTTTCCTTACACTTGAGTTTCTAGTGTAGTTCCAATCTTTTGCATTGCTTGTTTGCCTTCGTCATATTATCTATATAGAAGTTATATAATTTCAAAACCACTGCAATGTAGCTAGGTTTGGATGCCCATATTTGAATCACAAAAAGTAGACATCCATTTGTACTTTTAAACACACACCCATAAGTGAGTGTGGACCCCACATTCTCTCGCATGCACACACACAATGGGCTATTGAAAACTTGAAATATTTTATGGAAACAAGCATATAGTGTGTATGGTGGATCCAAAACACACTTGAACTAACTTTAGGATTGAATAGCTGCACTCAAATGTAGCCCCTGTTAGAAAAGTGTCTGGTGGGAAAATGGAGATTAGAGGGTTTGTTGAACTCTATAAAACCATCCCTTTCAAAGAATTAAGGGGTCAAAATGAAGATGTTTCTATTGGATCAGTAGTGAAAAAAAAAAAAAAAAAAAAGGGAAAAAAAAAGAGATATGGTATGAAAACAAATGCACTTTGCAGCATGATTATCAATGAAAAATAATTTTATTTGATATATTTCATTATACTTTTTAATTTTTTTTGCTTTGCTGACTTTTTTTAATAGTGGCTACAGCTTGTGATTGTTTTCATGATTCTCTTATTAGTTCTGTTAATATAAATTTTATTGGTGTCTAATTAACTAATTAATACTTGCAGACACAAATGAAAGAGCTTGGGGCGCAATCCAATGACATTTTATTCATGTTGTTTGTTCTTGTCAAATGCAGGTTCACATATCAAAGAAAGAAAAGAAGAAGAAGAAGAAGAAGAAGTAGATATGACAAACTCAATGAAAGAAGACCGTTGGAGTATACTGAATTCAAGGTTAGAATTGTTCCTAATTTTAGTTTATTTGTGAATTTTATTTTATTAATGAAGTTGAATTTTTTTAGGATTTTATTCTTAGTTTATATTTGTTTCCTTATTGGAATTTATTATTTTGGTTTGCCTATATATTGCTTTGGATGAACTATATATATATATTTTGGAGATAAAAAAAAGATTTGGGCACTCTATGATATAGTATTAATTTGCTCAAAGATTTGACTGCTGCAATTGTTGCAGTACCATGTTGTCATAACATTTGATGTTTTTCTTTTTAATTTTAATTTTTTTTAAATTGTGTTTAGTGTTTTGGAAATAATATATCATGGATCTCAAATTCTAGTACTCAGTGTCTTCAATTGCCTTTGTGGACCAAAAATCCTCTGCTTGTGTCATTTTAGATGTCATCAAGGTCTCATGACTTTTATTGTTGGAAGGCTTGTCTGAATCTATTATTTCATAAAAAGATATAAATATTTTGGTCAAAATACCTATAACCCAATGAATGGTGTAGGAGAAAAGACAGAAAAACCTTGTGTTGTTTTTGGATCATGGATTTGGATAGGATTTGCAAAAAATTTGCAAAAAGAAAGGGAAATAGAAAAAAGAAAAAGAAAAAAAGAGAGGTTATATTTAATTCACATTGTCCTTTCCTTTTCTTTTTCCATTTTCAAAGTTTTACCCAAATCCATTGTGAATGATCTTTCCTTAAATTAAATTCATTATGTAGCAGTAGCTGTCACTAGGTGACATTACCTGTATTTTTTAAAGTTATTCAAAACCCTTATGTAGATATTATGCATCCTAATAAACGTGTTAGCTTATGAGCTACATCATTACATTAGTTAAACAACATTTATACTTTCTTATTTTCAGAGGTAAGGAACAAGAAAAACATACAATCCTACCATCTACCATCATTGTTTCTTTTATTTTTCCTTCCTTGGCCTTCCAAGCATCTGCATCCATATATGACTGTATTTTTTAGCTCCTTTTGATGATGACTTTCTGTTTTTTCCTTCTTTCTCAGTTTTCAACTTTGCGCTTTCCTTGGCTTTGTTGAGAGCTTCAATCAGTTCTTTTAAGCAAGTCTTTTTTGAAGCAGTCTTTGGTATCAAGTTCTCTACAACATCACAAGGACTCATATCGGTTTCGTGCAATAAGCTGTCTCTGTTTTGTAGATAATTACAGTTGTAGTTTGTCATTCAAGAAAGGCTTTTTAATATCTCTATTATATGGTATACTTTGGAAGATCAATGTGATATATTTTGTGTGGTAAAAATCTCATGAAATGTGCAATTAGTTAAATTCTTTGGTTTATACTCTATTTCCAAAGTTGTAGTATGAACCTTGTAGTGCACAATAACATTTATTTTACAACAACTATATATAGTCATAGAGATTTACAATAAAAAGGAGGTTTTTTAATGCGAGATTTAAAAACATATCTCTCTGGGGCACCAGTACTAAGTACTTTATGGTTCGAGTCTTTAGCAGGTCTATTGATAGAGATTAATCGTTTTTTTCCAAATGCGTTAATATTCCCCTTTTTTTCATTTTAGTTATTGACACGGGAAGGAATGAAGAAAATTAGAGATACAATCAAATATCTGTGTCTTTGGTATTTTATTTCATATTCTTGCAGCAGCAGTAGCACAGAAAAAAAAATGGTATTTTATTTCATATTCTTGCAACAGCACAGAAAAAAAAAATGGTATTTTATTTCATGCTCTTGCAGCAACAGCAGCATAGGGGGAAAAAAAAACAAAAACAAAATGTGGCGTTTTTTGAAAAACACCACCAAATGATGTTCATATTCTTGCAGCAGCAGCAACAGCACAGGGAAAAAAAAAAGTGACATTTTTTTAAAAAGGGACGTCACACGTTAGTTTGTGACGGAAGGTGGGATGGACGTCAAAGATTTTGCAGCGTTTTAAAAAACGCCATCTAATATTTTTAGCGACGTTTTTTAAACGTTGGGAAGCTATTGTGGCGGCCGTATCAGCGACGAAAATATTAAACGTCGCTGTAAAATTTTACCGCGTTTTTCAAACTTTTAGCGGCGTTTTACAAACGTCGTTAAAACTCAAATTTCCTGCAGTGGGCACAAGGCTGAGTTGAGGACCCATGTAACAATGTTACGGAAAATTACCATTCAGGACAGATTTTGAAATATTATTATACATTGATAAAAAAAAGTTTATGATTTTAATTATTAATTTTTATAATATTTACTTATTTTTTGTATTTTTTTTCCCCTGACACCACTGAGGTATAATTCCCCCCCCCCCCCCCCCCCAATGTTAATGATATGAAATTTTTAAGAGTAATGTTAGGGATCATAAAAAAAATATCATAAAGATTTTTTACCGTTTGATTAATATGTGGTATTTTATTGTGTGTGTAATAGAAAGATGCAAAATTTTCATGAAACATTTCATGATTTTTATTTTTTATTTTTTATTTTTTTATGATCCATAACATTACTCAATTTTACCCAGCAAGTTCTCTACCATATTGTTGGGGCTCCAAATATATGAAAATTACAATGACATTGTCCTAATTGTAATTGTTTGATTTTTGTCATTTTGCAATCACAAGAAATGAAGAATTAGAAAAATATTAGTCAAATGTGAAAACCCATGTTCTTGCAATTGTGATTGTGAATGGCATTGTTAGTTATTGATTTGATAATTGTGGGAGCCGTGTTCAAGCAACCCAATACCATTAGGCCTAATTGGAGGTTGGTCTATTGTCCTGATCTATTGGGCCCAAGAAAAGCCCAATAAAAAGGCATACAACGAATGGTCGAGTAACAAATCCTGGTTCTTGGTAGTCGAAGTCAAATAGTCTATGCAAGTCGGCATCTCGCCCAGTTGTCGATTTCTCTCCATAGAGCGTGCTGGGGAAGTGGGTTTTGATGGGATGCATAGTAGGAGATAAAAATCCCAAAGCAAAAGCTCTATAAAAGGACAAAGAGGGCCCAAGAATTAGGCATGTTCCAAATAGATCACTTAAGAAAAAGAGCAAAACAATATACTAGAGAGGAAAAACTAACTAGACCGTCAGAGTGCTAATTTTGGCACCCTTGACTGGAAGCTTTTATTCTATTTCAGGTGATTATCAAAGAACTGTTTTAGGATCTGCTTGGATAAAGGAATATTCCCAATCCATCTCTCACAATTATTATTATATACTCATTTTCATTCATCAATTTCAAGTGTCCATGGATAAACAACTCATATAACTCAGAACTCTTATTATCTGAAGTATTTTCTAGGTGTCTTTGAGCATGATGGATAACTTCAAGTGGCACTTGCTAACTGCTTTGAGTTGTCATAGATCCCAATGGTACGTGTTTGTTTGGATATTAAGCTATGTGATTGGACTATTGATTCTGTTTGTTGCAATTTAAATAAGTTAATTATAGTTTTGTTTTAATCTAAATATCTGTGGTTTAATTTCTTATTACAGTTTATTAGGTAGGAATAATTTAAATAAATTTTGAAAAAAAAAAATTTGATTATCTGCAGTCTTGGGAAGTAGTGTTTCTAACTTTAGCTTTTTTATTGTAAATTTTTTACTTAGAATAATTTGCACCAAATAAGACCTATGGATTGTGGTTAATTCTAAATTTTACATTTGGCCATAATAAAAGTGAACTTTTGAATTAATAGTCCTCTCATAATTGTATAGGATAATTATTTTCTGCCATGATTTTCATACAACAATTTGCTGTGCTTTCAGCAAATTACACAATTCAGCAGTTCAAGTTATATCTTTAAATAAAATGACATTAAAATTACATAGCAAAACCACATAGTTTTGTTTTAATTTTAAAGATTGCTAAGACCATTGTGAGGAGATTTATTGCATATAATCATGTTTTACCGTATATCGGCATAAAGGGAGACTATAGAATCTCACAGGGGGGTGTGATACAAAATGAAAGATTTAAGAAAATCTGAATTAGCAATTTTAAAACTCAAAATATTTTTAAATTATGATCATTATCACCATACAATTTATATCTAATTATTCCAAACAAATGTAGAATGGCATAGAATTTTATTGAAGAAATAACAAATCAGTGGAAGTTTCAACAATAAATTAAAAATTATTGAAAAACTTATCAATATTAATAATGAAAGTTTTAAACTTTTTCATATTACCACTGGATGCTAATTCGCCTAACTTTATTAGTCCTTCTAATTCAAGAAGACTCTTAACGCATAATACAATATATAATCCTAAAAAATTGATATTTCAAGATGTCCATATAATAATTGTTTCAAATACATGCATTGTTAGTTTTAGTTCATTGATTTGATTATTGTGCAGATGCCAAGCATCAATGTCAAGTGGCCACAGATAAAACTCGAAACAGCTGTAATAATTGATTAACTCTCTCTCTCTCTCTCTCTCTCTCTCTCTCTCTCTCTCTCTCTCACAAAGCATATTCTAAGCTTCTTTCAACCACCATCGATAGCATCCAAGTAAGCTCTTCTTCCTAACTGCTTTGAGCTCTATGAATTAATAATCCCAACGGGGAAATTTTGAAGAGGTCAATCATTGTGAACATCAAGCCCCTGCCGGACATCTTCCTCTCCAAATTGTCCCATTTACTTGTACCATTCTTTATAAATTGATCATCCTCTAACCCAATTCTAATCATCCCAAAAACACAATCTCATTCTCATACTAATTTACCATTTAAAGCAATGGCCGCCTCAACCTTATTCAAACATGTTATGTTTTTCTTTCTATTTGTCCTTGCCACTTCCCATATTGCCCAAGCCAGTGACCCCAATATCTTAACAGACTTCATAGTCCCTGCAAATTCCAGCACCCCTATTGATGGAAACTTCTTCACCTTTATCGGAATGCGTGGACTTGCCGCTAACTCAACAAACCCAACAAACTTCAAGGTCACAAAAGCCACCATGGCCGAGTTCCCAGCTCTCAATGGCCAGAGCGTATCGATGGCGGTCCTCCAGTTCCCTGCTGGTGGCGTTAACCCACCGCACATCCATCCACGCTCGGCGGAGCTTCTTTTCTTAGTGGAAGGTAGTATGGAAGTTGGTTTTGTAGACACTGCCAACAAACTCTACACTCAGACACTTCAAATTGGAGACATGTTTGTTTTTCCAAAGGGATTGGTACATTACCAATACAATGCCGATGCTAGCAAACAAGCCACCGCCATCTCGGCTTTCGGAAGTGCAAATGCAGGGACTGTGTCTGCTCCGGTGACTTTGTTTGCTACTGGCATTGATGGTGGTATTCTCGCCAAGTCTTTCAAGACTGATATTGCTACCATTCAGAAGATCAAAGCTGGTATTGCGGCTAAGTCCTAAGTTTTGGCATAAAAACTGGTCACAGAATCGATCACAGAATTATTTACCTACCTTTGCAACCGTTTTTCTTCACTTATACGTCAATTCCTTTTTTCTTTCTTTATTTTTTCTAAAAAATTTTCTGTTCTATTTTGAGCAAGCAATAATGTCTTTGTTGGTCTAATTTGGTGTGCAATTTTTATAATAATGCAAAGAAGATGCGTTTTGGTAATAAACTACGGATGTTCTATTTCAAAAGTTTGATGTATTTAAATCTGTGTTTTTATTTTGTCAATAGGTTTAAAAATATATATATTTACATTTTTAAAAATATCAAAATAATTATGTTAAATTAGATAATCTATCATATCTAAATAACTATACCTTCTAACTTTTTACGAAAAAATGTGCAGAAAAATAGAGAAGTGATATGACCTAAATAAGTAAACTTATCTAAATAAGTGTACTTATATCCATCATACCAAACAACCCTCACTCATACCTGCAAACACAACATAACAGTTACCAAATAGGATTAATTATATTAATAGTCCCTATAGTTTGGGCCTTATGTCACTTTGGTTCCCGACTTTTCAATTGTGACACATTTGACCCTGAATTTTGAATTTTATTCCAAATAAGGACAATTGAAAATATTATTAAATTTTTCAAGAATAAAATCGTCAATTTGATAAAATATAAATTAATTTGACAAAAATAAATGTCAAAAAATATTTTTAATTTTTTAAAAATTATTTTTATCCACCAATGATAAAATTATGTAAAATTAATAAAAATTAATAAAAATTACATGATTAATTTTTTAAAATTAATTTTATATTATCATCATCCAAACACATAATAAAAATTAATTTGGTAAAAAAATAAATAAATGTCTAAAAGATTTATCAATTTTACATAATTTTATTTTTAGTGGGTAAAAATAATTTTAAAAAATTTAAAAATATTTGTTTGGCATTTATTTTTGTCAAATTAGTTTATATTTTATCAAATTGACAATTTTACCCTTGAAAAATCTAATGATATCTTCAATTGTCTTTATTTAGAACAAGATTCAAAATTCAGGGTCAAATATGTCACAATTAAAACTCAAGAACCAAAGTGACACAAGTCTCAAACGATATGGACTATTTGTGTAATTTGGCCTACTAATGGGAAAGAAAATAGTTAATTATTACGTTTGATAAAAATTGACAAGGAACAAGTCTATTGCAACTGCAGATCGTCTTCCACATAAAAAATAAAAAATAAAAAATAAAATATTCCCTCCGTTCCAAAATAATGGTCCTTTTTAGGGAATTTAATTTTTTTTGATAGTACAGTTATTGCATTTTTAAAAAATTGATTTTCCAAAATTACCCTTTAATAGTATATTTTTTAGAGAATATCAATGTCATAATTGTACTTTTTATTTTGTTAATTAATTTAAAAGAAAGGCAAAATAAGAAATTTCTATTATTTTGTACTTGATTTTCGAAAAAAGAATAATATTTTGAGACAATAAAAAATAAAATAAGGTACTAATATTTTGAGACGGAGAGTGTAAAATAAAATAAAAAAATAAAAAACAACTTTTTTTTTTTGTGGCAGATAGGTAATTGTTTTGTCAGACATCCGGTCATAAAAAAAAAAAAAAGAAAAAAAATACTCCCTCCGTCCCATAATATTAGTCCCTTATTCCATTTTTCATTGTCCCAAAATATTAGTCCATCTTCAAAAATCAAGTACAAAAATAATATAAATTTCCTATTTTGCCATTCTTTTAAATTCATAAATAATATAAAAAGTACAATTATGACATTGATATTCCCAAAAAAATGTACTATCAAAGGATAATTTTGGAAAATCAACTTTTTTAAAGTACAATAATTGTACTACCAAAAAAAGTTCGATTCCCCAAAAAGGGACCAATATTTTGGGACGGAGGGAGTATATATTTGGTTTGCTTAATCAACTTTTTTTTCTTTTCTCTATTCACAAATTTAAAATTCAAATATATCATTAAATTATATGAAGCCTTTGTTGCAAGATGGAGTGCTTAAGCCTTCATTTGGCAAAATGGTTGGCACTAATTTAACATACTAAAAGATAAAATAAAATAAAAAATTAATAAGATAAAATGTCATATCCAAATTATAATATTTTTACTTTTTTTCTCATAACTACAAAAGTTCATCTTAAACAAAACATTTTTAGCCATGCCAAAATAACCAAAAGACTAACAATGATTGAGACCCCTTTTTTTGGAGACCCTCACAACCCCTTTTGCATCTCAACCATTGATGGTGTGAGTCCCACACATACATGAGTGGGTCCCACATATACATCAATGGTTAAGATCTAAAGAGAGATTGTACATGTCTCCAAAAAAACAGGGATTTCAAACATTTTTCATATTTATTATTGATTGTATTTCACATTTTCTCTTTGATTTTTATATGTGCTGACTTATCAAGTTGTATATACAAGGCCCACCGTATATAAAAAATAATGGTAGATTACATTGATTATCTTTAAAATTTGAAGAAAATAAATTAAGCACAGGTATTGTTATTTAAGACAAAAAATTAAATCTAATTTTTAAGCACGACAAGCAATTAGAATATTAAATGTAATACTCTCTCATATCTTCTTTAATAATCAACTAATATCACTTAGAGCATCTCCAACGGTTTATTACTTTTTTCACCAAATCTGAGTAAAAAATAGTTTATTTTCTCAATCTGATATGACTTGCTCCAACGGTGTCCATCAAAAGGGAAGGGTTGTCCGGCGGGTCGACCAGCGGGTCGACCGGCTGATCGATCGGTAAGGCTATGAAATTAAACTAACAATTCAAAATCCTTAGTAGAAAGGTGCCAGTATACAAAGGAGCTTTCGAAAAATAACAAAGGCCCCGTTTGTTTTGGGAGATAGAATGGAGGGGATTGATAGTGAAGGGATTAACAGTGAGGGGATTGTTAGTGAGGGGATTGATAGTGAGGGGATTAGTAGTGAGATGATTGATAGTGAGGGGATTAGTAGTGAGGAATTGTTAAATTATTTTTATATAAAATAATAAAACAAATAAAAAAATATAAAAATTAAAAATTATATTTTAAAAAAAATTTCCAATATATAAAAAATAAAAAAAATAAAAAAATTTCTAATCCCCTCAGTATTTTTCTAATACCATCTCTACCTCCTCCTTACCAATCCCCTCTCCAAGTGTATTAGTAATACCAAGGGACTAATAGTCCCAAGGCCTTCTCCCAAAACAAATAAGGCTATTACTAATACCTTGGTATTAGCAATCCCAATACCCTCTCTTTCACCCAAAACAAACGGGGTGAAAGAATTTAGGAGGAAGACGTATGGTCAAATGAAAAGCGATGTCGACAACAAAGCCATTGGCCTGAAGAACTCAGCATTTGACTATTTGAGCATCAAGCCTTTTCAGAACTCAATACATTACCTTTTCCAACTTCCATGGCACAAAATTGAGAGAAGAAAAAGAAAAGGGAGGCCGAGGGAATGGATTCAGCAGGAGTGAGATCAAATTTATCACTTTTTTCATCTCTTGCAAAATGTAAGTCATAAGTTTAAAATAATGCAAATAAACCAATTGAGAAAACAAACCTGGAAAGTTTTACTAAAGATTTTGATCTTTGACGTACTTTCTCTAACAGCATATTCATCATCTGATGACCAAACAAATTCCAATGCTAAACCAAATGACCTATTTCTCCATGCCAAAGCAGTATATATGATGTATTCACAAAGTGTGCAGAATTGAGGGAACCGGTCGGCTGGTGGTTCAACCGGCCGGACATCTGGCTGGTTGACCGGTTGGCCCACCCCAACGTTATAGCACAGTGAAATACTGAAATCTGGAGCTTGTTCTCACTTTGATGAAAATTTTGTTCTGTTCTCATTTTGATATCAATTTGGTGAAACCATTGGAGCGAGAAAAAGTGACTTTTTCATCAAATTTCAAATCTAATGCAAGGTTTGATGCACTGTTGGAGATGGCCTTACACATCATTAAGTCTATAAAATGGGTCAAAAAAATAGGCTTGTATATAATTTTTCTTGATGTAATTACACCAAGTTCCTTTTTAATAGGATTAAAAATGAAGATGATGTATGTTAGCAAAAATCTGGTTTAGATCAAACTGACAAAAAAAATTCAACAAAAAAACCAATTTTCATAAACAAACAACTTAATCACGCAATGTGGTTAGTGTCCTATACCTTAATAGATTCAAGAATTTCTTTGAAGGTTGTAATGTGAAGAAACAAGTATATAAACAAACTAAAATTTGATTGATAGCATTTAAACTTGTCATTTAATTGCAAGAATCAAATTACAAGTTCTGATAACATCACAATCGACATGGCCAAACTTGGTTACAAGGACTGAATTATAGATAAACTACTCCTAAGTACAAGAATTACTCCTACATAGGTTACACAACTCCAAAATTTCACATGAGTTGTGAATTTGATTGAAGATCCTTTGTTCATCTTCTCTTTGTCTATTTATAGACTCTACCAACAATTTCAATAAACTGCCTAGAGCAATTTTTGTTCTCTTCATGCACACTGCCACGATTGCTACGTAAAAGAAGATGGTGGTTGCCTCAACTTTTGCTGGATATGGTGCCACTCTTTGATGTTGATAAAGTGGGCAACTAACTCGCAAAAAATATATTGTTGCCATGTGTCCTACAAAAAGCAAATAACAACAATAGTAATAAATATAAATTAAAAAGATGATTTATGGTTTGAATTGACAGATCAAAATCGATTAGTCACAACCAATGAGATTAGATTTGGCTATGATCAACAAGTCAGTATCAATAAAATTGGATTTGGCTTTAATTGATAGGCCACAACTAATTAGATTAGATTTGGTCTATTGACAGGTCAAAATTGACAAAAAAATAAAATATGGTGTCAACAAGACACGTAGATAAACAAGACAAAATTTACATTTCAGTGTAAAAGTGATAACATGTCACGATCCAAACCTATCCCTATAGGTTTAGCGTCGTAATCGGCCAGTAATAGTGATAACATGTCACGATCCAAACAGGTCCCTGTAGGTTTAACGTCGTAACCATCCAGTAATCCTAGGATTACTAAAAGCCTCTAAACAGATTACACAAAATTAAGGGACTAGCGGAAGCAAATACATAAATATAATCATCCAATGAGCTGTGCAGACTTATATGAAACGTAATATTTAAAACTTTATATACATATCCAAAAATCATTCTCATGTTATACCCACACACTTAACTATAGCATCTTAAGTAAAGCTAACGAAACAACAAAGTCTTATATATAGAAACAATCGGAGCTTATAACATGCGGCACTTCAAGAACCTTCACGTGAGGCACAATGGTTGGCTTGACAAAATAGAAGTCAGACAAAAGCCCTTTGGCTTGATCCTGCACACGCTCACCTACATATACATATATATAAACAGTGAGCTAAAGTCTAGTGAATAACATTAATGTAAAGAGGTTAGTGAACGAATTTCGAACATATCATAGTCATTAAACAGAACATAACAGAATAAATTCTCATATCCGAACATAATAATGGTACATCTCATAAAACACATCACATCGTCATCCGACTAGAGTAATCGGTTCCGGATACCGATTAAACACATCACCACTTTAACAAGTGGCTAACAAGATTTCGTAATCACATATATGTCATGTACCCGCATTAACATGTCGTCCCCCATGACTTGGGACTATCTATGGATGCCATAATAGATTTCAAATATAGGATATTCGTTCACATAAACAAATATCATTTTAGAAATCATAACTTATCAAATCACATTTGGAACATAATTCATATAAACATATATTTACAATTACATTACTCACAGTGGGCTTCTAGAAACGGTTGGTCAGTCTCCAATTCTCGACCTACAATCAAAAACGTACATAGCACAAAACACATAAGCTTAGCTTCTTATTCTTTCTTATTACATGCTCGAATACATTGAAACACACTCTTTGGTCTCTTAACTTAATACATTTCTATCTTAGTGTGTTTCCAAGTCATATCCTCATTATTATGGCTTAAATATGCTTTAGAAATGTCTAGGATGCAATGAGGATGCCAAAATGCACTTTGAAACACTAAGTCAAATTTTTGAAAACAGGGTCTCCGCTCGAACGGTATGCAAAATTCTATAAAACTTCTAGGAGCTCTCATTTTATGCTCGAGCGCAACATTGGTCACTCGATTTGAGGATTAGCGCAGCTTCTACCGCTTGAGCGTAGTGCTCATGTCTGCAAAACTTTTGGGGGCTTGCAATCTTCGCTTGAGTGGTAGATCTGTCACTCGAGCAGTCTGCGAATTTTTTGGGTTTTTCAGAACAAAATTTGAGCTCCAAACATGCAATTCAAAGCTTAGGGTCATGCATGGCTTGATCAAAAGCATATATTTACTTTATAAAACACGTATATGACCCCTTGAAAACCATTGCTCAAAATCTCTTTGTTTTAACCCAAATTGAACTCAAACACTTTTGCATGTAAAACCTTTTAAGCTGTTTTCTCCAAAACTCATGAATTTAACAAATTTGGGCACAAGCTTCATGCATGTAAGAAATTATTTTTCAAAACATGAAATCAATGTTCAAAACATGATAATTCAAGCATGCATGTACCAATCAACACACAATAACACCTTGAATGCTCAAACTCAAAATATTAAAACTCTTCATATTTATGCATGTGTGAAGAAATCCTTACCAAATTCCTTTCCTTAGCTTTCCAAATCATGAAGATCAATTTCAAATCAACTCAATTCTTGAATGCATGTACAAGCTAGTTTCAAAACTCAACTTAAACAACATATTCATGATCAAAAGTGATATATCATGACAAAACTATACATCCATGTATGGTTTCTTCATCTTCTTGGCTTCCTTAAACTAAAAACATGCAATTGATTACACAACTCATGAATTCATCACAAAAACACATAATCTTCAAGGATTAAATGTTAGATTCTCACCAAAGGTCTTGAATTAGCTAGCTTCTTACACTATATTGATGAACTCTAGCAAAATCTTCAACTTCTACCTTGAATCTACACTTTCTCTTTCTAAAATGGAGTCTCTCTCTCTCTCTCTCTCTCTCTCTCTCTAGAATGTATAAATTCAAATTTTTGCTCTCAAGTATGGTTCTAGAAATGAGCTCAAGTGAACTTAAGGCTTAAATATATAAGTATAATAACTTATTACAATAAATAGAACATTAGGCTTGCCAAACGAAACTTAATCAAACTAAATCAATTTTTAATTAAATCTACCAAAGTGTTCCAAAAATTTCAAATAACATATTCATGTAACCAATTTCGGTTTTAGATGCCAATAAGGCCTTCAATTCTCAAATCAAAGCAGAATTCCAAATAGACATTTCTCCAAGTAACAAATAGAAAGCCAAATAGCAGACAAAATACACAATAAACACATAATTCCATTCTAAACACTTAGTTAGCATTCTTAATTATGGATTAGTAGTTAATTACGGATCGTGGTTATTTCATAACAATATCATTATTCTATCCATAAGACTAAACAATTAATAATGAAAAGAGATTAAATATTATACAAATTAAAATTTTAAAATAGCCTAATGTAAAAATGTCAAATTTATGAGCTTCAATGTGTATTTCAAACCTTACTAGAGGTTAACATGATTTACTCAAAAATTAGGTCGATCTGATATTCGTCACCTTTTTGTTTTATTGTATTTGTTCCAAAAATATATATATATATATATATAATACATTGTCTGTATTCAAAGACACTTTTCGACTATGTTTCGAGAGAAAAAATAATAATAATATGAGAATGTTTGATTATTAAATCGATTTAAATTTTTTTTTTTCTACAAATGATATACACGGACAGTTTTATAAAATTAACGATTTGAATCATCAAAATGAAATCTAAGCCCCATGATCCCAAACATACCAATCAAATTCAATTTTAAATCTGAGAGGAGTGCAATTCTAAATTTTACCTTTAGTTCTTTAATGACTAGTATCAAATTTTTTTTTTAATGTTAAATTCATGTCATGTACATCCATCAAAATAAAATGTTGGAATTTACTGTAACTCCCAAGATAAGCTCTTGGGTTACCTACGCAACAATGCTATTTTTCACCATTTTTTTTTTTTTTATGTATGTAAATGACCACTTCTGGCACACAAAGCTAGTGGACCCATGCCACAAAGCTGGTTCATATCTAATTGGGTAATTTCAAATCAGTTGATATTTGAAAAAATATTTTTAAATTAATAATAAATTTTATACATATTAAAATATAAAATTATAAATTTTCTCATGAATTTGTAAATAGTTTGTAGAGTTTCCTCTGAAATGTAAATTCTCCAATCTAATTTATTTCTAAACAAATAACTAATTAACTCTCAAAGCATATTCTAAGCTCTTTTGACCATCATCGGCAACATCCAGTAGTTCTTCTTGCTAACTCTGTTTTGAGCTCCCGTAAATCCCAATGGGCAAATTTTGAAGTAGTTAATCATTGTGAACATCAAGCCCCTGCCGGACCTCATCCTCACCAAATTGTCTCATTTACTAATATCATTCCTTATAAATTGATCATCCTCTAACACAAATCTAATCATTCCCAAAACACAATCTCATTCTCATACTTAATTTACCATTTAAAACAATGGCCTCCTCAACTTTGTTCAAACATGTTTTGTTTTTCTTTTCTTTTTTTCTGTCATTTTCACTTCATGTATTATCCAAGTCAGTGATCCAGATATCTTAATAGACTTCATAGTCCCTACAACTTCCAGCAACCCTATTGATGGAAACTTCTTCACCTTCATCGGAATGCGCGAACTCCCCGCTAACTCGACAAACCCACCAACCTTCAAGGTCACAAAAGCCACCATGGCTGAGTTCCCAGCTCTTAATGTTCAGAGCATGTCGATGGCGGTTCTCCAGTTCCCTATGTTGGCAGTCTTAACCCACCGCACACCCACCCACGCTCTGCCGAGCATCTTTTCGTAGTGGAAGGTAGTATGGAAGTTGGATATGTAGACACTGCTAACAAACTCTACACTCAGATGCTTCAAATTGGGGACATGTTTGTGTTTCCAAAGGGATTGATACATTACCAATACAAATTATACAATGCCGATGTCACTAAACAAGCCACCGCTATTTCTGCTTTCGAAAGTGCAAATGTATGGACTGTGTCTGCTCCAGTGACTTTGTTTGCTACCGGGATTGATGATGGAATTCTTGCCAAGTCTTTTAAGACTCAAATTGCTACCATTCAGAAGATCAAGACTGGTCTTACCACTAAGCCCTAAATTTTGGCATAAAAACTAGTCACAGAATTATTTACCTACCTTTGCAACCGTTTTTTAAACTAATATATCAATTCCTTTCGTTTTTTCTATTTATTTTTGAATTTGTTCTGATCTATTTTGAGCAAGCAATAATGTCCTTGTCCAGTTTAAGTTGGTCTATAATTGTTATAATAATGAAAGGAAGATTCGTCTTTTGGTAATAAACTAGTGATGTATGATTTTATTTTAAAAATTTGATGTATATCATTTTTATTTTGCAAGTAGAAAAATATTACATTCTTATAAATATCAAAATAATTACATTAAATTATATAATCAATCATTTAATCATATCTACAAATCCAACATAACAATTACTAAATAATATAAGAAAGACCCTACTAACGAGAAAGAAAATAATTCATTATTGCATTTAGGGGTGAAATCGATTCAGTTTGGCCCATTTTTTCGTAGATTTTGAGCCGAACCGAAATAATCAGTTTTCTTTTCTTTAAAACCGAACAAACCGCAATACACATGTAAACCGAATCAAACCGTTTTATGCGGTGCGGTGCGGTGCGGTGCGGTGCGATACTACGATTTTGGGCCTACTTTTATTCATTACAAAAATGAATTTGGGCCTTGAAAACTGAAGTCCAACAACACTTAAGCATAATTTTTACATATGCCTGTTTTATCAAATTAAATTGGGCTTTATTTACCAAAAAAAAAAATGAATTGGCTTTGAAATCCTTGTCTAATAAGAGTTAAAAAATTAAAAAATAAAAATGCATCTAACATAGTAACAAGGATCAAACGTATCCAACAAAGTAAACATACCAAAATATATCAAAATATATCGAGTAACTATTTTTCTATTTAAAACAAATAGGAACCATATGTCAAGCAATTTTTTGTCTGTTCAAAACTAAATAAGAACCATATATCCATAACCAAATATTACAAACTATTAATATTAAAAAACTGAAAATAAAATGTATATAGAGTATGTATTTTCCAACCAACCAAGCAAAAGAGGTCCTGTTTGATGATATAAATATTTCTCATATTTATAATTAGGGTTGTGCAAAATACCGCCAAATTTGTTAAAACCACCCAATCTGCATCGATCCATCCGCTAGCCGCAGATTAAATTTTGAAATTTATAATTTGCCTTCAAAACCGCTCTACTCTGCTATAGTTAATACAAATATTTTTTGGAACAAAATTCATTTACCTCTCTGTAGTATGATTTGATAGCATTTTACCTCATTATTTAAAAATGGCCATATGGCACCTATGTGGTTTTAGACTAACATACAACCGTGAACACCATTAACTATAAAGGTGAAATAACTATAATATCCTCAAATTCTATATTTTATGTTATTTTCTGTCTCTTTCATCTCTTATATACATAATTTATAATGTCTAGTATTAATTCAATTAAATCACAATTAATTATAAATTGTTAATTATTTATTGTAATTCTTAAATTTTTAATCTCGTTTTTGTTTAATTATAATTTAGATCATAATTTAATCTTAAATTCTTAATTATTTATTATAATTTCTAACATGCTAATCTAATTTTAATTTAATTACATTTTAGATCAATTCTTAATTATTGTTTATTTTATACTTTATTTAATTATATTTTTAATCAATTCTTAATTATATTTTATATTTTAGATTAATTCTTAATTATATTTTAATTTAATTTAATTAACATATTAATCTAATTTTAGGTTTGGAAAAAATGGGGATAAAATTATCCTTTTATTATATTAATTTCATTTTAATTTTTCATAAAATAAAACTCACTCTAAAAAATTATATGTGTAATACACTTTCCGTTTGGATAAAAAAACTAATGGTAGCACTTTAGTCTAAAATCACATGGGAGCTTTCTGACTATATTTGAATGAAAGGAGAATAAAGTACTCTAGTTCCAAACCACAAGGGGTAAAATGAATATAACCCTATTTTTTTAATCTCTACTGAAATATCAAAGTAAAAATAGGTGTGAAAGAGATTTAAGATGTGAAATTAGTTGCAAATTAGTAGTTATGTATATGAAAAATATTATATAAAATTATTTTGTGTTATATATAAGAAAAATATTATACAAATTAGTGTTATATATTATGTAAATATTTGATAATTGCTTAAGAATATTCTTCAATCAACTAGTAATTTGAAACAGTCCCAAACCACCCAAATTGTGGTTTGATTTTACCAATATGCTATTCACAATGTGATTTATAATTTTATTGTTAAACGGTCTGAACCGCATGCACCTCCTATTTATAATTTACTTTCCAATCAATTGAAAAAAAAAAAAGAGAAGAAGAAGAAGAAGATTGTGCATGAGTTAGCCGACTTTACAATATGTTGGATACTGGATTTGTTAAGGGAGAATATATATATATATATATAATTTAGAGCATGGTTATTTATCCCTACCTTCCTTCTTAAAAGCCCCATTTGTTTCATTTTTTTTTAATTCCAATTTTATCCTAACCTAATATTGCACTCTTACCCTCATTCCTAATCTTAGAATCCTAATTTTTCTAACCCTAACTCTAACCCTAATCACCTCCGGCAGTTACCACCATCTCTGACCACTATCACCGTCGTAAAAACCACTATCTCAGACCACCCCTCACCGCTGCAACCTCCATCTCAGGCCACTGCTCACTCCTTAGAAAGAGAGAGAGAGGAGATCGATCTCCGTCACATTGACATTATCTCGCTGCAAAACCCTAGCCCAGTCGTCGTGTCGCCATCAGCTCCATCGCATAGCAGAAAAACCGATCTTCGTCGCAGAACCATTAATCTTCATCTCCTTCTCTTGCGAATCGCTCCTTTCCTTCTCACTTTTAGAGAAGAATTTGGGTCACAGCGATGGCAGAAGAATCTGGGTTTAAAGGAGGAGGAGGAGGAGGAAGAAGAAGAAGAAGAAATTAGGGTTGGGTTGGCTTGGGGTTTGGAAACTGAAAGGGTAAAGGTCGCCGGTTAAGGGTTGTCGGCGGTGAAAGCATTGCCAGAAGGAGAAGAGTTGGGTGTCCAAAGAACATGGGTATAGTTGGTATTAAGGTGAGAGTTCAAAGAGAAAATGTGATGGTATCAATTATGTGAGTGGGAGCTTAAAGAAGTTGGAGGCGAAAGTAAAAAGGTGGGGAGCAAATAGCAGTCCTCGTAATTTATGGACTAGATTTTATTCAGTTCAAATTTAGACTAAAAGGTGATGTTTGAATTCGTGAGATTCACTATGGAGACTAAAGGGTAATGTCTAAACCTATGAGACCCACTACGGATACTATTAGATTAATCTGATGATCATAGTTTTATCACTTTTGTTACCCAAAAAGAAAAAAAAAATAGATAATATATTTTTAAAAGAGAATTTAGATGTCAGAGATATCATCAAAAAATTAATTACAAGTTCATGAAAAAATTTATGATTTTAGTTTTTAATATTTATAAAATTTATCACTAATCTAAAAATATATATATTTTTTAAACATTCACTGATGAGATTTCACTTTTCAAAAAATATACACGTTGTCTATTTTTTTAGAGACAAACACAATAAATTAAACATACTACGATGGCATATATACAAAGAGCATTATAAAAAGAACAATTCCAATTATTGAAACAGTACTAATGGTAAACTCCATGAATTAGGACAACACCCTTCAATTTTAAATGAAGACATTTGAAAAAAAATTATTAAATGGAAATTGATATTTATTATCGATTGTATTTCACCTTTTTATTTTAATTCTTATATGTCACGTATCAAATTTGTATCTGTATATATAAAACACATCGTATATAAAAAATAAGTTTAGATTACATAGACTAATTTTGAAATTTAGGGAAAATTCATTAAGCGCATGTGTTTGACATAATTATACGACCTCTTTTTTAATGGGATTAAAAATGAAGATGCTGCATAGACATATAGATAAGAAAATAAAATTTACATTTCAATGTAAAAGTAATAACAATATTATTTTTGTATCTGTAGAACTGACATATTACTAATGAGAATAGTGTAATAACCCCAACCCATGATTAATATATAAACTATGATTAAGAATGCCTAATAAGTAATTAAGGTGAAATTTTGCGTTAATTGCATGTGTGATATGTTATCGGAGATTCTATCTGTCAACTGTAGGAATATCTGTTCGTGTTTCTATTTTGTTCTGCGAATTGAAGGCCTTATCGGCATCCGATCACAAAATTGAATTGATTTCTATGTTATTTGGGATTGTTAGAATTTTATAGGAGGTGTGATTAATAAAATTCGATTCGGAACGAATTAAATTAGAATAATTAGTGTCAATTTGCTTAGCTTAAGTTAAGTTAAATTAATTCCCTAAGTAAGCCTATATAAGGCCTATACACATCACTTGACTCAATTTTTTCTCATTATCCTTGAGCCTACAAGAGACAACGTGAGAGAGAGGAAGAGGAGACTAAGAGGGTTGAGATCAAAACTTGAGCTTGGAAGAATTGCTAGAGAATTCAAGGGTGTTGGTTTAGAGCCTCAGTGAATTCACTACTAGAGCTTAATGAGAAGTTGAGGTAAGGATTCAACACTTAGATTATATAATTATGATATCCAGAACATGAATTCTAGGGGATTAAGTTGAATTATGCAAGAATTAAGCTAGCAAAGTAGAGAAGATGAATATTTCATGCATGTATGGGCATTTCATGGATTTTGAGTTTTGATTTCAACAAATTATCACATACAAGGACCTTTTCTTGCTCAATTATGGGAGCTTATTGTGGTTTTGCACTTTAACACTCCATTTGTATCTATTTTTGAAGGTTAAAGTTCTTGACAACACATGCATGTTATGAATACATCTTCGTCAAGTTTGGTTTTGAAGAATTCACTTGCTTTTGGGCCTTGATTTTGTGTAATGACCCTTAATTCATGATGTTTTATAAGTTTACAAGTGTTTTCTCAAGTTTTGGGGCCCAAATGTTGCCTTTTAAGGTTTTGAATTCGAGTTTTGAGCTTGGAAGCAAATTTGAAAATTCTAGAATTCTACACCTCCGCTTGAGCGACCAAAAGTTGGTTCGAGCGTAAATTGCGTGCTCCTAGAAGTTGACACATTTTGAAGACCGCTCGAGCGAAGACCTCAGTCACATGCTCGAGTGACCATTGAGTGACCGTTGAGGAGAAAATTCACACAACAGCACTTTTACAGAGTTTACAAACCGCTCGTGCGAAGGAAGTTGCGGTCGAGCGATCACTCACAATTTTTGGACCTCCGCACAAGCGAAATAAACTGTGCTCGAGCGAGGACCCTGTTTTCGGCAAATTTGCCTAGGTGTTGAATAGTATGTTTTGGCATCCTCATTACATCGTAGACATTCTAAGCCTTATTAAGATATAATAATAAGGATAAGAAGTAGAAACATAACCTAAAGAAGAAAAAACTAAGTTAATAATTTCAGGCGTGTAATTCAGTACGCATTCACTTTGTATCTGTGTAGGTCACGCACCGCAAGTTACCTGATTTGTCTGCTCTAGAGCCATCTGTGAGTAATAACTTAGTAAAAGCTATGTTCAACTTTATTTATTTTCTGTATATGAATAAGATCTGTTTTATAAAATGTTATGTTCTGTACAAGAAATGATTGTCCAGTTTCTAACGAATACTCGTGTGGTAATAATTTCATGGTTCCAGTATGTGGTCTGTTCCCGGTACTGGAGGTTCCTTTAGGGAACTAGCAAGTATGTGATCTGTTCTCAGTACTGGAGGTTCCTTTGTGGAACTAGCAAATATGTTATCTGTTTCCAATACTGGAGGTTCCTTTGTGGAACTGACAAGTATGTTATCCTGTTCCCGATACCGGAGGTTCCTTAATGGAATTGGCAAGCATGACCTTTTTATGCTCTGTATTTGATCTGTTGGCGCTAATCGATGCACCATTTATGAACAGGCATGAATTCTGATTTTCTGTATATGATTCTGTATAAGATTATGAATACGAATCAGTTTCTATTTTCTGGCTCTGGTGGGACACATTCATTTAACCCTTTACTCTGTTATTATTCATTGGGCTTCTGCTCACTATTTATATTACGTATATAGATGAGTCAGGTGCGTGACCAGGCTTAAGCGGTTGCCTGGAGAGTTTGGGTCAGCCAGCCACTGTGCCTCCCGAGGAGGTTTCCTTTTGAGATCCAATAAAGTTTATGAGAAACAAGTCTTTGGGACTTTTTGTACTTTCTGATGTTATGTCCCGAACATGTTTTGTAAGTTCTGTATATGTGGGTTTGGTGACGTATGACAAATGTATATATATGATGTCACTCTTATGTATTCTAGTTTTAAATTTCTATCCCATATATGCCTGCACGGCTCTATGGACTATGTATATTTCTATATTTGCTTCCGCAGCCCCTTATTATGTGATATTCAGATCAGAGGCCTTTGGTAATCCAAGGATTACTGGCCAATTACGATGCTAAACCTATTCTAAGCGGGTTTGGGTCGTGACAGAATGGTATCAGAGCACATGTTTATACCGTATACACAAGTCCATATGAGCTATATGATGTCCTAGAAAAGAACTAGAGACATTTCATTTGCATGTGTGAGTGTGTGTTAATTTCTATAATTGTGAAAACTGAACTTGATCATGAACATATGAAATTGAGATTGAATGATCTGGAACATTGTAAAAAGGTTTGCCTATGTTTATAAATGTTCTGTCTATCTATAGCCAATGGAAAATACAAGAAGTAATGATGCCACCGAATCCTCTGAAGCCCGAATGAGCCGAATGGAACAGATGCTTGTAGCTTTGACTGATGCAATGACACAACAATAGAGGCAACAACCTTTACCTCCTCCACCTCCTCCGGTCCAAGTTGAATCAGATAAAAAATGATATTATAAGTCTAATTCAGAAGTTCATGATTATGAAACCGCCGACCTTCTTGGGTGGTATTGAACCCTTAAAGGCGAAAACATGGTTGCTCGAAATAGAGAAATTGTTTAAAGTGTTTCCTTGTTATGAGGACACAAAAAGTTCTTTTAGCCACCTATACCTTAAAGTTGAAGCTCGGAGATGGTGGTTACTAATCCGAACTAATAATAGGAACATGACATGGACTCAGTTTAACGAGATCTTCTACGACAAGTATTTTCTCCAATGCTTCAGAGATCAGAAAGTGTTAGAATTTCAAAAACTTAAGCAAGGTAGGATGTCTATGGCCGAATATGAAGCTAAATTCACTGAGTTAGCTAGGTTTGCTCCACTGTAGACACCTCATTTTTGACCGTCCTCAAGACTTGGACATCATCGTTTGAACACTCGATGATTATCCATGTTCGTGTTCGTCTTGAGTTCTCGGAGGTTTCGGCTGCGCGCCTTGCCTCAAGACCTCTCGGCTTATTTGTTTTTGTGCTTGGT